>WHYT01015240.1:185194-237694 GCA_009806455.1 Tetrax tetrax | reverse complement strand
TATGTTTATATAATCTCCCCCTATGTCAGTTGAGTAGAAAACCTAGATGTGCTAACATTTCACATTCTACATTGCCTGATCAAAATATCTGTAGAACTATCAGGGTAGCTGACAATCAATCCTGAAAGAATTTCTTAAGAAGACAACCTAAATCATTGTATGAAGTAGACAATAAACTACTGCCAAATTTAATACTATGTTACAAGTAACTCAGCTACTATTACATTGCTACTTTGCTGTAAAAACCAAGACCATTTGGTTTTGTAATTATCTTAGTTCTCTGTGAGATATTACTATTATATGTACAAATATACCAAATCTGTACTATGATAAAATGTATTAGAAGTACTTCTCTATTAGAGACATCTTCTAACATACACTTCAGAACTGGAATTCTGCTATAAAGATAACATCTATAATCATACCATTTTAACAAAAGCATCAGTAATGCCCTTACTATCTCTCAAGGCTTCATTGTTCTTATAGTACAGCATTATAATTTTCCCAGACATACTCTTATTCTCCTGTCCAGAAGTGTAGCCTTGGAGGATTCTGAGGCTCAGATTTCTCCATGGTCTGTGTACATCTACTAGTATTAAAAGTTCTGGTAGTACTAAGAACCACTGAAAGTTTTCCAACATCTAAGTATTCCAACTATTACCACAATCTACATGTACATTGGCACAGTTGGCTTTTTGAAAGTTCCCTTGCAGATCAGTGGTTGCATGTTCTGATCTGTTGCTCTACACATACTCAGTATACTCATTAATATCAAAAGAGTTGGATATACTCAGCATGACAAGAATGACTGAGAAAAATAACTGTGCACTGAAGGCACAGTGGGTTTCTCAGATTCTTGGAACATCTGCCATATTGCACATGCACTGTTCTTGTTCCATCCAAGATCCTAAAAAATAGTGGAATCCTAAAAAAAAAAAAACAGGTACATTGCACCATCTTTGAAAAGCCAGTTCACAAAGTAAAATATTACTGTGTATAATAAGCTATCAGTAAGAATCCAATATTGCACTTTTCTCTGCCTATAGCTTACCTAATACGTACACAGATACAGGTAAATGCCTCTAACAGAGAGCAAATGGCACTCCGTGCCTGAAAGAGACCCATCTGCAGATCCAAATCAGTCAGGCCATTTAATGTCTGGGAGACTCCACCAACTTCACCAGAGCATATAAAGAAAGTTTAAATCCTAACTGCATAGCTTTCTATCCCGAGTTCCCCGAGTCCTGCTGCTGTTGCTCACTTCCCTGGAAGCAGAGACATCAGTGCTTAACTCTGCAGGGTGGTCCAGCTCCTCCTTCCTTAGCCCACTCAGGCTTAGACTCAAAGTCCCCAGCCTCATACGAAGGAGCTCAATCTTCCCTGAAGACTCATTCCCTAAACTTACTCCCTAATTAAACCCAGATGCTCCATCCCATGCCTACCATATGTCAACATTCATTTGGCAGCAGACATCCAACTTGCTGTGTGGGATTTACCACTACAAACTAAGCAAGGGACATCAAGCTTCCAATTGTTATAAAAATTATTACAGTGATACTTCATGAATTACCACCATTTGCTTTATAGAGGGGGAAATTTAAAGTTGGTTTAGAGCTGTCTTGCATGGTTCAGTTCAACTCAAACAGACAACATACACCTGGGTGCCCATCCCTACAATTTTCATTAGAAGGCATTTGGATCCCATGTTGTAGAAGAGAAGAGGCTATACTGACACTTAAAACATTATTTTCTTCTTGTACAAACATTCAAATACTAAACAAAGAAGCATTCTTAACCGCCTTTTCTCACTCCATTGTTTCCCAGTTTATTAAAATGACCTTTTACAGGTTTTGATACATATCATGTAACAGAGATCTAAGTCTGTTCTGCTTCTGTAATTTTTGTCATTTTGTCAGCCTCAATAAAACGCAGCTCCCCATTTCACCTTGTCACATCACACAAATCTGATCACAAGTAAGTGGGAAGGATGAGGGAAGGCCCATGACAGACTGAGGGGCTGGTGCTGGATGGCTGAATGGGAAAAGGTGCAAGGGACAGACTTCCCAAATGGTCGAGTGTTAAGAAGAAACTTCCCACTAGATGGCTCACAGGATCTTTGTTGTATAAACGAAGGTAGTGATACCTGACCCAGCAACCATGGAAATAAAAATCTGTAATGAAAATATCACCAGAAAGTAGCACTCAGGATTTGCCATGACCACACAGTCCTCTGCAGCCATGAACACCGAAAACATCACGCTGGGATTCATACAGCTCAGAGTCTTGATCCCTACCTAGTCTTTGACCTTGTCTAGACTCATGAAAAATAAGAGCAGTGAGCCACTACCTAAGGGATGCTTGCAGCTTCTTACGTTTTTGTTTATGTTGCTACATAATATATTTAGTAATGCATTCTGGTTTGAGAATTGTGTAATCTTATGTCCTTCGTTATTTTGTTTTCAGAATTTTTCTTTTATTTGAAAGGTAGAGCTAAAGGATGTAGAGAAGGGCGGTGTTAAGAGAGCTTCATGTAGCATTCTGTGCACACACACACTCTCACTCATAAAGCCAACATTGTCTGATAGTTTAAAAAAGCATGTACACTTATCCTAATTCAAATACATTGTGGAAAAAAAGCATGTTAAATTGTTATTTCAATGTGGCCAGTGCTGTAGTTGACCATATATTTCATTTCTACGCAAATCATCATCTACTTAAACTGCACTTGGAAAAGCATGCAGTTATCAGCAACGATGGACTGAACTATGAGGAAACAGAATTCTTCTGAATGCAGGATGCCCTGTGTGCAAGTTGGGCTTTCAAATCTCTTTCCTATATCCTTTCTTTAATGGCACCAAAAACCTAAAAGGAGAGCAGCGCTCCATAAAAACCACCACGACTTTCTATGATGCAATCCAAACAACGGAACCATTGTAGATTGCTATATTACTTGATTACAAGAATGCAAGAATAGGGAAATAACCTGCACCGCTCTTAATTACTGTGGCTGATTGCTATTGCAAGGTGACACTCCAGTGTATATATGAAATGTTAAAAGCTAATTATAACTTTGGTATTACAATCAACACCAACATGACAGTACAGGACCCTCATATTCACAATGAACACTTTTTCTCCCATTATTTACCACTTCTATGAAAATATAATAACTGATACAGAAATGCCCCAGGAACTAACACTTTCTTTTTTTTTTAATATCGTGTCACCACTGGGCATTTGGACTATGAAAATTATTATTATTACAAAGTACACATCCCATTTAAATGTAAAATACTGCCTTCATTAAGAAACTCATTAGGAAATTAAATTATGCAAAGCTTTGTCAAATTAATTAACTATTTTTTGGGTCATCAGATAACTTTTCCATTTTGTCATTCAAAGACCTATTATTCTTAAAATTGAGGTGCTGTAATTAGTATGCCATTGACAGAAACAGCTCCTCAGACTACTAACATTCTACTAGACGATGATCTTGTACTGCGGGAGCAGAACTTAATTCTCAAATACGGTTTGCATAACCATCTTGCTGACCTTCCATACCGAATAAAAGGACAGGAGCTGGTTTTGTCACTAGTATCTAGAAGGCATAACAACAAAGGCATCTTGCCAGTTTACACAGTAAATCAACGATTGATACATCCAAAAAACCACAGAAAAGGACAAAACTAGTTTTTCAGGCTCTCTAATTGGCTCAATATTAAGTACTTTAAAACACTTAACCTTTGTTTATACTGGGTCAATACTTAATGCAAATGAAATTTCAAACAGATGGGAGATTTAAATTTTGTAATATATTGATAATTTTATTCAGTACTGGTAAAAATTAGTTACATGTTCTTAAGATGCAGCTTTATGGCCTTCTAGTTTCCACTACTTTATTGAGCCACCTAAAACATCTTTCATATATTTGGTCATATTAATAAAAACTGTAAAACGCTACCTCAAGAACTTACTCCTCAAAAGCCTATTTAAAATCATTTTCTCCAAGAATGTGCAAGACAAGGACATTATGTTGTCATTGTATTCTTTATGTGATTTAAAGAGTTAAGAGTTCAAGAAGGCTTGTCTTAGAAAGGGATGTTACTGTTAAAGCTTTAAGACCATTTAACTGCTAAAATACTCACTGAAATGACTCCTCCTCTGAGACTTATTAATTTCAATTTCAACAGAATTCAAATTCCTCCCCAACATTCAGCATATTTATAAAATCAAAGCAGATCATTTCAAACCATGAAAAACTCAGATCAATGTCACAAAAACTAATTTCCACAATGATGACCCAAATCCATCTGTTCTTTTTGAAGTGCTGGTCACAAGATAAATCTGCTGCTCACTCCTAGAACTAACTTTACTGCAATAAACTGACTGACAGAGGGACAGCTGTATTCTTCTGTGTTGCCCAGATACAAGGACCTCAGAAATCAGGAAAACTGAAAATTAATCACTTTGAATTCTCTAGACCACAAAAAAGGATAACCATATTTTCACTAATATGCTATTGGATACAAGGGCAGTCCTTCCATTACACCAGTGTTCTGATCTACCTCTCCTCAGTATTTCAGCTACATACCTTTTTTTAATGTCAAACTTAAAAAGCCAAACCCATACTCTCTAATCATATCTCCTTCTCAGATTCATGAAATGCCAGTTCTATAGC
This sequence comes from Tetrax tetrax, assembly GCA_009806455.1. Taxonomy (NCBI): domain Eukaryota; kingdom Metazoa; phylum Chordata; class Aves; order Otidiformes; family Otididae; genus Tetrax; species Tetrax tetrax. Next base: position 233,016 of record WHYT01015240.1, on the reverse strand, counting down.
CCCTGCCTCTTAAGGTACCAAGTAGAGTCCATAGTAAAGTTACAGAAGATTTCATAACTGACACTTTTGCCTCTCAAAGGCTTCTGCAGAGCTAGTCAAAATTTAATTCTGGAAACGTGTTCTGTAATTCTTCTACATCTCAAACTTCAAAAATTCAGGCTGAGGTGTGACTCATCAATTTTTACCTCAATTCCATTTAAAAAAATCAGACTGTTTCTTCTTTTCCTCACTGGATTTAGAGATTTTCCATGAGGTTTGTTTAGAGGCTTGAATATCTTGATGAACATAAAAGATAGATTGAGGTCCACAGAAAGACTGCTGTATGCTTTCTCTCTTTTTGCATAACCACTTGTAATACAATACTCAATTAAAATACCTTTATGAGTTTAAAAAATATATATAAAGTACTCATAAATCTAGAGGTACAGTGGACTGTGTTGAAGATCCTCAGAAAAGGCAGTAATACTAATCTTCAGGCCAAATTTTCTTTGCCTCACAACAGACAACACTTTCGCAGAAAAAATGACTCAAGGGGTCTTGTCAGCTCTTCTTATGTTTGTTGCTGGCTTTTTACTATGGAAGAGGACTTCTTTATAAGACACCCTTTCAGCATTTTTTCCATGCCCATTTTTCATTCTGGAACTCTCGCCTTTTAAGCAAGAAAAAGCAACTCTTGCATAGTCTTTTCAGTGAGAGCTAAAGAATATCTCCTTGTTATGGAGTTCTGCTTGCTTTTACTTTGGCAGAGGATCTACTCTTAAAGGCCACCAAAACAGTTACAACAAAACAGACTGGTCTATCCGTGTCACACTGTTGGTTCAAAAATAGGTACATATCAAAAGATTTTAAATAAAAACTAATGCAGGCAGAGAGAATGTAAATTAGTCTAATTATTGCCCTACATGTCATTTTCTTCTTTTTGAGATGCCTTCTTACCTTACACATGGGACTAGTTACAATTCATCTTTTATACTGGAAAAAAAAAGGTAGTACGATTGATTTCATCTGTCTGTCAGGTTTGTACGTGTTTGATTAATAGAACTAGGCATACAGCAAAAACATGACTGAATTTTAGAAGTCATTAGCTTTTGTTCTTTTTGCACCACTTTGATATTAATTTTCGATGTGTCTTCAAGCAGGTGGAAAGTATGGACATGTTCCAGTGAATTTTATCTTGTGTATTTACACAGTTGTACTTTGTTTCTTTTTTTTTCCAGTGCCATATCCCATGAAAGCAAGAAAGGCAACCTCAGGAGTTAAAATTAATGCTTTAAAATTAATTTCTGCAGGGTTTGGTGAGTAGTAGTCTGCCTTCTTGGGTTACTGACTTTTTTTCCCCTTCAAAGTTCAACTATGTGTCTTGGCTAATGCATACATCAATCAACATCAATTTCTCAGCAGCTGCTGAGAAATTACTGAAGGTAAACTGTGACTGTGGATGGTGTCAATAGTACATACCAGAGTGATGAAATTCCACTGCCCCACCATTTACCGCTTCGTCAAGTACTATCTGCAATCTGACAATTACAGAGATGATGCGTCTGTACAAAATTGACTGAAATGACTCCTGGATCTTCTAAGCTATGTTTGCAGTCCTATTGACATTCTGACCACTACAATCCACTACTGATTTGAGTAAAATGATGCACTTCTGGAAAACCACAACCACACACACTTTGTTTGATGTTTTGCCTATTACTTTAGGTTGCAAACCCAAGAGAAAAATGCAACAGCAATGCACTATATGTCTTTGTTTAGACTTCCAGCTGCACTAACAACTCTAAAAGCACCATCTCTAAGACAGAGGCACTAGTATCAGAAGCGGTAAGTATCCCAGCTCAGTGGAACAGAACTCTGAAGACTCGGATCGTATTCACAGTTCTGCTAGTAGCAACTTCGAGATCTCCTGAGGAAAACCACTACACATTCTGGTAATTACAAATACATAATTAAGAGATCTGACAGATCTGCCATTAAAGAAAAATTGTGACTCTATAACATAATTACTAATAGTTTCTTGTTGATGTTTACAGTTCAGCAAAGCCCTGTCATTACCTTTTCCTCTCCTTTTTTCCTAAAATTATTAAATTCATTATTTTTGCACTGATATTTTCTATGGAGGACATACCAAGCTTTTGCTTCTCATCTTAAAGCAGCACTAGGAACACCAGTGTACAATGCCTTTTCATCCCTTTTTCCTCCGTTATGTTTCTTGATTCAGTGCCAACTGATGCTCTACTCATGGTTGGCAAGAATATCCCTTTTAGTTTGTAATACCTTTAAAGGTAGGGGGTATGTACCTAAAATAGGGTGAAGTGCAAAGGCGATACATCTTCTGTCCTGAGTGCCAAGGCTGTTATCTCCAAGTCAACTGATATGGACTAGCTTGTACACCTACTCCCATACTGCCTGTGAAGTGTGTGGTGAGCCATTATCTTTCCTCCATCTGTTTTTTTCTAACCTGTATCTGGATGACTTTATTCACCATGCTAGTCACTGGAGCCAGCCACGGTCATTGCAAACATTAACTAATGTGTACCTACCATAGGTGTCTGAAAGACTAGAATCCTAAAGCCAAACGGAGAACAAGCTGATGTGACATCCCTGACATACTCAAGCTAATGTAACATCTCAAGGAGTTCATGTCACTTAAGCAGTTATAGAAGCTGGACAAAGGCTGGAACTCACCTTCAATTAACATCATATACATATTCAGTTATTCAGAATCAGATTTTCCAGCTAACTTTCACCATCTAGTTTATCGCTGAGAATTCCTTTTTGAAAATGCTGAGAAACACCTCTTTTTCACTTGTGTGAAGTATCAGAAAATATGTTTTGGTAGAAAAGAAAATTCAGTTTACTGTTCTCATTCCCAGTATACAACAATCCTTAACTTTGTAAGGCTCCAGGAATTAGGGCTCTACAGGTGAAGATTTAGGTGCAGTATACATTCCATCAACAGAAAACAAACTTGCAAATAATGCCACTGCTTGAAGAGAAAACAGACTGTGAAAAAATCCCGAATGTTTCTTTTAATTCATGACAGTGACAGAGAAAAAGGCAGTCCATTTTAGTTTGCTGCCAGAAAAATACTCAAGTTGTTTCTAGCTGTTCATAGAATTTGACTCCTAATTTGTAGTCATATAAATATCACACATCCACTCCAATCCAGTCACCATACAAAAATAATCTGGGTGAAATTTTAGTCTCCTTAGTGCTAGAGACTGCTTTCACACTGCCTTCAGCCGAGTGAGTTTTGTTCTTGAAACCTGAGTTTCAGGTGTCCTAGAAAGAAATTCTGACAGCTGCTATTTCTTGAAAATAACTCGGTAAGTTTAAGTGATTTTCAGCAAATAATAGATAAGAGCCATCACGCTAAGAAGTTGCATCACACATAATGCACCAACTTGTTTGTGATAGAAATTGCTGAGAAATTTCCAGAGATCATTACAGTCTTGTTTGTGCAGAGCCAAACCTTAACAAAAGGTGAAGAATATGCTCTGACAAAGCTTCCACCTGATTTTTACAAAAATAAGTTATTAATGCTCAGGTAACCAACACAAAACACTAGTTGTGTATAAGTGTAATTGGAAAGATGTATATATTTGCTAGGAGCACAATACCTACATGCCGATGCAGGCACATACAAACATTTTTTGTTTTAAAAGAAAGCTTAAAAATCTCTAAAGTGAAACTATTCAAAAGAACTCATCTACTGTTAGTTCATATTCAATGCCCAGTACAACCATGATCTCAAAGGTTTCTGCTCACAAAACCAGAAACACATGCTTGTATGCTTCTAAGTGCTTCTAAACACTCCTAGCACAAACTGATTTTCACTAGCTTACACACCCAATGTTAGTTTTGGTTTAGCCAACAGGCATGCAATCAGCAGCAGGTCTTACTACTGGTTCTATCATCAATAGCAGAAAACAACGCGTTTCTACAGTTGAAACAAGCATGGTTCCTATTTAGTACATTACCAGTTAAGTATGCTTTACAGGATCCAGTGAAAACCATAATCTAGCAGTTGCTGCTCTAACTATACAGTACTTAAAAAATATTTGTGAGAACTTGTTTCATTTCACTTTCATGGCAGGCTATGTTTGAAATGTAAACATAATGTTTATAACTACTTTAAAACACATTTTGTTTAAACCTGACGCTATCATCATCCATTGAAAAACTTGAAAACAACAGGTTTTTCTTATTTGTAGCACTTCAGATCCACTTCCATCCTTCAAGGAGAGACACACAGAGCACACAGACAAGGCAAAACAGTCATGGTGTTTTTCCCAGCAGCCTCAGTGTCTCACTCATTTGCTGGATGGATTTCACTGTGTTAGCTGGTGTCCCAAGGGCAGCCCAAGACTCACACCTTGGAAGTCTCATGCATTTTTAACACTGAAATACACTGAGGTAGAAGGTGAGGACTGACAGGCTTCCAAGGCATGACTGTAACACAAGTACAAACAGTAACTCTTTTCAAAAGCAGGTATGGATTTACTGCAGTAGCTGGACAGGGTTGTATCCCATTCCCCATCTGCAAGCTTAAAAAAATCATATGAAATACTTATTAAAATAGGACTGTGCACCTTCCCATGTCCCTATTCACTGCCTAACTACCTAAAATACGGCACAGCTATTTAATAGCCTTGTTTATAACCACTAGCTCCTGTCTTACAGTTTAGATGAATAAGATCAACTCCCTTCTCTGAACATACCTTGGTTCTTTTTATTTTGCAGTGGAATATTTTTTTAGGTAATTCCCTATAGCCACTTCTGCTTTGTGTATTTGTAACATGACTCATATTTATATATAGATAATAAAACATAATGATAATGAATAAACAAAAGCACTTATACTTGTGAGTTAGGCTGCACATAACACATTTTTATAGCAATCTTTTAATAAAGCCTATGGAAAATACATTTACATGAGTGGAGACCTATTTAAAACAAAACAGAAATCTAAAAAGCAGAAATTCTTACCCTAAAAAACTCTTTAGTGGAGCCAGAATCTAATGTCCCATAAGCAATTTCTGTTTGCTTGGAAAGATCCTCTGCACTTTCAATGGGAGACACCATCCTCTCAACGGTCAGGAAGGCAGCTAAGTTAGCCGTGTAGGATGAGATTATGATGAGGGTAAAGAACCACCACACACCTCCAACAATGCGCCCAGACAGGGATCTAATAACAAGTATGAAATGGATTTATAAAGTGAAATGAAAGTCCTTAAAAGGAACATACATTAACAGTTTTATGCAAATGATGCATTATACTATAGGGAAGCATTTCCGGCTATCTCATAGCGCAGCTCTGCATACTGGTCAGATGGGAAATCAAGGCATACTCCACTACATCTCCTGGACTTTGCTGAAATTGGGACTCCAGAATTTACTTTATGGAGAATTTAGTGATCCAGTTCTTCAAAGTTCTGAACACCCTGAAAGGAAATTTCTCCCATCATAACGTGCTGTCTTTAACACATCAGCTTGTTGTTCCCTCTGAAGTGAATTTGTGTGACATCATGAAGAGGATTAAAAAAAAAAAAAATCAGTGAAACAGTGCTTTCGGATAAACTAGTATGCACTTAAAAATTAAGTGCATTTAGCTCGCTTATTTTCCTAAGACATTCAGGCAAAGACTGATTTCCACAAAACAATGGCTTATGCTGGTGTGGACAATCTATACTGAGAAACAAATAGCATTATTTGCAACAAAAACTCGCCCAGGGAATAGCCATAAACTAAAAAGTGCACACAACTTTTGAAAGATACAAGCGTTTTACGAACTGAGGACTGGACATGAAACAATCAGTGACAATACAGAAAAATGGTGAAGAAAGTATATTTTAAAATAATAATAATAATCTGATGTTTTTAACTGCAGCAGGTGGGCTCTTATGGATCTTTGTTTTGCATCTCCTGCTCAAGAAGAGAAAAGAAAAGAGAACTGAAGAAAATATATAAAACAGTATAGAGTACACAACTAGAGAAATTCAATGATTTTCAATACTAGAAAAGTAATAGAAGAGAAATATTGATATTGCCATTATTGTCAAACTTGAAATTTTTAAATGATCCTTTAAGCTTTGAAATTACTTACTACTTTATTTCCAAAGAAGACATTATAGGAAGGAGTATAAAATCTTTGGAGGTATGCTTAATTATTTGGCACAAATGTGCATGTAGTTGAAAGCCTAGTACTAAGGCATTGTAGTAGCCTAGGTATGTCTTGATGTGTCTCCTCTATCTATTAAAGTAAACAAATTACAAATGACTCACTCAGCCTACTGAATTGTGAATGAGACTTCAAACCAATTCTGACAAAATTTTTGTACAGATATATAGACAGATATAACTATATATATACACATATTTAAAAACTATAGTCATGTAAAACTGATTTATTAACTGAGAACAAAAATAAATTGAAGCAATTCTGGACAAATGATTTTTACTAATTGCTATTGCATCAAATCCCTCTGATAATTCAGACATTAGAATATCTATTCCATGTCACAACACTTGCTAATTCACTCTACTACATGCAAAACAAGTCATATAAGGTCCAGAATATGTTAGTAAAAAGGATCATAAGAAAGAAATTATTTCAAGCTCCTTATAAACTGAGATGTATTCTGCAAACATGCTTTTCTGCTTATTTTGACATGGAGGTAATCTGCGTATAAAATAATTCTACAATTAAGAGATTGAATTATACGATAAATATATATTTGCAAAGTGACAATGTGTATTTAATAATTGTAGATTTTATGGCACTTTATAATGTATTGATGGCACTTGCTATAAGTGTTAATAATCTTCAAAAGCCCATGATCTGTCAGCAAACAACGTTGCCACTGACTTTGTGAAAAAAGAATAAGCTCAATGCCAATCCAGATAATATGCTCCCAATAACATTTTACAAGTAAAATTATTTGGAGTGTCATTTGTATTTAAAGTTTTCCCATAAGTTCTGTCCCAGATAAATAAATAATTTAATTTTGTACGTACATTTCAAGAAGTTTCTAAAGATTGATAATATATGCTAGTATGAACCCACACTTTACAAGCACCTCATTCATCAGATCATTAAATACTAAAATAACAATTTCTGTGCAGAATTACCTAAATTTGTGCACCACGTTTTATACTCATGAAGGTATTTTATGGCAGTACTGAGAGTACACTCACATCTCAAAAAAGGTGAGGAAAATTTTGCTGTAAGTTACCATTATCATATATTATTCTATTCTGTTTTACTCTATTGTTTCTGTGCTACACATGGTGGCAACTTAGGGATTGCTATTGCAGACCAGTTTCCAGGTGGTCCAGTCTTACTCAGCACCACCTTCTATTTCAGAGGCTGGAAGCCCTGGTTACTTGTCTGCTCTAAAATTCTTACAATTTTTGTCTTTTTTATTAAAGAAATGAAAGTAGCAACAGTGGAAAATTTAACTTCATACAGACATTTTGCTGATGCCTGCAAAAGGAAGATATTCTTTTTCATATCTTCTCTGATTAATTTGTGGAGAGCTCAAATTCCATAGTGATAGTTTTGGTGCAAGAACAAAAATAACTGAGGTGTTTTCAGCCCTTTTCTATTTTTAAAGTAAACACATAATATACAAACAAACCACTTTCCTCAAAAATGTTTGTAATGAAATAAAGTGCTGTTAAACACTTTACTAATACTAAATCTCGAATCTCCAAAATGATTTGAGTTTCATGCACCTTTTACGATGAGCATTTACTACCACTATTCTTACATCACCTTTCAAAAGTTATCAAACCGTGCACAACAACTGTCATGCCTTAATAGTCAGTAAAATAATACTTTAAAAAAAAAAAGATCGTTATTCTACTATGGCCTTGATTCAATAAAAATAATTTTATAGCTAACAGAGGACTTTGCAGACAACTAAACCTGTGAAGTGTGTAATCGATACAGAAACCCCATAGGACTTCAATTAACACAGCTTCTCATGATCTGAAACAATCTGCTCTCTCTTTTTTCTCACTGTCTCTTTTCTTGTACACAATTCTTACCATGTTATATGCCAAATCCATCTCATTTTTTGTCACAAAGGCTTGCTTATCTCACTGCAATATGCCAGCCCTTACAGAGAATTGCTGAAGTTCTCACACAATAAATGCTCTGCTATTTCCACAGTAGAACAACTTGAAAATCTGCTGTTGCCTTTTGGGATGCATGACTGATAACTAAGAAATGCTCCCTTGGTGTGATCTATTTTGCCCACTAACCACTAGACTCACTAGAAATGGACCTGTTCCCTGTCTTACTTTAGGATGTTTAGAAGAAAGTTAAATTGCTTAGTATAATTAGGTAGGTCTTCCAACTTGATTTCCTTTAAACCCAGTTGCCCTATTTCACTTGTTACTATAGTTCTTTCAAGTAACAAGTAGTTATTTACCTACCTACTTACCAGTTTGCTGAATCAAGGCTAGAACCACTTGTGCACAAGGGAAATAGCATATTTAATGAGCTGCAAAGGAATTAAGTTAAGCGCTTTACAGTTGTCCCTAATAAAAGTAGGTGAAAATCCATGAGGAATTAAGCACTTATAAACCAGATCTTCAAACTCATTTTAACAATTTCCTTTGTGACTTTTCTAAAACTAGGCCATGGAAAAACAGCAGCATTTTGCAACTATTCATATGAAATTAGAGCCATCACATGACTTTCATTGCAGTTCAAGGCTCTCCTGTAGAAAAAAACAGTGGATTAATAACTGTGTTACGGTATGTTGTGAGTTTTAGAGGGAAAGTGCTGCCTGTGTAGCTTGTGACTGATATATTACCCTTTTTTTTCCCATTACAGTTGTTGTGAACCATATGCACTGTCAACTGTAAAATGGGAATATGCAGCAAAAACACGGTACGCCTCCAAGAAGGCATGGAATGACTTGAACCTTATGCATTTTACAGTCTCGGCATGGTGCATATAACTTCACTGGGCAAATGTATGATTGACTTTAAGACAGTACCGATCAAACAGATCGTGACCCTATGTCACAGGCAACTGCTTTTATTTCAAGGACTTTTGTGAGTTTAGGGAGGGAAAAAACACAGCAATTGATTTCTTTCCGAGAGTGAAAATATATGCACCATGAACCTCCTCCTGCTGAGATGGCTGAGACCAAAAATGCACAAAGTTGAAATGGGTGAGTAACCAACCTTGGCGAAATATCGCATCCTTGCTGCATAAAGGCACCCAGGGAAAACCAGAGACTATTAAATATCCCAAATTCATTAGTTGATTCATTAGTTTGCGTTTCTCTTCCATCTTCAAATTCCTCAGTGTGCCACTCGTATGGGCTAAATCTGCTGACCAGGAATAAAACTACACTGACCCCAATGTAGGCAAAAACAATGCACATCCAGATTTCGTATGCTAATGGATCAAGAAATGAAAACACTCCTGGCTTGGACTTCTGAGGCTTCTTTATCATTATTGATATCCCCAGGCTCATAAAGGGCTTTGAGAAGTCAATCACCTCTTCTCTCACCAATGTTATAGTTAACGGAGCGATTGCAATATCGGCTTTCTGTAAGGAAAGAAAAAAAGCAAATAACAGCTAATACAATTATCAGAGCAAAGAATGGTTTAGTTTCTATTGCATTTCACAAATAGAAAACAGGACAGTAGAGATGCCAGCAACATTAGTTTCACCAAGAATGTCCTATGAAGAATTTCAGAAGTTTTCAGTGGAACCTCTTCCGACTGAAATACATAAACCCATATGGTTGGCATATCCCAAGCTTCCCTTTTTACATATGCCCTTTTAAAAGTACACGACACTTAAAAGTGTTAGTAAAATCTATTCTCTTTCACCTGGTCCGAAGGATGAAATATGCACTGACTTCCACTCAACTTCACTTGCACTTAAAATCTAATTCTATGTTTTACTTTCAAAATTTTTCATGCCAATACAAGTTATTAACTATCTGCCAAAGGAATTACATAATTTTCCGCTACTCTACAGAGAAAACTAAACTGAATCTCACTCCATCAGTCACCTTTAATGGCTTTAGTATAAAAGATTTTCTTACCCCATAAACAAGTTCTCCAACCATCCCATTCCAGATTTTCGTGTCCGCATCCCTCGCCCCATACTTGCCATCTCCAACAATTGTGAGCTTATATTTGAATCCACAGTGTTTTGCAATTTCTGTAGCTAAGTCCACACAATAGCCCTCATAGCGATCATTTCCTTCAAGCATTTCGTGATTTTTCTTCATCATGACATATGGGGACTCCTGCACAGAAAGAACTTGCCTTAGCTACTTGGTAAAGAGACAGATGTATCAGTTGTGCATTGCATAGATTAATATATTTCCTTTTTTCAGGTGAAGAAGAGACGGTAACATTTGAATCACACATGCTATGTATATGTTAGCTGTTAATTATTAATGTGACATGTCCTTAACACATTTAAAAGCTGCATTCTTCACAGTCATACATAAATAATACTCACAGGTATAGTGACTCCCAGCAGTATGTTAATAATTACCATGACTGTTAACAGGAGTTATGCATTCAGAGAAGAAAAAGTAAGTTCCAAAATCAGTTTCTTTCTCTCATACGGTTTGGATGGAAGAAGGCAAAGGTATTTAGTTGCTTTTTGTTGTTGTCGTAATACAAGAAAATTCCTACTTTGCAATCATATCATGCCCTGGGAAAACACGTCAGGCTCTCCAGGCTATATCTTTATTGAACTACTACACAAACAATAGGTAAGATACCTGTAACTATGCAGTAAAGTTCTATCATTAGCACAACTGGTGATGAGTCGCAAGTTGTATTAAAGCAACATATCTCCTCTTTGCTCAGTTGTTACCAAACTATTCTTGCATCCAGTAAATTCCTATGCTAGCCTCTGACTTATTCAAAATGATAAAGCAGCTGTGTAACTTACAGAGAAATGCTGTTCTATGACAGTACATAACATTATTTTCTAGACAACCAGAATACAACTTTCATGTTTTATTTTACACTTCAGCAATCCATAGCAGCTAACATTCTGAAGCCTAAGAACCAGTCTCTTTGTTGTTTGGCAAAATCCATTCTCTAAAACTAACACTATGGTTCTGTCTCTCAGACAAAGTTCCTCTCTTCGAAAACACACATTTCATTTCCGTTTTCAGGTTTAAAAATTTTAACTTTCTAGAATGTTCAATCAATGACTGTTTATCTTCTACAGAACAAAACTGCATGCTGAATCACATACATTTCCTTAATTTCCAGATTTTATTTATGTATCATAATGAGTAACAGGTCACAACCTCAAATAATAAAAAGACAGTATTTTTAAACTAATATAATGATGAGAAACAAATCACTGTAGGACAGATTGCCTTCTGGCAAAATATGAGGTTAATTACCAAAATAGTGGTGACAATAATAGTCTTATTCTCTAGTCCTGAAGATTCATTTCCAAGAGGGCCATCAAGAGGATTCACAACCATTTTGTCCACTTCACTCCAATATCCAATCTAAAGAGAGTTTATAGGATGCACAGACACTAGTGAATATGAACTTTTATAGAAAAGGTAAAGCACGTTATTACTATGCCCTTCATTTACACTCACAGAGAACTATTTTAGCTACAGATTTACCAGGGCAAATATTTCTATTTATATAGCTAAAGATTACAACAAACAGTAAAAAGGTTCAACTAATGACATTTGTGCACATTCAGTGATCTAACACAGGTATACCATTTTCATTCACATATTAACAGGTTTTAGTATCAACATCAAACATTGTAGGACTGAAAGGGTTATGAAATATCCCAGATTAGGAAGACATGAGAAACTGGATTTTCCTGAAAATTCTGGAATTAGAGCAGAAAGATAATCACATTTAAAGAAAACATCACTGAAAAGCTGTACTCTGCATTTGTCAGACAGACACATATTTCCCCAAATACTGGCTCACATTTAGCTATTCAGATCAGAAAGCAAAAAAATTTAATCCATAAAACTGAAAAGAAAATACTCTTATGTAGTACTTACCAGAAATAACAACCCATATTTGTTAGAAAGAAATAATACATATTTTTACTTTGTTCTGTAAGACCATTGTAGAATATACCTATGAATAAATACTATCACAACTCATGCTTTAATTAACCTATAGTGTTTCATTACCTACCTTAACCCATTGCTTAGCATGGTAAAATCTTTAAAGACACTGTAAGACAGTTCAAATTACCTTCCGAGGACCAGTACTTTTGAGTTCCATGACGTTTATTGTAAAATTGATTCTCTTTCCATTCTGATCAAACTTTATATTCCCTGTTAGACCTTCCACCTGAACCTATACAGATGAAGATGAAAGTGGTAGAAGAACTGTTTATTTCTTTTTAGAAAACACATTTTGTATTTCACTAAATGATTACTGGTATTTCAAAAACACTCAGTTTAGACTTTTTTTCATAGGCTATATATTATCTTAGTATGAGACATGTTCCTGGGCAGATCACTTCTACATTATTCCCAGCAAGACCCAGGCAAGTCTGGAGGCTGGAAGGTTCTTCTCAAGCATTTATAGAGCATTTCACACATGCACTCATCCCAGCATTCACTCCAGGGAAGCTACCTGTTTCAATGCCCTTTCTATTTCTACACCATGACCCCAGGGTACAGCTGGATTTGCAAGACAATCTCCAGCATTTCCTCTTCTGGAGATCTCAATCCTCTGTTTACGCAAATTACGGAAAGCTTCTGTCATCACTTGAACAGCATCATAGGTGAGAGCAGATGTGTACTGAAAAGAAGTGAAAATATTTAATTAAAAAACAGCCTCAGCTTCACTAAACCTTCCAATCCACTCATTAATTCATTAAACACAGAAACATATTAAAAATAAAATGGACAGTAAGATATCCTTGGAATTAGACCAGTTTTTCTTTAGTTTGGAGGTCACTACCCTCTGAGGGGTATCTGTGCAAATTAATAAAGTGCTCTCTATCAGAATGGTTAGCAGCAGTGCTAGTAAGCCTAAACTGAAGATTTACAGTTGTTTTCAGCATGAATTACATTTCTTTCTCACTACAACTACGTAACAGTTCTGTCTGCAGATATGGCTGGAAGTTCATGGAGGTGAAACAGGAAAAAAACCAAGTTCCACTATTTAACTTGAGTTAGCCTCTAAAAATAAGTAATTGTTCCTCTGATCACACTCTTCATGGAGACGCATTTATACACAGCTCTCTAGACTACATCTCATCCCACATATATGCACACAAAACCAAACAACATACATTTGTATATATGTGCGCTTAACATTTTTCTGTTAATATAAAAACTCAGGTGTAGCTATTTTCAAATATGCAATACCTTGTCAACACCATGCAAAAACAGGTTTTAGGCTGAGATGTCTGGAAGAAGTGGTGCCCCTCAAAGAGCAAGAGAGACGAGGAAGAGCTCCATGTTCCTAATCTGACACAATCTAAGGAGCTTTACAACTTTTGAGGCATCAGAGAAGAATCCTGTGATCACATGCATCAGATGCTAGGGCTAAACTGTCAAAAGCAGTTATCTGCAGTGACTGGAAAATTTAGTATCTTGACTAACTCACTGAACAGAAACCACATGTGCACATGTGCACATACACTGAGGACTTTGTTGGGCTTTATGAGTCCAGAACATTGCAATTATGCCAAATATAAGCGACATTTTTGGAAATATGGGCCAGAATAGAACTACTTACAGCCTTATGAATGAATGCAATGATCCCTATGAAGGCTATTAGGTGCTGAAAATATATAAACTGTAAATCAGAGAGAAATGATATATTGGCTCTTTGCTTCAATGGCTTAGACTTTAATGAGAATTTTAATTAGCTAGCTCAAGTCATGCAGAAGGCTCTTGTAATTGTAACCAAGGCAGGTTCCTGAATTGAGGTCATTTTTGTATGTAACTGTTAGACCTTGGAGAGGAAGAAAAGGAAGGCGGAACTCTTTTTTCAGATATATAACGTTACTAGGTGATTAAAGTGAATCTTCTCAAGAAAGTTCTCTCAGTGACTTGTATGGAAATCTTTAAAGGGATCAGAACAGCAGAAGAACGAAGTGAAAGACTGGCTGGAGCCGATACCACTTTCTACTGCTGAAGTAGCAGTGACTAAGTTGTGGCATGGATTTGGAGATGAGGAGAAGGCAACAGAGAAGAGAAAGGGCCATGACTCACTTTTTTTGGGACTGACTAGCAATATTTCCTAAGTGTAGCTCTTTGCAGTACAGAAACATATGGCACCACACTAGCATTTTGAAAAACTTTGGATACAGCACTGTCATTAACCACTAAAACATACTTCGTGTAGCACAGAAAATGAGAGCTTGAAATTGAAAAGTTATAGTGCTATCTAATTCAGTTCTTCTATGTTTCATTTGATCACTGGGATATGTTGAATGTATTACCTGAATAATATTATCTCTATAGTGTATAAATACTGGCCTGAATATTCACAACTCAATCATATATTCTGTTTGTGTAGGGCTTTGCCTATCAATATATATCTGTATGTGTATACATGTTATCATATATACAAAATCCACATGCTTTAATTTAGATTAAGTCAGCTCTAATCTAAGGATCTCAAAATATTTTATGCGCATCTTACACCTTCATGTTGTTGGAGATGCCATGAAAGCAAACAACTCATGCATCATTTCTTACTGCTTTATTCTGCATACAGTTTCAGACCCTAATAATCTTCATGGGGCTCATTAGAACTATCTATCGTGTAATGAATAGATATAAAGTTGACAAACTAAATGAAAGTAAACTCATTACCATAAACAAGAAATAACAGATGGATAACCTGCTCATGTAGAGGGGTGTCTCTGTGAGTGCGTCTGCGTAATAAATAAAATTGTCATAAGCAAAAGGATGCATCAGCCCTGTCTTGATTAACTTTCTTTTATACTGGAGATTCATCCACATTCTGATCTGCACTATAAAAAATATAAGTGGAAACATTATTTGGAATATTATTCTCTAGAAGTGGGATGGGCTCTTACAGCCTACTGCTTTTAAAGCAGTGTAAATCTCATAACTTCATTTCAATTCCTTTCAAATTTACTTGGTAAAATCAGCAACTTTAATATAAATCGGTACAGGTACTATCCTATAGCTCTTACAGAATCACTTGTGTTAATTAAAGCATGGCAAAGAAAATGTGAAAAAAACCTTGCTTCTTATAATTCTAGAACTATAATAATAATAAGCTGATAAGATAAACTATAATATAATGTACTGAAGTGCCTAAGGATTTCAGGTTATTTGCTATGAAACATGGATTGCATGCACATCATATGAAAAGAATTTTCTAAATAAATGCCCTAATTGCCAGGAAGAGAAAACACAAGGTCCACATGTGATTGTATTCAATTCAAATTTAAAATGTACTGTAGATCTCAACAAAATTTGGAAACTGAAATTGTGCAGATGAATTTGGAAAGTAAAGACAAAAGAAAGTCACCCCAGACTAAGCAGAAGATACTAACCATGCGCTGTCCAAGGAAAACTGGTAAGATGTTGACTTTTGCAAATTTAGCTGTTTTCCAGTAATTCAGAAGACACTAAAGATAACTAAAAGGACCAGTATCCTATTCTGTACAATCAGTAACTGAATCTTCTGGAGATGAAATTGCAGAAGACATCCCCATAAGCACAAGATTTTTTTATACACATATTTTAAAGCTGTAAGATATTATAAAAAGATGTAATGTTAGCCCATTAGTCCTGTGTTCAACCCAATATCTGTCCATGTGCTGAAGACAAAGTTCAGAGATACGCTTAGAGATCTAAAACATTAAAAGAATGCACTTCAGCAGTGGAAAATAAATGAAAACATGAAGACATAAATGCAAAAAAAAAAAAAAGTAAGTTTTTGAATTATTTTCTCTTGATTCTGATATCTGCAATGTCTAAATCTATCGTTAGCATACTAGTTGTTTTTTTTTTACAGTCAGAAAAGAGAAATAAGCATTTTAAGGTGTGATTAATTTGACCTGTTAGACACCTTCTTTAAGATGAAATGAATCATGCCTTAGATACCGTTAACTTGATCTCCAGTGACTTCTGAGATTACTGGAGGAATTCAGGGTGATCAGCTTAGATACATATGTCTACACTGTAGACACACTAAAAACAAATTAAAATCACTCAAGGGGACTATGAACTAGCCATTCAGCCCTGACCTAACAGAACAGTGAGAACGACAAACAAAATAATAGGATATTTTGGGCACAGACTGTATCAGCAGAGTCAAAGAAGGCAGTGCTATTGTACAAGGCACTAGGGAGACCTCAGCCAGAACGGCGTACCCAGCTGAAGCAGTGCTCAAGATGGCTGGCATCAGCCTGAAACAGCCCAGACGGTTCCCCACCTTTTTGAGGGAGCTGCTATTGGAATAACAGGAGCAGGTACACTGCAGGTACACTTAAGAGAAAGGAGGTTAAAATCAGACACAAATAGTTCCTTGGAAAGAGGTAAGACTTAAAGAGAAGTGATACAGGAAATATTCCTTATTGCAAGAGCAAATGGTTGAAATCAAGGGGTATAAGCAAGTGTTCAGCATTTTTCCTTAAACAATTTAAATACACTTAAATACCAACAAATATACATCAAAGGCAGTAAAGACACAGATTGTGTGTCTTTGTAGCTTGTGGGTATACCGAATGTTCAGCTTACTGCTCTACACCAGCAATTTTTCTTCCAATGGCTCACTATGCATTTTATCACCTTGTTTCTAATACTTCACAAAACTATACACAGTCTAAACTGGGATATCAAATGGTGCCTTGTTTTAACACGTTACTGCTTTATTTTACTTTGAGAATTATATTCAATAAAACCTCCCATCTGAATTTTGTGCATTTTTCCACACAACAAAGTATTTCTCTACTTGAATGCTCATATAGATCACACAACTACAATTGCCTTTTCATAGTCCTTTGTACAAGAATTGTGCTTTTTGGTCAAAACATTAACAAAACTCTACCAAATTGTTTGTAATTTCAGGAGTAACCGCTAGAGATTGGTACATACATATAGAATTATTCCTACATTTTCATATATTACATATAAAAATAGGTATATACATACATAAACCTGCAAGCAAAAAGTATGAGAGAGAAAGCTCCTTGTCAAGGGCTAGTAAAGGAACTGGGCAACTACCTCCTGTGACTTTCAACGTAGTCAAACTAATGCAACTCCAGCATCTATTTCTTAAGGGTCTGTCTTTAATGAATGTACCTGGGGGCCATTTTGAGAACAGTACCACACACACTTCGGAAAACATTTGAAAGTGGCCTGACAGAGGAAAGAGTGAGTGGAAAATTCTCCAGTGGGAAATGGCCACCTCCTTCAGGATCTATTGTGATACTGTGCGTGCTGTCGTGACAGAGCATGGGAATGCAAACAGTTACTTTCAATAGAAATAAGAGACGTTGCCAAATATTGTAGACATAAACATCACTGTAAATCCAGATGGCTTTTAATTGTGCCCATAATCACGGATTGATCTCATTTGTTCTATGCAGGCATCAGCACAAATGAGGTCTGTACGATTCGAACTGCAAACGGGCTTTAAGCACAGGAGCATCTTCATTACCTCAGGGCATGTTTCAAACACTGGGGACACGAGGTAGAGGTCAGGGATCCCAGAAAAGACTGAATGCTTGCCTCTTCCTCTTTGATCTTTACATCAGAATGCAGCTCTTGTGAAAACAGGCAGTCTTTGCAACAGACTTGCTTTCAGCTGAAAATAATTGTGTATGTATGTATGCAAGGTATTTGGAAATATCAGCTGATTATTTGTAAATTTTTTATAACAATCCTGGTCCTGACTAAAAGGGGAAGAGATGAATAAAATGTAAATTACTACATCTTTAATTTTTTTTTTTTTAATCAGTCTCAGTAAAGATAGGGTTAAAGATCAAGTTCTATTTATCTTAACAAATACACTATCTTTATTAAATTTTGTTTCCAGAGGTTGTAGAGTCAGATCAACTTACATTTTTATGATAGCCTTTATTTAAATGTAATTCCAGTATTCTGTGTGCAAAGATCAGCTAAAGAAATAATATGTAATTTTGGTTTGAAATGCCATAATGTTTTGGGCAGAACACTAGATGTTAAGAATGCCTTAAGCAACCTGCCACCTTAGAAAAATTTAAGTGTTCAGGTCCCAAACTGCTATCCAGAAGCCCTGCTGATTTGTGATGTGTTTATGTTCTTCAGGTTATCTCCCTGTTTGTTAGGAAGGCTGCCTTCTGGGCACACCCAGAACAGCTCTGATTTCTAGCCCAGTAGCCAGGCACCCACCTAAGCCTACATCCCTGGAAGTCCAACTCCTATTTGAAAGACATGCTCATAGCACATCCAGCTGACACTGACAAGACTAGGGCACTCGAACCACCCTAACACTCTCTCTGTAGGATATTTATAGGGGAAAGTGACCTTCTTTCACTCCTTTTAAAACTGAATATAGCAAAGATCACAAGATTTACAAACCTCAAGGTGCTTGGGCTTTCTACTTATTTCACCTACTACTCTAACAGGAAGGAGATTCCCAGACTGTAATTCCTGCCCCAAGATTACTTCTAATTCAGAAGAACATGCTTCGCACTGGAGTCATCAGAAGTGCTAATTCAGCAGAAAAAAAAAGAGTGCAGGTATCTGCCTTTTTTTTCTTTTTTTCTTTTTCTGATTTTACACTGAGGACAGAGGTTTTAAAGTGCTTTGGTATTTCATTAGATTTAATACAATGGCCAAAAGGAAGCGCTAATGCTACTGCAGAACAGATGCTTCTTCAAAATACCAGAAAGATATCAGTGAATAAAAAAAAAAATAAATAAAGGATCTGGACGAAAGTCTCAGCAACAAAGTGAACCCTCTCTCTATATTCATAACAACTGTCCATAATTTACATATTCATACAAATGCAAATTGTACATTCACTAGATTTGTGTAACAACAACTTTGAACCTCAAATCATGGAGGTTTTTAAAATCTCCAGTCATTACTGGCTAAAAAGTTTACTGTCTAAATTAATTTCCTTTTATTACGTTTCTTAAAAAGTCTATTAATTCTTGCTTTGTTCCTTTGCATTTTTCTAGACAGTTTTTAAACCCTCCTAATTGTCAAACTTAAAGCTTACTCTTGACGAACTTTATACCATCAAAAAACACACAAAGCTTGACAAAAAAAAAAAAAAAAATTACTTGGATTTGAATCTACAGCATTTCACTTATTAAAAAAGATGATGTTGTCTTCTAATCCACGTCACTGCCTGTGGAAAATATGCAAACTGACAAAATAAATACGATTTTATGATTATTTGTGTAGTCTCACTTCTAACTTTAAACAGAACGCACTGGCAAAACAGCAATGATGATAAAATCACCTTTAATTTACTGTAAACCACAAAGAACATATGCCTCTTTAATCGTCACCATATGAATAAATAAAACTTTTTCTAGCTTAGCCTTGAAGAAAAAGAATTGTTTCACTCTTCACGATGTTAAAAATCAGCAGGATCCAGCAATAAAATCTGAAGCCTATGGTTATAAGAGCGAAAATAGACCAAGCAGGGAAATTTAAAGCAGAGGATGAGAACAATATGTACAAATAGGAAGGCAAAAGACTTCTCTGAAAAATCTTGCTGTAAGAAATGGATTTGAAAGAGCTAGTGTGAACATTTTAAGTAGTAAAGTGGGAGGTTACATTTTTTAGTGGGGGGTGGTTGTTTTCTTGTTTCATGGAGTTGTTTTGTTTTCCTTTTTTAACTGATTTACCCTAAAAATACACTTGAATTTCTTTAAATTTCTATGTTCTATCACAAAAGTCACCTTCTCTTCAAAAATTACAGTAATAAATCAGAAAGCATGTGACTTACAGCAGACAGAAATTTTAAAATATAAAATGCTCTTTTTCCAAAATATTTACTGAAATATAGTCTTCAATCACTGCTCTTTTTATGATAAAAATAGCCATTCAAGCATTATTAACTATGATAAATGTCCTTGAGTTGAGCTTTTAACCAAGAGCAAGTTATTGTGATGGTTACAAAAATGTATTCTTGAACATTTTCTAGTAGAGTAATTCATGGTTAGTGCAATTAATGAAAATGATAGAAGAGAGACTAGAGATTAGATAAATCTGCTGAATGATAAAAATCTGAAAATTCCATTAGGCTCTTCAGCAATATTATTTTTACTCATAGTCAACAGAAAGTTCTATAAGTGTTAATGGAAATAATTTATTTACTCCAGAAATGGAACAATACCGCAACAGAAATTATTCTAAATCGGAATTTTGTATGAGGATTCTTCAGACTAGCATTTTTAACTAGCCTATTAAATAAAGCCACACTAAATGATCTTTTAATTTGGTTTTAATACATTCTGAATCATCACTATTCTCTACAACAATCTGTAGGAAGGGTACTTGGACTTGATATTACAATATACCTTGTACAAATTCACTTACCAGGAAAAAAAATAAGGAAAAACAGAATCAATAGGAACACAGAGTTCTCATCACACATACTGCAGTGTTCTACAAATTTCCACAACCTGCCATTCAAAACTAATAGTAATAATTTGAGTCTTATATTAAAAAAAAAGAAATAAAACCCCTAAACCACAATACCTCCCTGTTTTCATCAGAAAAACTCATATGCCCCAACTAGCACAAGTAGTTGCCTATTGTCTCAAGATGGAATTACTTCTCCTCTTTGCCACCCCATACTAGCTAGTATAGGCAGCTACCCGCATTGACTGATCCTTAATACCAGCCTCGTCCCAGCAGTAAGCCTGCATGTCTCCTCTCCTTGTTCACATTAATGATCCTCAGTGCTTCTCCTCCTCCCTTAATCCCTCGACCCAAGAAACATTCCGCCATAAATGCCTCTCCAGCCCTGAGTTGCCACCACCCTTCTGCTCTTCCCACTTACGTCCCTGAGCCCTTTTTTTGAATGCCACATTCCTACTACTACTACTTTCAGCTTTGTGTATCACTCCTCCTTCTCCTCTTATCCCCATCTCTCCATCAAGATCTCCTGTCCTAAATGACATTTTCTTCTATCAACCAATATTCAGGTGAACTGCTGGTTGAAAAAAGTGACAAACAGTTCCTGGGAAAATGGGCAAGAAGAATCCATTGCACTTCGTGGGCTAAAGATTCTTAAAACCTTATAATTACTATGAATAAATGGATTCAAATTCAGAGAAAGAGATCTGTACAGGGACATCAGGACTTGGCTCCATAGTTTTCTGTAGTCTGGCAAATACTTTCATTTTAGCACAGTTCAGCCACTTTTACTTGCAGGATCAAAGGATCTGGGTCAATAGGGCTTTTGTATGTCTGAGACAAATCTACAAATAATGCCTCAAACCACCTGCTGCTTTCACTGACTAAATGTTCCATTCTTTAATTGAGTTTTCCTTAAAAAAGAAAAAATCCAAATCAACTATGCTGAAATGAGTGATTACTTATGCAAAAGAGTTTTAAGCTATTAAAAAGAAGCATGAAGTTTAACACTGAAATTTCTTACGCCCACGTTTTTCATATATTTTTGCAAATAGAGAACATTGAATACTAGGACTCAAAAGCTTAGTGAAACCAAGTCACTAGAACGCTAGCTGCAAGATATATATTCTTTATGCCCAGGAAACCAAAACACAAGGACTGGAAAAAAAAAGGCAGGAAAACCTTAAAAATCTACAATTTTTACAAGGGCACTTAAAAGAAAAATTAGACCAGTTTAGTTCCCGATTAAATCATGTAATAAATACTGAAATTAACTATTTTTAAAATTCTTAATTACAAATCATTATAATCTACATAACTTCAGGCATAATTAATCATATTTTTCCATTAAAACTGTAGCAGGTGCAACAGAATATCACTTATAACTCCTATTAAAATGTCAGGTATTATAAAACCATTTTCCAACACACTTCAATCATATGAGGCATGCCCCAAAATGAAGGTATTGTCTAATTAATTAACTGTACACTTTTGCTTAGTCGCCTGTAACTAGACCAAATGCTTTCTCAATTTCCCATTTGAAGGATTGTTTTCATTGTCCTCTTCTTTGTTTCTTTTTATCAATAAGTCATCTAAATGTTAACTACTCCTGCAAGCTAAATAAGCA
The DNA here is from genome assembly GCA_009806455.1 of Tetrax tetrax. Taxonomy (NCBI): domain Eukaryota; kingdom Metazoa; phylum Chordata; class Aves; order Otidiformes; family Otididae; genus Tetrax; species Tetrax tetrax. The sequence continues at coordinate 210,815 of WHYT01015240.1, read as the reverse complement.
CCTTTATATTTGTCTGCATGTTCTCTGTATTCCATCCTTGAGGTAATTCAGCACCGGTAGAGTTAAACCAGCAGCTTTCAATTACAAGCTTCATTCTTCCTGACACAGTTTAAGATTGGCAGTTTTCAACTTCTGCAATTTTATCATAAAGAGTACACTGCTTGGTACTATACACAGACTTCAAATTACAGAATCACATTATCTTTGAAAAAAAAGATTCTGTAATAATTTTCTAAAAAACTAGATAACTTGGCTATTAAAAAGAGACTTGAAAATGTGAAACTACTAAAGGCAAAATCAGAAGGCAAAAACAATTTATTGTTTTGTTATCTTAGCTATGCATTGATTGTGTGAGGGGAGGGGGAGAGATTACGAAGACTGAAATACAATCGTATGAATTCTGAACATCTGAAACATAATGTACCAGCATGCAGCAGTTCACGCTATCAAAGCCAGCTGCAATGAGTACTGGGGTTGTAACCATCTTCCAACACGATGGCATTCTCTGAGAGTCTGAGCTGTTTTATGTTGTCAACAAGGCAGCCTCAAATTCTTCATGCTGCACAGAGTTTCTGTACATATCACATGCGAGTTACCTCAGATAATTTCTGCACACACCAAGTCTATAGTTGCTCTTAGAAAAGCTCATCACAAAGTAGGATGGCTTTGAGAATAGAACAGACTATTTCAGTTGGAAGGGACCTACAATGACCATCTAGTCCAACTGCCTGACCAGTTCAGGGCTGACTGAAAGTTAAAGCCTGTTGGTAAGGGCATTGTCCAAGCGCCTCTTAAAAACTGACAGGCTTGGGGAGATCAACCACTTCTCTAGGAAGCCTGTTCCAGTGTTTGACCACCCTCTTGGTAAAGAAATGCTTCCTAATGTCCAGTCTAAACCTCCTCTGGTGTACCTTTGAACCATTCCCACACATCCTATCACTGGATACCAGAGAAACGAGATCAGCACCTCCTTCCCTCCTCAAGAAGCTGTAGAGAGCAATGAGGTCATCTCAGCCTGCTTTTCTCCAAAACAGACAAACCCAGAATCCTTAGCCAGTCCTGGTAGGACATTCCTTCTAGCCCTTTCACCAGCTTTGTTGCCCTCCTCTGGACACATTCAAGGACCTTCACATCCTTCTTTAATTGTGGGGTCCAGAACTGCACACAGTATTCAAGATGAGACTGCACCAATGCTGAATACAGTGGGATAATCCCCTCTATTAACCAACTGGTCACGCTGTGTTTGATGCACCCCAGGATGCTGTTTGCCCTCTTGGCTGCCAGGGCACACTGCTGGCTCCTATTGAGCCTGCTGCCAACCAGCACCCCAGCTGCAGGGCTGCTCTCGAGCCACTCCTCTCCCAGTTTACACTTGCATACTTTAAGCTTAGAACTCATGTGGTGGGTTAATCTTGGCTGGATGTCAGATGCCCACTAAAGCCACTCTATCACTCCCCTCCTCATCAAGACAGGGGAGAGAAAATGTAACAAAAAGCTTCTGGGTCGAGATAAGGACAGGGAGATCATTCAGCAATTATCGTCACAGGCAACAGATTTGACTTGGGGAAAAAGTAATTTATTACCAATCAAATCAGAGTACGATAATAAGAAAATAAAAACTAAATCTTAAAACACCTTCCCCCGGCTCCTCCCTTCTTCCTAGACTCAACTTCACTCCTGAATTCTCTACCTCCTCCCCTCCAGAGGCGCAGGGGGACAGGGAATGGGAGCTGAGGTCAGTTCATCACACGTTGTCTCTGCCGCTCCTTCCTCCTCAGGGGGAGGACTCCCCACACTCTTTCCCTGCTCCAGTGTGAGGCCCCTCCCATGAGAGACAGTCCTCCATGAACTGCTTCAGAGTGAGTCCCTCCCACAGGCTGCAGTTCCTCACAAACTGCTCCAGCATGGGTCCCTTCCATGGGGTGCAGTCCCTCAGGAGCAGACTGCTCCAGCGTGGGTACCCCACAGGGTCACAAGTCCTGCCAGCAAGCCTGTTCCAGTGTGGGCTCCTCTCTTCACGGGTCCACAGGTCCTGCCAGAAGCCTGCTCTAGGGCGGGCTCTCCATGGGGTCACAGCCTCCTTCAGGCATCCACTTGCTCCAGCCTGGGGTCCTCCACGAACAGATATTCCACAGTGGATCTCTGCTCCTCCATGGGCCACAGGGGCACAGACTGCCTCACCATGGGCTGCAGAGGAATCCTGTCAAGAGCGACTTTACTCCTTCCCCTCCTTCTTCACTGACCTTGGTGTCTGCAGAGTTGTTCCTCTCACATCTCACTCCTCCCCCTGGCCACAATTGCTCTTGCCCAGTTGTTGTTTTTTTTCTCCCTTCTTAATTAACTATGTTATCACAGAGGTGCTACCACCATTGCTGATGGGCTCAGCCCTGACCCGTTGTGGGTCCATCTTGGAGCTGGCTGGCATTGGCTCTATGGGACATGGGGGAAGCTTCTAGCAGCTTCTCACAGAAGCCACATCCGTAGCCCCCCTGTTACCAAAACCTTGCTGCACAAGCCCAATACAACTTATCATGTCTCACTAGCTTTCAAGAAGTAAGAATTGAGCTTCTTCCTGTAATTAGACCAAAGGCTGCCCCCCAAACAGAACAGGTTAATCAGATTCGAATGCCGGAGTAGCTGGATGTGCATGGATGTATTGTCCTTCCATGTCCTTCCACAACAGCAAGAGGTTTGCTTTACATATAACAGGCTGACACAACACTAAGGCCCAGATAGCTCAGTATATTTGTAAATACACAATAATAGATCAAAAGGGGATTTCAATTTGCTATTATTAGGCCTTTATAAAATTACGTGGCTTTTGTTTTACTATTTGATGAAGAAATTCACCAGGATGCTCAGTGGTATGTTTCAAGATCTACACATTATTAGCTCTTCTAGAACTGCATGCAGAGACTGGTAACATCCATGGCTACAACAGATATATTTTAAATTTAATCTGAGGCAAAGAGTATATCAACTTTACTTTTGAAAGGTAAGAAGACCTTTTGTAAAAAGACAGAGAAGTGTTTTAAATGTCCCGCTTAATCTTTAAATCTGGCGGTTTTTATCAGTACAGGCACAGTGCAGCAACAAACAAAATCAGTGTCTCTTCTCATCTATATCTTAAGACTGCACTTTCTTACAATTAATATTATATGAATTGTGAAGATACATTTTAAAAGCAATTTGATCCAGGTCCTCTTCTGGGTACCTGTGGAACAGGTTTTAAACAATGTTTTTCCTTCTTGAAAAGTAAGTTCCTTTGACATACACTTTTTCTTAGAAAGTGGTGTCTTTCTCTGTTTTCAGGACTGTACTTGGATGCTGTGATATGTCATGTCAGCTCAGTCATATTCATCGATTTGCATAACGTAAAATGAATGTATACTTCCTTTCAAATCACAAAAGGAAGGTAATACAACACAGTTGCAATGCTATTGCCAGCAATGAGATAACATTCGCAATCCCAGGGGTAACATTACCTGCTAGGAGCATGTAACCTCCTCTCATTTCTGTACTGATAATAAGACTTTTATTAGCCTTCCTATCTGTTTCATGCTGGATTTGCAGTGATAGCTTCCTAGATTCCATGGAAACTAGCAGCAAAAGCTCATCTATACCCACCGGCAATTTGGACAATTGTCTCAAAACCAAAAGGGAAGAAAGATTATTCACAAGATGACAGAAGGGACAAATGAGAGACTAGTGAGTTAACCAGCTCCAGGAAGCAAAGGATAACAAACATGGCCAGAATATTAATATAAGAAAGAATGGCTTGTTCAGGAAGGACAGGTAGGGAATGCAATTCAACAAAAATGGATAAAAAACTCTGTACTGTAAAGAAATTACCAAGTGCACAGATACTGTATGAGATTGTCTCAATCAGCAGCAGTACAGAAAAGCAATACAAAAAAGATCTGGATGTTAGTTTGTTTCTCAAGATAAATATATTTCAACAGTGACATGATGGTGAGGGGAGAAAAAAAAAAAACGAGAAAAAAAAAGAGAGAAAAAGAGAGTAACACAAGAGAAAGCCTGGAAAGGAGTACTGGGTTTGAGAAACATGAAACACATTATTCTGATTTTTACAGCATAGCACTCAGATGCAGTACTGTACCCAGTCTGGCATTTCAAAGAAGATGGATACTGCTTAGAAAGATTCCGGAACAAAATGATGAACAGGATCTGAGAGTAGAAAATTCAAATGAAAAGGGATTATTTAGTTTAGCAAGGGAAGCAAGGACAAATATTATTTAGTTTAGCAGGGAAGCAAGGACAAATATGGTAGCCATCTTCAAATATAGAACAGCTAAAAAGGAGAACTTCATATCCATTAGAAACAGATAAAGGAGTAATGGATTAGGCAATATAAAGCTCTGAAACAGAACACCTGGGGAAGCTGTGAAATCACTGTCCACAGGAACTGCACAGGTATAGCTGATTCTGCCTTAAGGCAAGGAGGATGGGCCGGGTGACAGACTGCTCAAAGACCTTTCTTCCCCTGTTTCTATGATTCTACTCTGCCTCTAGCTCCCTCAAGGATGGGAATGAAATGTGACATATCTCTGTCCTTACATGTAATGGCAGGCAAAAATGACAAGTAATATGTGTATAAGCGCAAAAGATAGAAAGCTACAAAAAGAAATACAGTAACTGATGCAATCAATCTCTCCACACATTGCCATATACATCCACGTTTTCCCCCCATCAATACCTCTAGCACTTACAAATTATCTGGTAATTTAACGTGAATCTTAACCTCTTGACTGAATATCAATGTGATCCTATGTATTCCTTGGGCACACAATATATAAAGACAGATCACCCTTTTCAATTTAATTTGAAATGTGTTTTAAGTTAAATAAATTTATTAAAATACATGTTTCAATTAGTTTATTTTTCCTATTCATAACAAAATAAACCTCAAAAACAAGGCGCTCTAAATACTCTCCTTCAGCCCTTCCAAATTCTAGTAGACTTGAAAGGACCTATCGTGGAAGAAATAAAGGAAATATCCGTGATAAAGTTACAGATTCTAATGCTATAATAAAACATTGTAACCACTTCATCTTATCTAACACACATGCAGTTTCCCCCCCACTGTAAGTAATACCAGAGGTATCAGAATCCTTAGCACTGTATCCCACAGATTTATTTTTCCATCAATGAGAAAAGCTGCATCTTGGTTTCAATTAAGACTTTTTTCACTTTAGTTATGCATTTCACTTATTATTTCCACAATACAATTCCGCAACATTAGTAGGTAGGTAGATCTAGGTACTCAAGAATCAGAGAGACAAAAGAATTTTATTAATCACCCAAAGCCACATCTCTTCTCTTTGTCCTAAATGAGAGCAACACATATTACATATATATCACATGTATGTAATACGGACGTATCTAAAGGCATGACACAGACTTTAGTTTATTTCTCTCTCACTTATTTTGTCATAAAGATTTAAAAATGTAAAAATAACCACAGAAAAATCATAGCTTTGACTGAATCACCCCCAAATTTGGCCTTAGGAAAAAAGGAACCTACCAACTTGTTTTGTTTTAAATTAAGGTTGTGTGCTTTAAAGGATTTTTGTTACAGAACTTTAAAAAATGGTCCTTCCATTCCTTCCTGAAACTTCTTATCCATCTAATTACAAAGAAGAATGTGCTTCATATTCAAACTATAGCACAAAAAAAGCTTTATGCCTAGAACATTTGCCATTTATTTTTTTGTCATAATACATTTTAAAGTTATTTAAGTACACTCATTCTTAATAAAACTTCTGATTGTATTACTTAAAAGAAAAATTATTTACATTAAAATTGCATTATTCTTTTTAATATCTTGCAAGCACTAATTGATCCTCATAACGGTCTCAGAATGTAAGAAGGCACTATTATCCTAGTTTCATCCAGAGGGAAAATTGAGGTAAGGAAGTTTAACCACTTGCCCAATATCACATCTTGTATCATTCAGGTCTGAAATCAGACCATGATTTTATACCTCAGGCATACCACTTAATTTTAAAAGTCTTTAGGATTTCAGCATCTGTCTCAAAGTAACTGTCTTACCATTTCTTGATGAGATTATGTTACATCAGAAAGTGATAGATCCGTGCTCCCTGGGAGCCTACTTATGACTACATATTTGCCTTTAAAACATTTCAAAATACAGAGAAAATGAAAAACAAAAAAAAAGTCAGTAGATGCTTAATATCTCGTCCAAACAACTACCTAACAAGCTGTCAGGTGCAGATTTACAGTGACATAACAGAAATTAAAGTTGTCTTGAACATTTTTGACAGTGCAGTATCTTTGCTCAACCGGTCCTACAATAGAGAATGTTAGAAATACCCCAGAGAAATAAAAAATTGTGTTGGCACAGCGGATTTTGAAGGGCTTTCTGTCTCTTGTCTTTCTATTCCAATTCCCTCACTTCCTGTACATCTGTCATGGTTAAAACAAATGTAAGACATACCTTAATTGTACTAGTGTGTGCACCAGGATATTCTTTTTCCTCCAGTGTTGACCAGCGTTGTATAAATTTTGACACCAGAGGATCATCATAGTCAACTATCTGAAATCCTGAGACGTTAGCTCCTCCAAACTGTATTTTTGACAAATCTCCATCAGTAAATCCCTGGGCACAGAAAACATTACGTCTGTTACTCCAACATTTTTGGCAGGTATCTCAATAGTATATACAAATAAAGAGTTACCATATGACTTCTACTGCAGAAGTGTATGCCAACATTTTCATTTTCCTTAAACAGGATCCAAGTTTAAATCCTGGGCTGCCAGGATTAAGTCTTCAGCTCCTCCAGCCAGCAACACCTCTTGCTGCTCACTAGACATACACCTTTATGGAGCAAGGGGTGAGTGGTCCTGTCCTTGCCATGCTTACCCTCCTGAACAACCCTGTTAATTTTAATGGGACTGCTTAAATGAGAAAGGGAACACTGACACAAGTAACAGTTAGGCAAGCAAGTTTTAGCCAGGAATAATTACAGTCCTCTTTTTGCTAGGAACACTAAAGCACGTGGAAGGACTTCCATCTTCCCTCCAGTATAAAGAACTGCTTCTCATTCTTACAAACAGTACATATATTTTGTTTTCCATGTTCTGTGCTTTAACTTGCCCCAAATAACCATACATAGGAATTGAAATGAAATATTGATTTCAGGCACTTCAGTTTAAATGAATGCTCTGAGTGAACATAAAAAGAAGTAGTAACTTCAGCCCACATTATCAGAAGCTGCTACAATTGCTGTACTACGTGCTCTTTAATTACTGCATATTAATAATAGTCGTCAACGATGTGTTGCTGCATGCTAATACAGACGCTCCTACAGGGATCATGAAACCTTCTTCAATATTATTCATCGTATACTTTGACCTCTTCTCCATCTATCAGCACGTTTTATTCTTAAAATAGCTCCATTTCTTGACTGACTGATCTGACTGGAGGAGAACATTGTTACAGTCAAGAAAAGAAGAAAGAAGGTGGGTTCAGTGAAGAAGATGGGATATGACCAAGTACTAGACAAATTTTCTTTCTGACAGAGAAAAACACAGTTTTAAAATCATTACCACATATATTTTTTACGATATTACACCCAAAAAATTGACAATATTTGCACTTAAAGTGTATAAATCTGTAGGAAGCAAATATAATATTAAATAGTTTTAAAATACAAGATTCAATAAATTTTTGATCTTATGAGCTTACTGTTATGAACTTAAAGCAATGGGTAAAACAGTTAACATAATGAAAGACACTAGTAAATTTTCCTAAAATGTTTATTTCCCTTAAGACTCAAAATACTATTTACACAACATTTGCAATGCAAAATATAAGTGTCTAACACTTAGGGAATGCTTAAATTTTTTTAAGACTTTTCTGCTTGCTTTGTGAATATCAATACCTTAACTTCTTTACCCTAAAAATTAGTTAATAAATACAAAAATGAAACCCCACTGTTCTGCTTTTAAAGAGGCCATTAGAATCTAAGAGTTCATAGAGTATGAAAAAAATTTAGAAGCACTCACGCACCATGCAACCCCCAAAACTCTTTTCTGGAACAGGATAACTGAGACTCAAGCCTGCAGAATTTGCTTTGCCTGTTACAAAGTCATTGGATTAGTTTCTCTAGCTTCAGTAAATAAGTGTTGTTGCCTTTAATGTCAGTAAAATGGCCCTTCACCTTCAGACACAATTCCAAAAAACATTACCTTGACAGAATTTAGTGAGTTTTCTGAACCTTGCCCCTTAGGAATACTATTAGCTATACTGTCTGATCACCTATGTTCAAGAAAAGATTAATTCAAACTGATTACCAAGCTAATCTATGAAGAAGTGTAAAGCTGAGACTCTCTAGTATCATGAAAGCTGAGAACTGTAATTTTTAAGTACTTTAGAGGTGAGATAAGAAACATTAGTTTGCTGAATGAATGTATCAGCCTATAAGGCATAAAGTTATTTTTCTGATTTCCATACCCTGCTTTTCTAAAATATATATAAAAAGGGATGAAGCTCTACTGAAGGTGCTGAGCAACCTTCACTCCCATTGATGGGAATATTACAGGAGGCATTTAAGCTCTGAAAAGGCTCACCCAATAAAACAAATACCATCTCAACACATGCAGTTATTTAGCAAGGATAAAGACAATTAGCTTTTTTCTATTTTCTAAAACGCATTTAAAACAAAATACTACTTGATGTGCTTCCATAAACTGTAAAATTACTCATACAGATATTTTAAATATTAAAAATGCTTACCAGATTTGCAATGATATAATGGTATCCTTTAACATGTTTACCAATTGTGATAACCTGTAAAAAAAAAAAAATCAGAAATACCCCCATAACGAGAATGTTCACCTGATATACAGACTGAGACTTAAAAACTACAAAATGCAGTATGATGTAAAAGCTAGTTACGAGCTTTATGGTATGCAATACTGAGCTTGGTCAGTGCTTTACATTTATTTTACCTAATGCACTATTGAACATATTATCAGCTGGTAGAAATCAGTCATGTTGATCTCCAAGTCCCAAGATCTGTAAACAGAGGAGCTGAATGCTAATTACTATGCTGTGTATTAAAGGCACAACCTGGACAGGAGAGAGCAGCCAGCATGCAGTAGAAGCACTGTGCCTCAGAAATTCCTGCTTAGATTCTGCTCCCTTTGTAGCAGAATTACAATGTTCCCTGAACCAGAAAAAGTTTAAAAGCCCACTGACATTAATGAAAGCATTTACATTAAGAGGAAGTCTTTTAAAGTCCAAATTGTTGTTTATTGCTCTAAGGCTTCCTCATAATCTCCCTCAGAGCCAGCTGGTGGTTTCTCAGAGCCTCCACTGGCAGGCATGTAGCATGGATTCTTCTCCCAAATAAGCCTAATTAAGACTACGTTTGCATAGGGAAGTTTGCATTTTGAAGCAAAACACTTCTCCAGAGAAAGGATGTGGGTGCTAAGAGGACTCCAGAGGTTTTTTCCATTTTTTGAACAACGAGAACAACTGAAATCAAGAGATTTGATTCATTTAACCCAAATCAAGACAGGATGATTAATTTATTTCCTCATTTAACATGTAACTAAAATATTCAGAATAAGTATCATGTAACTTATATCAAGATAGTAGTGAATAACTTTCCATGTACCTGCTTTAATGAAGTTACAGGAATATAACTGAAGGCGGTGTTTAACTCTAAGTTTTATTTTTCTAGATTTGAGTTTGAAAAGGACCACATTACATAAGCCATAGAAGTTATTCAATTATTCCCTTTTTGAGCTTGATATATACATGATATATGAATTTAATTATCCTAAAACAGTTACTTGGTTCAGACTACTTAAAACTCATTACTTATCAAATGGTTTAAGAGTGATGTTCAGATGTATTTCTTACGCAGCTGCTGCTTTCAAAGAAATTTCAGTTAGACCAAACAGATCAGCTCTTCAGCCCAAAATGTTTCTTCATCATTGATATCCAAGAAAATGACCAGTAGCTGCAAGTCTTTGTATCAATGCTTAGTAACTCTGCTCTGCCACTGGGTACTACTACATTAACCTAGCCTTCTACAACGTTGCCCTTTGCCACTCCTCCATATGAACACTAAGTGCCAGTTAAAACTCTGAGAAGATTCAGTGGTGTTCCCAAAAGCCATGACGAAGGAGCTGCAGACACAAAGGTATTCACCAGTGTTCCTAGCTTAGACTAGCATCTCAAGCAGGGATAAAGAAGAAGCACAGCAGTAACTGCATGGCTGCGTAAAGGGTGTTATCAAGGGGAAATGACATTCTGCAAAGGAAGCTGGCTGAGAAGAGATAGAGGCTATATAATGAAAAGCAACATTGACCTGCCAAATCAGAGAAGAGGAATATAAACTAGTTTGAGGAGAGATGGGAACTGAAATATTTTTCAACTTCAAGTTACATAAATCATTGAAATCTGGAAAAGAAAATATAACACGAGACAAAAATCAAGAATGATGAAGCAATCTTGTAAACACTTTGTGTGTCTATACAAAGATCCAAGGACTACAGAGCATAACTGGGTGAACCTGAGGTTGCCACCACAGCTTAGCATGCTAGTGGAATAAATGAAAGCACCACAATAGAAGGTTTGTTCAATAATAGAAAGCAAGGATGAAGAGTAAATAAATTCCTGTTCTATGTATCAAGAATATAAATAATATAAATAATTTTAGTATTCAAGAAAAATCTGGTCAATAGAAAGCCTGTTGCATGTCTCAGTAAAAATACACAGAAAAAGAAAAGGGATATTGATACAAAGGGTCTACTTGAGGTACCCTCATGAAAAGAAGGAAATTGATGAGAGTTTTTTCAGGGCAGGAAGTAAAAGAATTTTTAAAAGAATAAATATGGCAGTAAAGCAAGACTTGAAGTAAATATTCTGCTATGTATATTCATATTATATATGAAAACAAAACCAGATTAACACATTCAAAGGATATTCACAGGCCAAGAAATCCATTGTTTACTGACCTTCATTTTAAGACAGAAAAAATTAACAGAGAAACAGTTATTTTAGATTTTGGTTTAGGCTACTGGTAAAATTGAAAGCGGGTTTAACTTCTTTCATAAGGAACGGAAGTTAGAGAAACAGAGTGTAAGGATAGTGGACTCAAAAACCAGACCAAACTCCAGAAACTGTTAGGGTACCTTGCAAAGAGAACCTCAAGGCAAAACCCATATAAGACAGCCGATAGCAGTTTAAGAGACCATATTCTATGACATAGCAGTAAACTATTTTGAGGAGAACAACTAATTGAAATTATAATATTTGACCTGGGTGGCTGATCCACAGTTATCTAGAATTCTTCAGTGATTTACAAACCAAAAGAGCAGAAACAAAAGTTCATCCATCCATACGCTTAAGGAGTAGCACAAGCCTATGGGGATAAGCTACAAAAGTCTAAGACTCCAACTAAGACAGAATCTATCAAAGTTCAATTAGGGCAAGAAAATTATTCCAGAGCTGCAATCAAAACAAGAAGCAGCCAAAGAAAGTAATAGGTCTATTACTAAACCAACAAAGACAGTAAAAACAAGTGGTAACTCAAGAGTGAAGAGGGTTATTCTCTTTAAAAAGTGGTAAAAGGAGAAACTGAAGAAATTTACCGTCAGCCAAACTTTCATATCAGGGAAGAGATTATAATGAATATTCCATACTTAAATTTAAAAGAATGTATAGGATAATAAGATGATAAATAGTCAATATATTCTTGTCAAGACCAAAATATATCAAAGCAATTCCTTTCCTTTCTCTGACATGATAGCTAGCCTAACAGTTAATGAGGAAACAGCAGATGTGACATATCTTGATTCCAAGGTTTTTGTCCTGTATGACATCATTACAAGCTCTTATGGGAACACAAACAAGACAAAATTCACTGTAACATAAGCAAACAACTGTTTAAAAGCCATACAAAACCAGATGAAGAGAACCTGTAAGTATTATTTTTCTTAAGCATTGCTCTACACAGTACATTTATTGATGTGGACAAGTCAGAAAATACAGTTTTAAAAAACTGCAGATGATAAGGAGGTTGCAAACACTCTGGAGAACACGATGGAATTCAAATTATTCTTTAAAATTAGAGAAACAGTTTGTAGATATGAATTCCAAATTAAAAAAAACCGCCATGCACTCCATTTGGGACACTACTCATTGCCTCATTCCAAAATGTAAAAGCCTTCATAACAAAGACCAACATAACAAGCCCTTCAAAAAAGCTTCAAACCAATACATCGACATTCTGATGATATATCCCTACAGATGCTGCACAGTCTCACATGGTCAAGCTCAAGACAGCAGGAAGCTATCGTTATGATTTTCCATTGTGCTCTGCACGCATGAAAAGAAGTAATAAGATACTGAGACATTAAGACAGAACAGGGGAATTCGAAGGTAACACAATAATTTGAATCAGAGTACTGTTTCAGATACTGTTGTAAAACAGAAAATGAAAATAAATCATTTTGGCAAATAATATGTGTGTGGGTGGAGAGAATACTTAAGTTTCTATTCCGTTTAAAGCTCAGGAAGCCTTAGCTATGGAAAACAGCATTCAATTTTTGTTAACACACTTTAAGAGGGAAACAAAATGCAGAGAGACCCAAGGACAGTACGGATGTCAAAGAGCTTAGAAACATGAACTACGAAGGCAGCTAAATGCAAATAGAAGCTGTTGATATAGCTTTCCCAAGATGTAAGAGGTTCTTGGAAAAAGCATTAGAAGTAGAAAATACTTTCTAGGTGTAAGGAGAACTAATCCCTAGACATAATATAACTATTTAAAAGGCATCATATATAACAGTATCAACTACGTATAATATAGTATACTACTTAGGTTGTGAAATAGCCTTAACGAGGTTTTTTGGTTTTGTTGTTTTGGGTTTGGCTTTTTTTTTAATAAATCAGGACATAAAACCATACAGGATCATCCAGATAGAATTATCTTGCCTTTGAGCAAAGGGAGGGATTACAGGATTTGTATGTTCACTTTCTGCTTGATATATGTGGTCCTCAATATAAACCTGTCACTTCCAAATGACGCATAATAGTCACAAAAAATAGGATCAAGAAAAATGAACTCATTACATTTACTCATAGAATGCAGCTAACTGCTGTCACTGAAAAATGGAGAATAGCAAACCTGATCAACAATGTCGTTGACTTTATCACGCTCACAGTCCAAAATCACTCGCCTTTCCTTTTTTACCTCTAGATCTTGAAACAGTGAACGGTAAGTTTCATCTTTTCTGTCATTGTTAATATTTCCTACATTGATAGCAGTCACTTGCCATTTCTTTTCAGCAGCAGAATCCAGCACAGCTTGCAATGTTGATAAGCCTAGAGAAGGACAAGAGAAAACAAAAGATATGACTGCTAAAGCTTCAGGAATAACAAGCTTCTAGAACGTTGATTTATGAGATTATTTATTTAAGGTTTTCCTGTAACTTGTTTGACCTGTCACATGTTGTTAGGACTCAGAAATTAAGATATGTGTGGGCTCCATCAGTTCTTATTGCATGAAATTTTTATTTACATTGCTGCAAGGAATCAGGGTAGATCTTTGAAAGGACAACCTTTTGGTTTTGCTTCAACCTTCCTCAGAATGGGATTTTGCCAGTTTGACTGATCCATTGCTGGAATTCCATGTGCTGGGAAAGAGGTCTTCAGGGAGAAAAGTGAACCAATTATGACAAGAGGATCAGCTGCTTATCACAAAATGCTATTGAACTGCTTTTGTTCTCAGTGCTTGAGCAGTACTGTATTTAAACCCAGACCTCACTGAGATCTATGGCAAAATTCCAATGTTCTGCAACGATGATAATGGAGTTGTTATTTCTGTTGGTTACAGTTATATCCCTGATAATGAAAGGAGATGTGCCAAGATACATTTTTCCATGTAGATAAGTAGGCTCATGCTAACACCTACATGCAGTCTACAGAAGTCTGCTTCCGTTTTATCCTTTCAGCACATTCTTGCCAGGAAGCTCTAATGTCTGTACAGCTGCAACTGCCTACAATATATTGTAAAATCAGTGATGATTTTGCTTAACTGGTTTTCCTTTTCAAAGATTAAATAACAGAGTATAGAAACATGAAAATTACTGCTGGAAATTAATTTCTGCTCTACAACAAATACCATTTTAACAATTTCCAGCAGTACAGGAATTAGACTTTTTATGTTTAAATTCCTTCCAGAGAATTCTACATAGTTCTAGAAAGAAATTTTAAGGATAGCAGATAGTACTGTAGGGAAAAAAAAGAAAATTAGACCTTCTCACAAGCCAACTGACATCTTTGCGCGTTCATGTCTCCTGAAACCACAGAACACCAGGAGTCATTTCTTTGAGACAAATTTCTGACTTGGTACGTAAAGGTATAACTCTCATGAGAAAGAATAGTGGTTATGCCCATAAACGTAGAAAGAAAGCACTAAGAATTCATTTGTCTCATAGTTCATAAATACATCATTAAATCAAGATTGCTCAGTGTTTAGCAATTCAAATTTATCAGTGAAAACGGTGATGACATACAGTAATATACAAGATTGGTCCTCAGCACACAAAGAAAATGACAGACTTCCAAAAGCATAAATTCAATCAGTATCTCAAATAGTTCTGGTTTTCTATGTCTTCTTTAAAGAAGACTGATATGAAGTTTTGCATGTCATGCAATGAGTATTTATTTTAAAATAATAGATAAATACACTTCAAGGGTATATATAAACTATTTATAACATGTTAAAGACAAATGTGGAGAACACTTGCCAAAAAAGATAATTAATGTAAGCAAACTAAAAGACATAGTGAATATCTTACAACATTAAAAAGCACTAAAATAACTCTATACCTCAAAACAATGTTTTAAATGCTGATTTAAAATAATTAAAAAAAAAAACAAAACAAACCACAAAAAAAACCCAACAAACCAACAAAACTGAAACAGACAAAATTCAAATCATTGTTTCAGATCTCATTTAGCAGACAAACTGGAGGGCCCCAAATGTACATTTTTCCTCTTAGGTAAACAGTGCCTCAGTTATGCATAAATTAAGAAGGGCTATTGTCACTGTTCAGCCCCGATCAGGACCAGACTACGCAGTCTCTCTCTCACTCCCCCGCCCTCTGAGAGAATAGGGAGAGATCATATAAGGAAAAAAGGCTCGAGGTTTGAGATAAGGACAGGGAGAAATCCTTAAAGTTACCATTACGGGCAAAACAGACTAAATTCAGGGAAAACTATTCATTTATTTCTAAAACCAGAGGGATAATGAGACAGAGAACAAGATTACCTCCCCCCACCCCTCCCTCTTCCCAGGCTTAACATTATCTCTGCCACCTTCCCCAGCCCCGAGTGGCACAGGGAGGAAGAGAGAATGGGGGTCGCAGTCAGTTCATCACATGTTGTTTTACGCCGCTGCTTCATTGTTGGGGGAAGAACTCCTCACATTCCTCCCCTGCTCCATTGTAGGGTCCCTCCCACAGGCTGCAGCCCTTCGTGAAACTGCTCCGGCGTGGGTCATCTCTTCCACGAGGTACAGTCTCTCCAGAACAGCTGCCCCAGCAGGCCCTCTACAGGCCACAGCCTCCTTCAGGCAGCCACCTGCCCCGACATGGGGTCCTCCATGGGCTGCAGGTTGATCTCTGCTCCTCCATGGACCTCCATGGGCTGCAGGGGGACAACCTGCTCCACCATGGTCATCATCACAGGCTGCAGGGGAATCTTGGCCAGGAGCCGCATTACTCCTCCCCCTCCTTCTTCACTGACCTTGGCGTCTGCAGCTGTTCCTCTCACAAGAAATTCTTCACAACAGGCAGGCAGATGCCTCTCAGTTTCTCATTACATCTCATCTCCTCTCCACTTCTTGCAGCCAGCCTGGGCCAAGTCTAGCTCAGTCGGCTGCCTGGTGGGAGGCGAGAGGGTGAGGCCTGCAAGGCCCACAAGGCTCACGCCTCCCCCTCTCTGTCCCTGCTCAGCTTCTTCACATCTTCTCTTCTCCTTTTTTTTCTTTTCTGTTTTCCCCTTCTTAAATACGTTATCGCAGAGGTGTTATTGCAGAATATTCTGCTACCAATTGGCTTGGCCTTGGCCAGCAGTGGGTCCACCCTAGGCCTGGCCGAGTCCACTGAACAAAGGGAAGCAACTTCTAGCAGTTTCCTACAGAAGCTACCACCTTAGGCCCCCCTCACTAAATAAAAACAGAACAGCTATTAATGTTAATAATATCCATTACAAAGGGTGTCTATACATTACTCCTCTCATCTTCCATTTTTCTAGGGACTCCCTTTCCTTGGGGTGCTCTCTGCAGAGATGTCAAATGGCTGCCTGGATTTCTTGCTTTTTATAGGTGGCAGATTTGTCGTCCTCATACAGTTTAGTTTATTCTGATAGCAATAACACATTGCAAAAGAATGAAAAACAAACAAGAAAAAGCATTCACAGCAATACTTCTGTGGATGTGGAAGTATCTGGAGAGTGGTAACAAGTGGGACTCTACAGAGGAGAAAACTCCAATAACTTCAGTTGCTCTCTTTAAACTGCAGGAATACTTCTCTTTGGGAACTTCATGTGCCTGGACCTCTTTTGGTTATCAGGAGACAAACTCTTAATTCAGTGAGCCCTGAAAAGGAAGACTGAACAGAGGCTGAGTAAATTAGCAATTCTGTTACAGACAGAATCCTCCAATAATGTCACTACTTTTTCCAAAACCCACTGTTCAGTACTGGCAATACAGAGGAGGCAAGGAAAGTAAGGGACACTAATCCACATTATGTGAGAGGAACTGCCGTATTAAGGTGGACATGCATATATCCTTCTTATAGACAGGAATGAGATATGAAATTGCCCCACACTGCAACCAGACAAGCCCCTAACCACAGAGGAGCTGTATAAGTAGCAATAAGTGATTTTTTTTAATAAGTCATCAAACTAATTCCTGTTAGCTTTCATAGCTTCCACGAAGAGTAAGTCTCTCTGCATTTTTTTATCTCACTCTTCAAAGTGGAAACATTTTAAATTAGATATCATTCCTTAAATATACGTCACCGTCACTACATTAACACTTATGCAGAAGCGTTTAGAGGAATTGTGGACCCTGTGTATTCAGGGTTTGATGTCAGTGTTGCTGAGTACATACTGCTCGACTCTGCAGGTTAACCTTGTGCAATCAGTGGGAGCACTGAGGAGCAACGATTTACTCAACATGAAGGTAGGAGTTTCGTGCCTTGAAGCTTGTTATCCCTGGGGTGTCTTGCCACAATTAAAACAAACAAATAAGAAAAAAAAAGCATAAACAAAGGGTGATTACAAATAACAATTTCATGCTGTTATTCCTGGCTAGATTCAGCCAGGGCAGCTTACAAGAAGTTTTCAGTGTTGTTCAGTTTTTCCTAAATATAAGTCACATGCAGGTCACATACAGCAGGCACACTGCTAGCTGACTGATGGGGTATTGGCAAAGCAAGTAGTTTCACTTCCGTCCTTTCTAAAAAGGCAGAGAATGTTCCTGATTCTAACATGAACTTGAAAAGGATCTGCTAGAGAAATGGGCTTAGGGTTCACTGTCCCACATGACATTACTGTTGGAGGCTACATATCAGTATTAGTTTTTCTAACTTTAGTGCTTACAACAGTGATAAAGAACTGTCTTGAGGAGATCCCATCAGCTTCTGAACAACATAATGTATGAAACGGCATCAGAATGCAGAGAATCTAATGTCACTCCATTACTCAACAAACCACTGTGTGGTATAACTATCCTTTAAATCTAGTGGCATCTTACCATTTAATGTGCACTTAATATTGAACTCTGACCAATGAATATGCAGGTGAGTCACAAAATAACATTTTTAAAGAGAACAGGAGAAGGTAAAAATAGAAAAAAAAAAATTAGCTGAGGACTACTAGGTGAGGAGAAGATGAAAACAGAACAATAATGAAATTCCAGAAAGGGCAGTCAAACCCCCCCTACTTCTGTATAATGACTCTTTGTCTCAGAAAACTAATTAATATAACACAATTTGCAAGAAATTTTTCCCACATCATGAACTGTTATATTATTATTACTACAGCCATAAAAGGGTGTAGTACATGATGAGGCTGTACTGAGAGTAAACCACTTACAAGGAGCGGACTTGGGTTGATCAACAACAACAACAAAATCTAAGCACAGTAGAGGAGAGGAACTCTAGTATTTATCAAAAGCAGTCTCCAAAGAAGCAGGGACTACATCCAAGATTCTTGCTTGCCTGGTTCTCAACTATCGATTTTGTGTGTGTGGAGTGAATCTGTGGGAGTAGATTGCCCTTCATGCTCAGATGGCTATTTTTCTCCTTAGATGATTCTTCAGAAGCAAAAAAGAAAAAACTTTTCACAAAAATTGTTTTCCTTGTGATTAATTTCACATTGCTTATCAGCACATGGTAGCAATTCTATTAATAGATACTGTAACAATTTCATTGTCATTTAAACAATTTTGTTTCTGTCCCAAAAGTTAATTTCTAAATTTAAGCTTACACTTACACTTGCTACACTTCTCTTCTTTACTTTTCTAACACTAATTCAGTATTTCAGTAAGACACACCTAGCAAACAGCATACAGATAAAAAGTATCACACCTTACCTCTGTCACTGTCATACAAATATGCAAACTTGGTCCACTGATAGTATTCAATCAAGCTCAGAAGAGCTCCCTTGAGGTCAGGTCTCATCTGAATGACAAAGGGATGTGTTCCATCTGTTGGGAAGCTGGGAGTTATGAAGGAGACATGAAGAGTCCCACAGAATGATGTTATAGTATTTACAGACTTCTTGTCATAGAATCCAAAAATAGCAAAGACTCCTCTTGAAAACTGGGAGCAGACTAGGAGGGAAAAAGAAAAACAATTAGGTGGGAGAATTTAAAAAAAAATAAAAAATTTAACTCTATTGTGTATACATTTATGAGAAATAATGAAACTGTGTGATCACATAAATAACAGGAGAAAACAATAATCTCCATAGCAGAGAGATTATAATATATATATTATACATATATACTATTTGTTAGTATTATTAATGAGTAATATAAAGCTTCTATTAGAAACAACAACAACAAAAATCAGAAATGTGGTTCACATTTCTAGGCAATTAATTTAGAAATAAAACTTGCCAAGTTATTCTTAAATTCGGTTCATACTGTAAAGAATAGTGATATAAACATCAATGGCAGCTGTAATATATGAGTCATTATGACCACACATAGTATTAGGGAAATAGATAACTTAAAAATAAATTCGTTTTGAGGTCAAGACTCACTGAGCTTTTTGCAAAATATCTTAAATAACTTTCCATCTGGGGAAATATAAAGTCAAAATTAGAAACAAATCTACTAACAGCAGAAAGGTAAGAAGCTGATTGACTTAAAAACCCTTCCATTTCAAGGCGTTATTTTAATTCCTGCTTCGTAAGACTCAGCAAAAGCTGGTCCTTCTGGATGACACTTGCGGTCATGCTCAGAAAGACTAACCACATGCTGATTATTCACTTTTTATCACTGGAGACAATTCAAGCCAATTGATGAATGTTACTAACCACCGCAGCCTGTGTAATAGAGTTAGTTCTTCTGGGTTATTCTCTTCTTTGACACTGCAGGCTATACTAGTGCCTAAGCTCTAAAACCAAGGCAGAGTAAGGCAATGTTCACCTCTGATTAATTCTCATTTATCCTCTATGCGTTCTTTGTTTTGCACAGTCACCCTGAACAAGAGACAACCTTCTAGAGAAAACACCTAGCCAGCCTCATTGCAATCCCTACTACACTTGACCTACTCATAGATATAAATCACAGTGTAACTGAAGCTGATTTTGCCCAGCTACTTACTGTGCTAATCCTGGAATATAATTCACATAAGGGCAAAAATTAGTTGTTTTATTTTTAAAATTTCTCAGCTTTGAATGAACATTAATACAGTATTTTCCCCTTTAAAAGTTCTTTTTTAAAGTTATCACATCTTTATTTTTTTTTTTTTAAAATAACATTCTTTTATGCCTGTTATTATTCATTGTTATTATCTTTTCATGGCTTTGCCTACCTATGTTCGCTACCAGAGTCATCTCTCATACCCTAATTATTTCCACATTCCAATTAAAAGTACCTCAACAGTACGAGTGAAATTCTGAGTCTGCTAGTTTCAACACCTATTAACTTTATCAGCTATCACCAGTTATCACCTATTAAGTTTAATTAGGTCAGAATTTCACCTCAGGCGAGAGAATACACATAATTTAAAAACTTGATGAGTAATACCCCTTTACAAAGGAATGCTGCAGGTTTTCCAGGGCTAGAGCACAAGATGGTCAGACATCTTCCATTCCAAATGCAAATCGTTATGTAAAGTTCCAATATTTATCCCAAGTGTATTAAGGGTATGACACTGCTCAAGTTGAACACAGGTTTCTGAAAAAGACTGAATTTTCCGAATAGCTTTTCTGCTTAAGTTACTGGAAGTCCTTGTTCCATTCCAAATCACTACGCTCTTGCTGAGGCAAAACCAACTCACTACCTCCCCACACACTCATGAACAACTGTTTCCCATCTGCAGCAAAAGCTAAATACTTTCTGAACTTGCGACAATAAAGGCATTACTACCTCATAATCCACCTTCGTAACTGCACATTAAAATAAAGCAGCAATTCACATTTGGATTGCCGGGTGAGAATTCTGCAGAAGACTGTTAGTAGCACGCTACTGTGATCTTTTCTGTTAAACCATTTTAATGCTGCATGTAAGGTGACAGAGACAACACCTGGGGTGTCACCCCAGGATCACTGAAAAACAAAAAAACACTTATGCTGGTATTGCTGACTCCTAAGATGCTGTCTCATAGAATCACGGAATAGTTTAGGTTGGAAGGGACTGTTGAAGGTCATCTAGTCCTTCTTGTCCCAGCAAGAAGCAGGGACATTTCCAACTAGATCGGGTTGCTCAGAGCCCCGTCCAACCTGGCCTTGAATGTTTCCAGGGATGGGGCATCCACCACCTCTCTGGACAACCTGTTCCAGTGTTCCACCACTGTAATTATAAAAAATTTCTTCCTTATATCTAGTCTGAATCTACCTCCCTCTATTTTAAAACCACTACCCCTCGTCCTGTCACAACAGGCCTTGCTAAAGACCTTCTCCTCATCTTTGCTGTAGGCCACTATAAGGTCTCCCCGGAGCCTCCTTTTCTCCAGGCTGAACAGCCCCAACTCTCTCAGCCTGTCCTCATACGAGAGGTGCTCCAGCCCTCTGTTCATCTCCGTGGCCCTCCTCTGGAGTCACTCCAACAGGTTCACATCCTTCTCATGTTGAGGGCTCCAGAGCTGGATGCAGTACTCCAGAGGGATGTCTCAGGAGACTAGAGGGGGAGAATCACCTCCCTCGACCTGCTGGCCACGCTCCTCTTGATGCAGCCCAAGATGCAGTTGGCTTTCTGTGCTGCAAGTGCGCGTTGCCAGCTCATGTTGAGCTTCTCATCCACCATCACTCCCAAGTCCTTCTCCTCAGGGCTGCTCTCAATCCATTCTCTGTCAGTCTGTATTTGCACTTGGGACTGCCACAACTCATATGCAGGACCTTGCACTTGGCCTTGTTGAACTTAATAAGGTTCTCATGGGCCCACCTCTCCAGCCTGTCAAGGTCCCTCTGGATGGCATCCCTTCCGTCCGGCATGTCGACAGCACCACACAGCTTGGTGTCATTGACAGACTTGGTGAGGGTGCACTCTATCCCACTATCCAATCTCCAGTCAACGGTTTTTGGTATAGGTGAAGTAACACTGCCTACAACAGCCAACCACCAGGGCCAGTAGCCCGCACCAGAAAATTGGAAAATCGTAGCTGATGCCTTGCCTTCTCAGAAGAACCACTGCCATCCCTTAATAGAGGAAAGCCTGGCTCTTTGGAGCACTGTAGTCCAGTCACTGTCTCGGTTCCTTCCTTCTCTCCCCTTCCTGACACAGAAGAGATCTCAACCTGTCAGGCCTCAGCTAAATATCTTTGGGGTAATGAAGTTCCATCTGCCCATGCTGTTGGAAAGTTTTATTTAAGGCTCTGTCCTAGCTCCTGAACTCATGTAACTAAATAGATCTCAACTTCCACTTAAAAAAATGAAACACTTGGGAAAAAAAAGCAAACAAAAATCTTCACAATTATTTGTGAAAAGCCCAGATAACTTATGATAGGCTTCAAACATGAACTGTGGGCATGACTGCAGCTGGCTGGGATGGCGTTCACTTTCCACACAGCAGCCCACATGGTGCGGTATTTTAGATTTGCGTCCAGAACAGCATTACTAACACATCTGTGTTTTAGCTATTGCTAAGCAGTGCTTGTATAGCATGAAGGTTTTTTCTTTTTCTCTCTGCCTATCCCAGAGTGTAGGCTGGGAGTGGGCAATACTTTGGGAGGGGACACAGCCACACCAGTTGACCCAAACTGGTCAGAAGGATAGTCCATCCCATGTAATGCCATGCTCAGACATTAAAGTGGGGTAGAGGAAGAGGTGGGGGGGGAAGGGGGCTTCTGACTTCCAAGGTGTTTTTTACCTGGAGACTAGCTGGGCATCAGTCTGCTTGTAGGAAGGGGTGAGTGATTGCCTTCGCTTCAGTTGGGTGGGGTTTTTCCTCCTCTTTTTCCTTTGTTTATTAAACTATCTTTATCCCAACCCACAAGTTTTCTCACTGTTGCTCTTTCTGTTTTCTCCTCTGTCCACTGCGGGTAGAGGGCAAGCAGCTGTGGGTGCCCAGCTGCCGGCTGGGATGAATCCATGACAGGGCAAAAGGCATCACTCCACCTTCCAGCCACAGGACAGACCTGTTAACACCGCTGGCCTGCACTAAAACGCGTGAAGGAGTTCTGTACCCCTTCAGCAACACAAACGTGGAACCAGTCTACTCTTCAGAAGACATCTGCTGTTCTTTCAAAGCGAGCACCCTCCTCCCTGACATGGCACAAACTCACACTACCTCTCTTCACTAGTTACGTACTGCCTATCGACCAAAACCAGTTCTCTGGGATTAACACACCAAATGGTTCTCCATTTAATTATTTTTACACTTCGTGTATCACCAGTCCTTATATGAATGTGTTGTCTTCTGGGGAAGATGGCTAAAACTGGAATGTTGATCTCCTCTTTTGCACAAAGTGAGAGACAAGTACAAAGCACCACCTCCAGCTGGGTAGGTCAAGTCACTGCAGCTCTAGCTACAAGCGCTGCAGCTTAAAAGCTGAGTTCCACAGACATGTACTCAATCCTAACAAATACTGAGATAAAAGCAAAAACATTTTATATTTTTAAAATTATTAAGAAACTTGCCACACAGATAGAAACTCTCATTTAGTTCAACCAGAGCCCTCTGGATGTGAGATCAAAACTCTTTCTAACACAAATCTTGAAGTCAAGGATATAAACACACTAGAAAATATTAAGCTATGTGGGTCAGCTAAAAAAACAGGATCAACTTTAATCCAGGTAAAACTAAATTTTCATCAGCAGTGATTAGTATCATGGCTGTACACTGAACAACCTCAGTGCTGTGCTTTTGTATGTGAAATTTCTCTAAAGATAAGCGGGAGGGCACCTATGCCATGTAATAAAAACTTGCTAAATATAAGCACTTAGCCTTTCTCTTGAGACAAATGCTTGCAATTGTTCTGGGGCACTTGGTCTCTCAGGAGCAGGAGGGAAAAGAAGAGATATTATTTCCAAATATATAATGGTGATCCAGTGGATAATGCAGAAAGTGTAATTGGTTTTGGCAGGTTTCCCACCTTAGACTAAGTCTACAGTCATGTTGTTATTGCTGGGAGACATTAGTTTTATAATGGTGAATCACAAGCTGTTCACAGTTATTAAATTAAAAAAAAAAATGTGATGATTAGGACTCGTAAGCCATTGAAACATGGAAGATCTATTTTATCAAAGACATTAGAAGCAACTCCCAGGATTCATTTAGTTCAAGCTCTTCTATTTTAATTGTTTTTCTTTGGGTTTATGTTGTCCTTTCCAGAAATAGTCAATGGCCTACTTAGCAACAAGAAGGCAGGAACACAGCAAGCTTATTTTGTGATCACTTTTGTAGAAAGACTCACCTAGAATGGCAAATAACTGGAAACTCCAAGAAACAAGGTAAATAATTAAAGGTACCTGAGAAGCAGCAATTCCCAGGTCTTATTACAGTTAAGAATTAAGTATTTTGTATTTGACTTCTCCTTGTTCTTCTACTAACATATACAGGCAAAAACCTAGTTTGCGCTTGTTTTCCAGAACACTGAAAATACGTCCTGGTCTTTTCTTCTGAAAGCTAGAGCCCAGATTTGTTCAACAACAAAATTAAGCTTAAGCCTGCAATGAGAAATAGTTGCCTTGTCAAAGGAGGGCCAAAACTACTTGCTCAATTATTAACTCTCCCATTGTTAACTACATCTGTTTCTTCTTAGGCTTCCTTTTTACCATGATGCACTCATACCCTTCTTTCACACCTTCTCCATTTCACTACCCTGTTTTGTCAATGAATTCTACAGACAGGATAATCTGATGTGTAGCCCTGTGGCTGTCACTGGTTCTCCCAAAACAAAGAAATAGAGCAACATACATTCTTTGCCTCTCGTCGTATAGAAAATACTTCTGTGATGCATATCATCTAAGACTCCAAAAGTGCCAGCCGAAGAATACATTTGAAAATGCAAAATATAAAAGCATTACAAATATGCGTAGCTTTACACAACGAAGTGATGCCAGTTTAAGAATGATAGTTCATTTGCATGACTGAAGAACTGAATCTTTGGAGGCATAAAATCACTTTGAAATAGTTGCATTTGAATATATATGCTTAGAAACTATTCCTGACCAAATCTTCCTAAGCAAGATTTCCTTTCCAAAGGGAGAGTAATGAACCTAATAATTGTTTACATTCAGGGACAATTAAATTGGAAAAAGAAAATTAGTAAAACAGTCACTTAACTTACAGAAACAAATGTCTCGTAGTACCTGCATATAAGTAAGTTTCCAGAAAGTGTTATTATGGCTCTTAACGTTCTTCTAACTTTTCAAAGTATTTCCATATTTTTATTTATATGAGAGTTTTGATACTTGGCTTCTGTTCAAAGACCAAAATCTAAAGTGACTGAGAAAGTATTTGCCATTCAGTGCTAAGATTTTAAACGGTGTCTAGTATTCATGAGGTTTTATATGTTATTTTATGATACTAACTTGGTTTACTATAGCGCTAACACAACTGTTTTAATATTAACATAGGGAAGTATGTCTTCTTATTTAATCACACCCAATAGAATAATCATTCTCTTACTTCAAAGAGAAAGAGCGTAAAGAAAGAGTCAAGCACTGTCTCTGCAAAAGAGAACCAAAGCACAAAGGAAACACTCATTGGTCTGCAAAGTTGACAGATGAGTCAGAAGTAGCCAGGAACGAGACATGGAAACTGAATGCCCGCTTGGTAATTTCAGCTTCTGGAAGGCGACATTAAGAACAAGCAGACAGTAGAAAGGAACAATAAACAATAGATGGAACAAAAGTAGCAAAAAAAAAAAAAAAAGA
>WHYT01015240.1:146829-185174 GCA_009806455.1 Tetrax tetrax | reverse complement strand
GGCTGCATCAAGAGGAGCGTGGCCAGCAGGTTGAGGGAGGTGATTCTGCCCCTCTGCTCTGCCCTGGTGAGACCCCACCTGGAGTACTGTGTCCAGTTCTGGAGTCCCCAACATAAGAAGGACATGGACCAGTTGGAGAGGGTCCAGAGGAGGGCCATGAAGATGATCAGAGGGCTGGAACACCTCTCCTATGAGGCCAGGCTGAGAGAGTTGGGGCTATTCAGCCTGGAGAAAAGGAGGCTCTGGGGAGACCTGATAGAGGTCTTCCAGTACCTCAAGGGGGCCTACAGGAAAGATGGGGACAGGCTGTTCAGTAGGGCCTGTTGTGATAGGACAAGGGGTAATGGGTTTAAATTAGAGGCAGGTAGATTTAGATTAGATATTAGAAAAAAAAATTTTTACAATGCGAGTTGTAGAACACTGGAACAGGTTGCCCAGAGAGGTGGTGGATGCCCCATCCCTTGAAACATTCAAGGCCAGGCTGGATGAGGCTCGAGCAACCTGATCTAGTCAGGGATGTCCCTGCTTCTTGCAGGGGGGTTGGACTAGATGACCTTTGAAGGTCCCTTCCAACTCTAGCCATTCTATGATTCTATGATTATACTATTACCTTCTAGAGGCAAAGGGTGAACTTCTCTTCTGGTGAGTGAATAAGGCACAGGGAATCACACAAGTCCATCCACGAAGGAGTATGTATTTAAACAGCACAATTTGAGATTAAGTTATTTTTTCTAGAAAAGGCTAGTGAAAACTGGGAAAAAAAAACGGTTCCCCAAAGCTCAATAAAGAGCATAATAACTGAAAGATAAGACAATGGACCAAAGCTTCATGCTAGGACTCAATAAAATATGGACATGGAAACCAAATAAAGGCTAGCATTTTAAAATCCCAAGACAGCCTCTACCAAAGCTTAGAGGCAAATCAATGCCAATTAAAACATCAATGGCAATCAGAACTAAAAATATGCTGAACTACTGGATAACAAAACACTGAATACATAGAAAAGATCTTCCTTTTGTAACTTTTTGCAATTTTTAATTCCAGTGCCAACAAATGTGGATTTTTATCTTATTTTGAGCATTTAAGAGTATCCGCATGCCTGGAATTACAACCATTCAATACTGATCTAAACTGTGTATTTTCCTCTTTGCAGATTGTGCATATACATATTATGGTAAAAAAACAGACCTCGCTGGGAAAGAAAAGCATCGAATACTGAGCTCACACACAAAAACAAAGAATGAAGTGAACCTCATAAAGTCTTCAGCGATGAGTTCCTCACATGTACATTCAGCTTTAAAGCCCAAAACACAACTTAGAGCAATGGCCAGTTAGCAAAGAAACACTCCACAACAGAAAGGGAGCCTCAGTTTTGCACAGAGATGACTAGAGAAACTCTCACAGCCGCAGAGAGGGAAGAAACCAAAATTTAAATCCTGAGACTGGAATATCTGTAGAGGATTACTATGGCAGAGCAGGTACAAAGAATGTTTTTCCACCTTTTCTGGCAGAAATGTAGTCTTCAGTTATTGCTACGACCTGAACTGTTTGTCCAGAGATTATGCAACTGAATGGAACCTTCCACACCATGTTATTACCAAAAGTGGCTTTGATCATTGTGCAAAATTAGAGTCAAAACCTGGGTTGCTGCAGTATGAAACAAGCTTAAAGACCAGAAGAGAGGCAGATTAATCTCTTTCAACCAGTCAATCATACTTCACACTGAGGAGAGAAACTTTGTGCCAATATGGGATATTTTAAGCAAGTACAAAAAAGCCTTCCAGAAGTTATCGGCCATCTGTTAGGAAAGTACATGATGATATGGCACAGCTTCTCTATATGCTAATGCTGCAATAATGAAGGTGGTAAATAAACATCATGTTCAGATTGAAACAACAGGTCAGAAAAACAGTCTGTTTCAATGACAGTTGCATTCAATTACATGTTGCTTGGCTGTGTACTGTAAGCATTTGAAGATCTTTTTAATTGCTAGGACAATTACCATAATGCATTGTAAACATCGCTGAAAGACTCATGTTAAAAAAAAAATATGCTTTTATGAATAAAATAAGATTCCTGTAATAAAATCAAAATGCAATGCAAATCTTCTCATGAAAAAAAATTGCCCATATTCCACACAATTCTTACACAGCTTTTCCCAGAACTGTCAGGATCCTACTGTGTCTGTCTAAACTCCCATTAGTGCCAGCTGAAGGAGATACAATGCTTCCCAACCCTGATCTGGTGATCTGGCAACTCTGTTGAATAACAGAAATATAACTTTATCTTGTCTCCAAAATCAGGACATTCTTCAGGAAGCTTCTCTCTCCTGCCTCCCTTCTTACTCTCCTCCCACCACCCCAAATAAAAACCATACTCTTTCAACGTAATTACATAAAATTTAACTCATTCATTTCCTTTAAATCTCAGGACTCACCTTGCAAATCTGCCTGTCCAGCTTTTTGACTGTGTTTGTACCTTTCCCAACAATTATAACCACGCAGTAACACCAAATTCTGAGTGTCCGACAAAGCGTTACCTCCTAGATGTAGAAGCAGGTAATCAAATCTAAGAAGAGGCTACCGGCTTCTCAGAGCCATGATGCAAGTCATGGAGAAGTCAGCTTTTTCAGGACCAGGCTCTTCACTTGTGCAATCAGCGTAATTCTACTAAATGTAACAGAGCAAATATAATTTATCCCAACTAAAAATGTGACTTTCCATTTTTAGCGTGACCATTTTCAGAAACTTTTTAAACCAGAAACATTATATACAACAGAACACTCATCTCCTCTTTCCCTTCATCAGCTTTGCTGGAAGCATTCCTTTTCTACATTTCATTAAACTAACCATCTTCAGTTCCCAAGAAAATGCCATTGTGTAAAACTGTATATTTGAAAACTTGTAAAAGGATTTGAGAAGAGATAAAATAAACTTGGTAGGTACAACTACTTTTTGTTAAAATGTTGGCAGACCGGGATTCAGCTTATGAAACTTGTTTTTTCTTTTCTTGAGCTAGAAGGGCCTACAATCCCTCCTGAACAGATTGTCTAACATTGCTTGAGAACATCTTACACCATCTAAAAGGAAACATGGCTTCAGCACTGAGTTTTTGTCAGAAGGATAGGGATAGCTAGGAGAAAAGACTGAGGCTGAATCGTAAAAATACTGAAAAAAAAAAATTGGAATAAACCTTAAGTAAACTGCTATAAGCAATAAAGAGGATTTCCTGAAGCAGAGAAGGTATAGTAGAAAATATGTAAGTGATTTGTTACTCTCAGAAGACTTCATACTACATTTTTAAAGGAATAAACTGTTATTTTCCAACCGGTCATTTGTGACCTGCCATACACATTATTCTGAGAAAGTCAGATGTTTAGTCCGAGACATTTATTGCTTAGATATCTCTCTCTGACATGATGCCACTGGGACTCTACTTCATTCACCCAACACAGTCCAGCCTACCTTACCACCTCAGCACAGCTAGCATCTCGCACACAGCTGTACTGCAACAACCCGTCGTACCTATCCTAAGGACTCAGGCCCTCCAGACAGCTGAGCCTGATTTTAAAATAAACCATCTAGCTAAAAATTCTGGCATAAACATACCTCTGCAGAGAGGAATATCTCACACAAACTAACGACTAAACGTGTCAGTAAGTAAGAGAAGAGATCTCAAATTCCTACACTTTCTTGGGTCTAACAGCTTCTCCCCCTCATAGGAAAAACGATGGGCCTCTTCCACCTCTAACAACTTCCACACAGCTTCGTTCAAACCTAAACCACTGACCCACAAGCAAAGGGTAGCTTATACTTACAGGTGATTTTTTGGTGGCTTTTTAGACTGGACTTCCAGACTGTCTAATTTCCTGTTACGTCTCATGGTTTTATGACATTCACTGGGATAATCATCTGTTAACCTAATTGCTGGGCTTTATTTGCATTTACTAATGGTCTAATACTCATATCACACACCTTCCTGTTTTTTAAATGACTGTAGAAATAACAGAGACATCATTTATTTATGAAGTATTCAAATGCCATTCCATAAATATTATTAGTAATATAAATCAGAAAAGCAGTAAAATCTTCTAAATTAGAACACCCTAGTGAACAGCTTATTGACCCGATCATATGACTTTTTTAATTAAGAGAGTAAGTTATTAAAAAATAAAACAGCCTAGAGAACTTTAAAATGATAAAGTAAAATGAAGACTCATTGCAAGCAAAGGAAGAAAACTGATATTCCTTGCCTGTTCTTTGTTAGCTCCTTTAATCTTTAACAACTTGATATATTTCAAAATACATGAAAAGTTTCTAACTTTTTAGCTCAAATTCAGGAAAACTCAGTTTAGCACTAATGGAATAAATTCTTGTTAACCACAGCTTACAAAGATATGCTTAAACATATCATTATTGGTTACTTTAACAAAGCAATGATTCATCCTTCAAAGTGGAAAATACGACAATATATGCTTCACTGTGACTGAAGGTACAGTTCCAGGTTTTTTCCTCCTGTATTCAGATCTCACAGGAGCAAGGCTAACTAGCTTAGGTGAGGTTTTACATTGTTTAACCTCTAAATTTTGCCTGTATTACTTGAGCTAATTTGAGCACCTACATTGTAGACATGCACATACACTACATCAAACTGAAAATGAAATAATTTATAGAGGAAACCTGTCCAACCTGACACTGAATATCTCCAGGGATGGGGCATCCACCACCTCTCTGGGTAGCCTGTTCCAGTGCTTCACTACCCTCATCATAAAATATTTCTTCCTTATATCTAGTCAGAATTGACCCTCTTCTAGTTTAAAACCATTACCTCTTGTCCTATTTCAACAAGTCCTGCTAAAAAGTTTGTCCCCATCTTTCCTTTAGGCACTGAAGGGCTGAAATAAGGTCTCCCCGGAGCCTTCTCTTCTCCAAGCTGAACAGCGCCAACTCTCTCAGCCTGTCCTCATAGGAGAGGTGCTCCAGCTCTCTGATCATCTTCGTGGCCTTCCTCTGGACTCTCTCCAACTGGTCCATGTCCTTATCATGTTGTGGCCCCCAAAGCTGAACACAGTATTCCAGGTGGGGTCCCATGAGAGTGGAGCAGAGGGGGAAAATGACCTCCCTTCATCTGTCAGCCATGCCTCTTTTCATGCAGCCCAGAATGCAGTTGGCTTTTAGGGCTGCAAGCACACACTGCTGGCTCGTGTTGAGCTTTTCATCAACCAACACCCTCATGTCATTCTTCTCAGGGCTGCTTTCAATGGCTTCATCCCTCAGCCTGTGTTTGTTCTTGGGATTGCCTTGACCTATATGCAGGACCTTGCACTTGGTCTTGTTGAACTTCATGAGGTCTGCATGGGCCCATCTCTCCAGACTGTCAAGGTCCTTCTGGATGGCATCCCTTCCCTCCGGTGTGTCGACCACACCACACAGGCGGGTGTCATTGACAGACTTGCTGAGGGTGCACTCTATCCCACTGTCCATGTCGCTGACAAAGATGTTAAACAGCACCCATCCCAATACTGACCCCTTGGGAACGCCACTCATCACCAGCCTCCACTTGGACATCCAGCTGTTGACCACATCTCTCTGAGTACGACCATTCAGCCAATTCCTTACCCACCTATTGGTCCATCTGTCAAATCCATGTCTTTCCAGTTTAGAGACAAGGATGTCATGCAGGACAGTGTCAAACGCTTTGCACAAGTCCTGGTAGATGACATCAGTTGGTCGTCTCTTGTCCACCAATGCTGTAACCCTGTCCTAGAAGGCCACTAGATTTTTCAGACACAATTTGACTTCAATGAAGATGTGTTGGCTGTCACAAGTCACCTCCTTATTTTCCATGTGTCTTAGCATAGTTTCCAGCAGCATTTTTTTACCAAGCTGCCATGACTTCTCAAATATGATGGATAGTGGCCTAGCAACTTCATCTGCCACTTCCCTCAGGACCTGCAGACACATCTCATCAGGTCCCATGGACTTGTGCATCTTCAGGTTCCTTAGATGGTCTCAAACTTGATCTTCTTCTACAGCGGGCAGTTCTTCATTCTCCCAGTCCCTGCCTTTGCCTTCTACCACTTGGGAGTGTGGCTAGAGCCCCTGAGGCAAAAAAAGTCATTGAGTACCTCAGTCTCCTCCATGTCCTGGGTAACCAAGTCTCCTGTTTCTTTCCAGAGAGGGCTCACATTTTCCCTAGTCTTCCTTTTATCCCCAACATACCTCTTACTGTATGCTCTTGTATGTCTGCTCTCTCACTGTATAAAAGTTTTGCAGAGCCTTACAGGTTTACTAGATTGGGCTTTATAAAAATATGCCACTCATCAACCCTAACTTCTATTTCTGTGGCGAGCCAAAATCACCACAAGAAAAAAAAAAATTGTATGGCCTTGTTGTTTCATACAATATCTCTTTCTTTAGCTGAAAAAAGTAGATCTCAAAGTCAGGAAACTGTCTGCTGTGCATGTGAGATTAGTAATTCATTTTGGAAAATGAGCTTTTTCACCATAAGGACTTTTTTATGCTTTAAAACTTTATCATAATTCAACTGAAATAAACAATCATCAAAATATTTACCAACAGGTTAGTAAATACCATTTAGTAAATTTGCTTTAGTAAAACAAATAAAGCTTTGCAATTTCCCTTGCAAACAGTCACCTGGAATTGACCCTGTCTATTAAGAGCTTCTAGGCACAGGTTTAGTCAAAATAATGGTCTCTTCCAGGCACATTTACATCACAGAGATAAAAATCCATTTCTCCTTTGTATCAAATATCAGAAAAAAAATATTTAATATAATGTCCTTCCAGAAAACTCCAAATTCAGGGAGAAGCACCAACTTAAAGCAGATGAGGATAAGTTCCCCAGAAATAGATTACTGCCATTAGGAAAAAAAAAAAAAAAAAAAATCATCTGCATCAGAAGGCCAGGATCTAGTTTGAATGACCCAGCCGCTTGGAGATCTGTTCATAGATCTGGTCATTCATACTACACCTTTCACTATGTGTATGGTAGTGAGCAGTGCACTGCCCTAGGAGCACATCTGTAGAATGGAAAGTTGGTATTGAAGATTGCATATATGGGTTTCAGGGGTTTTATTTTGGACTATCTTTAGGTCATCCCTGTGGACTAAAAGCTCACTAGCAGTTTGAGCGCATTGCTAGAACTTCAGAAACACATCTTCCAGCTGAGTTTAATTAAAAAAGAACATGTTCCTTGTGCTCCTAAACCACTCCATAATGAGAACCAAGCAGCAGAGTCAGGGTTGATTGGAAAGTCTCCTTCAAAACACCAGATCCTTAACCCAAACTGAGTCATTCAAGTGGAGGTACCCCTGTATTTTCAGCAGGTATGAAAAACGTTTCCTTTTGGACAGAAGTCAAATCTAATACGGTGGCACAGCACTAGAACTGGTTACGTCGGGCTGCGTAAATTTAGTGTCAATTGAGTATTTCACATTCTTTGACTGACAACATTCTAGAAAGGAGTTTACCTGAAGACTAGAAGTATTATGCTTCAAGTCTTCTTTAACTTCCTGTTTTTAATAGGTACTTAATTTTTCACAATGATATATGAACAGGTTATACTAGCACCCACAAAAAAAAAAACCCAAAAGATATTTTTTTTTAGCCATGTTGACATCTGGCACAGTCCTACCATTACTGTCTGGTTTGGTGTTTTGTTTGAAGTCCTAGTTGATTTAAATTATCCGAAATGCATTAATTCAGAAAGAAATATTACCTCCTCTCTCTCCTGTTATTTTAAAAAATTAATGACTTCCAAACAAATGCAATGATTTGGGTGTCTGTTTCATGAAGTGAACACCAGGCATGGGCAAAACATCGTAAATCATGCTATAGATCTTGTGGACTGATCTGTTATACTTACAAGTGGCTATTTAAAATTTCTATCACAAGCCAGTGGCAGTGGTTGCTGGGCATTGCAAAGAGTAGTCCAGTCTTGAATAATTAGACTTCAGAGCTATAAAACACAACTGAGCTCCTACAGTCTAAAAAATTATTGTGCCTCAGCTCTACTAACATCCTGTATTACTTTTGTCAAATCAAACTGGTTTTATTTGTACAATGAAAATATTTCTTGTCTTCTCACAGAAATATCAGAATGATACAGTTTTGAATGACACAGGCATTATTCTTTCACCAATGAAGACCACTAACTTCAGAGCAAAGAAACAGCTTAATCAACTGCTAAAGTTTAAGTAAAACAGCTGAGAGTTTTTGTTCTATCCTAATACTGAAGGGAAGAATAAGCTTTCTAGTGTTTCTTCTACTTTAAATCCAGTAGCTATTTCAAATTTTGGATAATACACTTGGAGGATTTGTATGTTTGCTTGTTTTGGTATTTTGCCATAGTTAGATCAGGAAACAACTTTTAGATTACTCCAAATGAGGATTATTATTATTTATCTCTGTAAGCCACACTTACTGTATTTAATGGAAACGCTACCTATATTATGATAACTTTGTCCAGGAGAAATCTAGTATGTCACACTGTTTGCCCAGAGTAGTTAGCTTTTGCACATACAGCATTCTAACGCTTACAGCATCAGGCTTTTAAAACAGCTTCTATAAATACACCTCATCAGCATGTAATGCAACAAAATACAGCGCTTTGTAGCATATGGCATGCAAAGCAGTGAAGTGAAGGGCATGCCTAGATCTCAGCTGCAGCATGCCACCTATCTTGTTCCATATCACTTATTTAACCATATGGCTCATCCTAGGTGGCAAGCCACCGCTAAAGCACAGGTGTGTGTTCTTTCACACTTTAATTCATGACCCATGTGACAAAAAGCTGAAATCAGCTCTTCTAATCACATATTGAATTTCAGTTCTGTTCTATAAATTTACTTAGGTTTTACCACAAGAAACAAACATATATTCTGCATAACACCTGCACACGACAAAATACTTAACTACATTGAGTACTGTTTAAATTCCCTTTAGAGAACAATGCTTTATCTAAAGCTCAGTGACAGTGATATAAGCCACGGAACAAGGATAATGCATTTAAAAGGACAGATGTACAGTGCCTGACCAACAGCTTCTACTTCCTCTGAAACAAAGTCATCAGTATGGAATCAAAATCTCATTTATTCTGCCTCATTTATTTAGTGAGGCAAATCTGAAAATTTCAACTCTCAGGTTTTCCCCAGTCTTGGCTCTTCCAAGGTTCATATCTCAGAACGGCTCTGCCTGTGACCTAGATCCTCTCCATTAACGTAGTCTTTCTCTCTTGCTTTCCACCTGGCTAGAAGATATTTGTTTCAAAAAGTCCTCTGAGCTTACTAAGCTTCGTCCCCTAAGGAACCACAAGTCAACAAAAAGGCTTCTATATTTTGGACAAACACTGCCTTTTTGCTACAGTATCACAAGTACCCTCTATGGCTTCATAAATCAGAAAAGGCTCAAACACATAAAGACCATTTTGCCGCTTTCTATATTAAGGCACACTAAAAATGCTGTAGATCATCTAATTGAATCTATTGCATAAACCAGTATTGGGATTTTCTTTTTGTCCCCAGCTCTTTCACCTTTTCATCAAGCTTCCTTTTTTGGGAGATACTGTGAAATGCCTTGCCCTGAAAACTAGAAGTGCCTCAGAGTTCATCCTCTACGAAACACAGAAAATGGATAAAGACTACTTCAGAGTAGTCTTGAACAGAGGTGGCGTTTCAGTACCTGAAATTATCATTGGAAATATTTGCAAGAACCACCATTTTATTATGCAAACATATGAAATACAGTAACAGCTTAATCTTATTCTCATTGGAGTCATTGGAAGTTTTGATATTTACTGAAACAGGAAGCAGATCAAACATGGGAAGCTTAATAACCCAAGCTTATTCACCATTGTGCAAATAGCACTCGATTAATTCAAGGTACCATCGTAACATAAAGAATGGCTCTGTGCAGGAAAAAATGAAGCCTCCCTCCTCACAGGGATAGAAAACCTTTCTTACCACAGAAACCCTGTGAGCAATCCATCGTGCCTCGGTGTGCCAGTGATGGTCAAAGAGCTGCAGGACGAGGCTCTGTGCACAACACACCTTCAGCTGTCAGGGCTCCAGTCCTTGCATTAACAGACACCCAAGTAAACCCCACTGAAAACCTGGTTCTCCAGTCAGCTCACTAAAACCAACGATTTTACAGCTATGATTTTACAGTATCAGGCAGAGGAATTCCATGTACATTTACATTTGGCTTTAACGAATCCACAATAAACAGCAAGAATAAATTTGTTTAGATAATCATAAGTAACGGAGGAAACAATGTACATTTTGCTGCTATCTTCTGTAAAATAAATGCTAGTCAAATACCTCATCAACCCTTACTATGGAGACAGACTGCCAGAGAAATTTTGAACCTTTATAAGACACTTTCACCATATGTCTTGATCAATTTATATGCAGATCCCTTCCCTCAGTAGAACTTTTTTGCACCAACTGTTAGCCCATACTTCTGAACTGAATCCAGTACAAGAGGAGTGAACAGAGGAACTGTTCCCTTTTAATTTGAATGGTGATAAAAATGCAAATCAAAGAAAGTATTTTTATAGCAGCCTGCAAGTTTTATATGTAGCTGGCAAATCATAAAAAGATGCATATTTACAGTTTTAAAAATTTACAAAAATTACAGTAAAAAATATAGTTAAGTAAACTGAGTGTAAATGTAAATATAAATCATATAATATCTTGAAAGCCGACATGAAAAAGAACAAGAGGGAAGAAGAAAAAAGGAAGAAAATCAAAGGCTGCTGGAAGTCAGAAATAGGGCACAACCTCTCCTCCTTTTCTGCTTAATATAGTATCCTGAGCTATGAAGGCACTGCTTTATAGCATCTTAAAAGTCAGGTAAGTAGAAAACTGTGCCAAGAACAATTGTGGACAATTATGCTATCCTAACATAAAAATCAAGTTTGTTTTAATGACTGAAATCTGCATGCAATGCATAAGATAAATGTATGCTTTGTATATTCAAAAGACTGCTTTGAAAATATTTTCAAAGTAAAGAGATTACTTTGTTTTGAGTTACTTAGGTAAATATGGTGTACATTAAAATATTACAGATATATCATTCATTTAGTATTTGTATTTATGGAGTTTTTACCAGCATGAATTGTACCACAATTAATGACACTCTTTTGATTATGACAGCGTAACTCTCCTGTGGACACTTTTATTCTGGAATACTCCTTGAAAAATAAACTCTTCACTCCAAGTAAAAAAAATTTAGCCAAAATATTAGATTTGCTTTCAAAGGCTGTAATAAAGACCAAACAGTTATAATATTAACTAGTGAACTAGAAGTTAAATCAATACAGTACAGTACAGATCAAAGAAGATTTGTGCCCTAAAGTTCTCACAGCAGACTGTACAAAAATCTGCATTTTTCATTTTTTCAGTACCATTAGATGTACCTTATACTTATCTCACTCCACAGTGTGAGGATGTTCATGACAAGAGTGACTGAGCTAATATAACTTTCTATAAATAAAGACGGAGAAGCCAGAAAAGAAAGGCAAAACCATTAATTGCAAGTGGAAAGAGAGAGGCAGATGAAACAAGAAAGAAAAAATAATAATTTCTGTGAAAGGTAAAGGCAAAGCAAAGAAAGAACAACTGCAATATCATCACTGGAAAAGTGTAATTTATCCAGTAAAAGGACTTTATTGCACATTTTTGCTGTTTTCTCATGCCAAAGAGCTTAACCATTGAAGGTGTCCCTTTTCCCTTTCTGTACTATAGCTAGAAATAATGCTGTGTCATTGCTGACAAGCTGCTATTCTCAGAGGTGTTCTTCAACTGAAAGTCCTATATACACTGCTTTTCTGTCTCCCTTTAATATGGTGTGACCTCAAGCACTTTCAGTTTCAGCACCAAAATTTGCACAGCTCTACAATTTTTTGCCCTTTGAACAGTTAAGCTCCTTGGCAACTGGCATTTGTAATTATCTGAATCTATGCAGAACTTGTACTATTTGATAATGACACCAAGCACAAGGAAGGCACGTCTTTGCTTTACAACACAGGAAAAGACTAGCCTGCGTCATGACGAGCATCATCTAGATGAGTCACACCAGCAGATTAAGTGGGGCACCCACATCAGAGGGTGAAGCAACAAGAGCAGCAAAATCTTTTTTTTCTAGATTTTTAGCAGCAATAAAATCATCAGTGGAACCAACACCTTAGAAATCATTAAAATTAACAGAAGTCCTTCTAGGGGTGACTCTTGCAACAGAAGGAATTAAGGAAAGACTTCCGTTTGTGTTCAAAGGCCTGCAATAGCCATCATTGGAAAATCAATTCTATGTACAAATGTAACGACAGTAGTGAACCAGCGTTACTGTAATTAACCATATAGTCTTTAGTGGAGAACCATGTTCTATGTATGGCACATTTCAGTCTCATTGTCTGTGAATAGAATTAAGATTCAAAAGAACAGGTATTTCAGAAAAGTCTATCTGCTGGTGAACGGATTCCTTGTAACAAGTTCACACAAGGTACTGAATGCTCAATCCAAATACTGGCAGGTCAGTCAGAGGAGAAAAGCAATCTTTTTAAATGGTCCTTTGGGAAGACAGGGCTTGCAGTGAATTTGGTGCTTTCTGATATATTGCCTACACTAAAAAACAAAGTATTAAATATTTAAAGGACCTACAGAAGATGAAGCCATTGTGAATGACAGTCTAGTATATGGCAGTCTCAGAAACGAACCCATCAAAGCTCTTTAAATCCCAGCTCGCAAGTTGTGAGATGGCAGTGTATGCCAGCTTTTACCAAATCACAGCAAAATGTAGATCACTTTGGAGCAAGCTAATGACAAAAAGAGGCCATTAGGTCAGATGCAAACAGTGCGTGAGAGGATAGCAGCTAAGGGCATCAACCCAGCCAAGTAGCATAAGGAATGCTAAACTCCATGTCAAGATTTTTATTTACATTAGCAGAAACTTGCAATGAGCCTATGAAAATTATAAACTAGGGATAAGGAAAAGGGGAGCAATTACTAGACTTAAATCGTGTTCTCTATAGGGTTTTCCAAAATGTAAAGACTGTATAACCCTTTAATCCAAAGTAAAATATTACAATGACAGTAAGGAAATGTTATCAAATGCTACCCTCGCAAGAAGGAATTGGGGCAGCACACTTATAAATACACTGAGAAAACTAACACCAATGCAGCAACATTATACTCAGATAAAAAATCGAAATATCCATTGCTTCGTTGTCCAATATGCTATTAGTATGCACATGGCAGCACTGCAATATTTCTACTGATCACCTTCTTGGCACACCACTACCTTCTTCAGTGCCAAGACTTTAGCACATGATCTTAGAGATACAAATGTATGACCTTACAGTGAAATATATTTTGGAGATAAATCCTTGTCTGAGATGTTCAGTCACTCAACTTTCTAGACAAGCAAGCTATGGAGATGTGTACTTGCTATTACAAAATACCTGTTGGCATTTGAAAATAAACTAGCAGAAAAACAGAATAAATGCAGGCAAACAACTCTTTGAAGAGCATAATGAAGTGATAAATAAAAGCAATACCTTTCCAGGCTAACTAGGTACTTCAAATGTAAGAAAAGGATTGAGAGCAGAGGCTGAACTAATAGGGAAAAGATGAAGACAATCTCAAGGAAAATCTGTCCAAATATTCTGGAAGATATGGGCAACTGATCTGTTTAAACCCAGGGGAAATCAATGACCATTAATATAGATAGCTGACTAAAGTAATTTAACAGGTGCACCTTCTGCTCCTCCTTCCCATGTCACCACCACAGGGTGAATTCTGACCATTGGGTCAAGTTTATTTGGAATATATTCTTAGCTTTAGGAGAGAAGTTTAGGAAGTAAAGCATCTATTACTGATGTGATATCAAGGAATACAGATTTGACCCATTTAATTCAAGCACAGTTACAAGGAGTAAAAATAAGAGGATAGCATTGGTCATCTTCATCTCTCTCTTCTGTTCTACAGCCTGCTGTGATCCTTGCAAAACTTTTTAATTAGCTTATTTTTAGAGAGGAGGAAGTAAAATTAATTTTCCTGAGACAGAATTATTATTGGTGGAGATTTAACATGGGGTTTATTGAGTCTAAAAACGGAATATGAATTAGTAGGAAAAGAGAGCTTGAATTTGTATTCTCCCATCTTAGCCCATCATTTCGTTATAGATTGCAAAGTATTTCTTTTCGTCTGTCTCCCTACACACAGGAACCTACTACCCTTTGCATCACCATCACATCTGAATAAATTAAATTCTGTTTTAATCTAATCATTAGATATTGTATCACATCAGGATCATTCTGGAAACACAAGTCTTACATGAACTCTGAACTCATTACAGTTCTCTTCACAATACCAGTCATTCTCTGGAAGTAATTTCTCAATGTACTGCTAATGAAATGAGTCCCATTTTTGTAGAATAAATGTCTCGTGATGACTACACTGTCAAACCAGGTTTTTTAGCTGTTTTTCATAAGCAGAAGATGCAAAACTTCATTTTTAATAAGTATGCTGTGGTCTTAAGTACAAATGTTCTAGTGCACTCCAAAAGCAAATACTTGAGACAAAATATTGCCTTTTTTTTCCCTCTGCAATTAGAGAGACTACAGTAGAACTTTTAACAGTTAGTCTTAAACTGATTAGACCATCAGAGATTTGGTCTCAGTTAATATTACAGAAAAATGACAACAGATGCTGCAAAAAGTGGTGCCTTTAAACAATTACATCCCTGCAATGGAAACAGAAACAGAATTTCTGGTTTCTGAGAATTTTGTTCAGATACTGGAAGGACGACAACTGGTACAATTGAGTAAGATTAAGAGATCCCTCTAGTGTCTTTATCTCATTGAATCAATGCTCTCAATTTACAAATAAATTTAAGGTATAAAAATATTAGAAATTCAATGTCATAAATTCAGTTCCATTTATACATTATTTAATGACTTTTATTTTTAGGACTTCTTTTATTTTTCATGAAGTAACTATTGATTTTATTAATGTAATTTGAAGTGGTGGCTTACTACATACTTTCTCCTGCCAAATGTCTCAGATAAGTTAGTTGATTTCTGACCTTCAGGGACATCGAAAAAAGAAGGAAGTAATAGCTTAGTCAATCAGTCAAG
The DNA here is from genome assembly GCA_009806455.1 of Tetrax tetrax. Classification (NCBI taxonomy): domain Eukaryota; kingdom Metazoa; phylum Chordata; class Aves; order Otidiformes; family Otididae; genus Tetrax; species Tetrax tetrax. Next base: position 170,019 of record WHYT01015240.1, on the reverse strand, counting down.
GACAAAAAGGAATAGTAGCTCCCATCCACAAACCCCAGTGAAAAAAAAAGGCAAAACACCTTGCGTAGAAAGCCTGGTAATATAATACCATTTTCAATAGCACATCATTGCATAACACTGGTTTCACAACATTTCCTCATTGATTAAGACACATTTCAGCTTTGCTTCTGTTTACCATCTAACATTTACTGTATTTTTAAGTTTCTGGTCATTTAAGACCACCTCAGCTTGACTCAGCTTGATAAAAACCTACATAAAAGCCTACTGACCAAGGAATATTCTGTTTCTCCTAAGACTAGACACATGTAATTTAATCAAACTTTCGGTAATAAACACCAGTAATACAAAATAGCAACAAACCACACGAAGAATCAGTGCACCACTTAATGAAGTAATCTCCTCACCCTCTTTTGGAGTGAGCATAATTTGGCACCTGAAGTAACGAACTTGAGAATGTAAGTTTTCTTCTACTACTGAGAAGCTGCTGACACAAGAACCAGCTAAGCTCTGTAACTTTCTCATTTATATTCATTAATCAAGGTTAATATAAAATTTACACTATCTAGGTTTATACTGGGTCAATGAAAGACTTGGTAACCTAATCTAAGGTCTATGGAAGAATTCAATGAAAATACCAAAAATAGTCTGAGCCCTTCCTAGATGTTGTCTGGTTACTTGCAACATCCCCATCAAGACTGATTCCCCCATATTCATAACTGATGTAGAGCCACCAGTAAAACCAGGCAAGTACCAACGTTACTGATGTCAACAAGAGACGGATGATAAAATACTGTTCCCATTCATCATAAAATAGGCTGTAACTCAATCACTAAAATGTGAGTCATTATTAAACTGACTCATAATCCAGTTACACATAAACAACATGACTGAAACAGAACTCATTCAAAACAAAAGCAATATTACTTAGCAGAAGAAAATAGTCTTGAGCTCACAGAAGTAGAAGGTCTTATTTTATTTCATTTATGGAGGTTGGACTAGATGATCTTTTCAACCCAAACCATTCTATGATTCATTTGTATGGAAATCAACAGATCTTACCAGTCTGAAATTTAAGAGGTTGTTAGATTATCAAATTATCATTATTTCTTTCCAGGCAGTTATCTCCATATCCAGACATTTATTGTTTGTTAGAAGGTATTTCACCATCCTAGTGGAGATCACCTACTATTTCTGTACAAAGTATTTTCTATTTACAGCTAGTATAAAAGGCAGAAATAATACCTCCAGACCAGAGATGAGTAGGATTTCACACCTGCGTTTCTCATTCAGTGTTGTGTTCCTTAAAATACTGCATGAAACTAAAGGTCTCAATCCTATATTTTCAGTCAGAATAATGAGCAGTCATGAGGGCCCAGGTTATCTACTAAACCTGTCAGGAAGCCTTCAGAAAAAAATCCTCTCACTGCGCACAACAGTACCAAAAGAGGACCATTTGTGAAAGAGAAGAAGCTTTGCCTGATACAAACAAGATTGTTAAGAATCAAAATTCTTAACAATACAAAATACTTTTCATTCACTTGTTCTTTGCCACCAGAGTTATCTGCTGACAACAATGGAATAAAATCAACAAAATCCATCCTAAATTTTACGACTGCAAAATAAAGTTTTACATTTCAGCTGGAAAGTAAAGGATTAAACATTTCACAGATTATATATACGTCATAGATCTTACACTGAAACTCATGCCCACGAAGACCTGTATTCCATGGCCAGGAAAGGTCTATATTTAAGATCTATTTCTGCAATATTTTTCATTTTACTTTTGACTTAATTACTACTATGAGTTTGTGGCAGTTACCAGTAATCAACACAAAGCCCTTTTTATGTCATCACCTGGAAACTTAGTATTAAATGGAATTTAGAAATATTATTAAAAAAAAAAAAGTTGACATCAATGTCTGCTCTAAAACTTATATGCCAGAAAAAACAGGTCGTTCAAATTTTTGTGCATCTTAGCATGACTCTTCTCCAGAAGAGAGATGTGTAAGAGTTAATTTGTCATTATGCATCTATGTATCTTCTGGAATATGATTCTTGACTGAAAGCAGTGTAATGCAGTAGCTAACAGAAATAGCACGACCTAAGATTACAGAGTGAGATCTAAGAACAGGGTTGGTCAGAAACATTTTGACAAGACAATTGTTTTCTGTCAACTAAAACTATTTGTCAAAATCAATCTTTTCCCCATTTCCTTCTTCCCTCTCATCCCAAAAGAGAATTCTGAAGGTTCAAAATAGAGTTCTGGGTCACAAGCATAAAGAAAAAGGGGCAAGTGTTCTCTAATTTGCACTTATTTAAAACAATACATTGGTTCAAGTAACTGAATCATGCAGAGCAGAAAGTTTCATGGAAATGCTCTGACATACTTCTCTCCCTGCCTTCCACCTCTCTTCCCCCCTCCTGCCTGCTTATGTTTTCTTCATATGAGATTCCTGATGGATTGTCTTCCCTCGCTTATCAGAAAGGAAACTAATGTCAAAACAATGATTTTTTTTCTGACGAACAGAATTGTTGTTTTCTCACTAGCCCTTTCTCACCAGACTCATTTACAGCTGTGCTGTAAATATTCATTATGAACATGAATAAATAATTTAATCTCCCTCCACTTCTCTTTTGCGCTGCCTTTGAAAAACGGGCAGAAAGTTGATCTGTCTCCCTTGTATACTTCTGTTCTGAGCTTTTTCGGCCAAGGATTGGCACTTATACAGCTGTGCAATGTCTAGTACAACAAACCTGCAATACCCCCAGGGACATCCAGACACGAATGTAATGCAAATAAATGCAGACAATGCTCTGCAGTACAAACTAGTTCTTATTTACAGTTGCTGAAGGGTTCTACCATGAAACTGTTTACATAGTTACTAAATATACAGCAATCACTCTTAATACCTGCTTATAAATACAGAAGTATTTACAGACTTTTGGAACACTAAACCAAGTCATCTCAAATTAGCAATCCCATGTATTATAGCAGTCTGATGCAAAAAGTAACTGATAAAAAGGCTATGTAATTCAAATCTCCCCAAACTACTGACAGATGCAGACCAGTCTAAATGTAATACCCAAGTGCTCTTAACTGCCTCCCATCATCTTCAACACTCCCCTTGTCACTGCTGTACGATATCCTTGAGGAAATGGAAAGTATCTGAAATTAATATCAGGACCTCAGGAAAGGCATTGATTCACAATCAGACTGCAAGTCTTACGTACACCGACTTAAAATGGTGTGAGTTGTAATGATGTGATTTAGGAGATAATGATACATATGATTTATATCTGATTGATAAGTCAACATGGCGAGAGCAACTGAAGTCATCTACATGGACTTGTGTAAAACATTTGACTCTATCCCACATGACATCCTTGTCTCTAAACTGGAGAGATATGGATTCAACAGATGAACTGCTTAGTGGATAAGGAATTGGCTGGATGGTCGCACTCAAAGAGTTACGGTCAATAGCTCGATGTCCAAGTGGAGATCGGTGATGAGTGGCGTTCCTCGGGGGCTGGTATTGGGATAGGTGCCGTTTAAGATCTTTGTCAGCAACATGGACAGTGGGATTTAGTGCACCCTCACCAAGTCTGTTGACGACACCCACCAGTGTGGTGAAGTCAGCATGCTGGAGGGAAGGGATGCCATCCAGAAGGACCCCGACAGGCTGGAGGGGTGGGCCAATGCAAACCTCATGAAGTTCAACCAGGTGTTGTGGTTTTGCTTAGTGAGGGGGGCCTAAGGTGGTAGCTTCTGTAGGAAACTGCTAGAAGTTGCTCCCCTTTGTTCAGTGGACTTGGCCAGGCCTAGGGCGGACCCACTGCTGACCAAGGCTGAGCCGATTGGGAGCAGAATGTCCCGTGATAGCGCCTCTGCGATAACGTATTTAAGAAAGGGAAAACAGAAAAAAAAAAAAGAGAAGAGAAGATGTGACGAAGCTGAGCAAGGGCAGAGGCCCAGAGGGGGAGGCGCAGGCCTCCGGGGCCTTGCAGGCCTCACCCTCTGGCCTCTCGCCAGGCGGCCGACTGGGCCCAACTCAGCCCGGCCTGGCTGCAAGAGGTGGAGAGGGGATGAGATGGGATGAATAAGGTGAAGAGATCCTGAGAGGCTTTTTGAGGCTTCTGCCAGCCCGTTGTGAAGAATGAACTTGTCTTGTGAGAGAAACAGCTGCAAACACCAAGGTCAGTGAAGGAGGGGGAGGAGTAATGTGGCTCCAGGCCAAGATTCCCCTGCAGCTTGTGGTGACGACCATGGTGGAGCAGGTTGTCCCTCTGCAGCCCATGGAGGTCCACGGAGGAGCAGAGATCCACTTGGAGCTTGGAGCCCGTGAAAGACCCCGCACCGGGGGAGGTGGATGCCTGAATGCGGCTGTGGCCCGTGGAGGGCCCGCTGGGGCAGCCGTTCTGGAGAGACTGCACTCCGTGGAAGAGATAACCTACGCCGGAGCAGTTTAATGAAGGACTGTGGCGTATGGGTGGGACCCCACACTGGAGCAGGGGAGGGATGTGAGGAGTTCTTCCCCCAACTGTGAAGCAGCGGCGTAAAACAACACATAATGGACTGACTGCGACCCCCATTCCCTCTTCCCCCCTGTGCCGCTCGGGGGGAAGGTAGATAATGTTAAGCTCGGGAAGTGGGAGGGGTGGAGGAGGTTTATCTTGTTTCTCTGTCTCATCATCCTGCTAGTTGTAGTAATAAATGAATAGTTTTCCCCAAGTCGAGTCTGTTTTTTGCCCGAGACGGTAAGGATTTCTCCCTGTCCTTATCTCAAACTTTGAGTCGTTTTTCTTAAATTATCTCTCTTTTCTTAAATTATCTCTCCCTATTCTCTCGGAGGGTGGGGGGAGTGAGAGAGAGACTGCGTAGTCTGGTCCGGATTGGGGCTAAACTACAACACCAGGACATGTGCAAGGTCCTGCATGTGAGTTGTGGCAATCCCAGGCACAAATACAGGCTGGGCAGAGAATGGATCGAGACCAGCCCTGAGAAGAAGGACTTGGGAGTGCTGGTAGAGGAGAAGCTCAACATGAGCCGGCAATGTGCGCTTGCAGCCCAGAAAGCCAACCGCATCCTGGGCTGCATCAAAAGAAGCGTTGCCAGCAGGTCGAGGGAGGCGATTCTGCCTCTCTACTCCGCTCTGATGAGACCCCACCTGGAGTACTGCATTCAGCTTTGGGGGCCACAACATAAGGAGGACACAACCCTGTTGGAGTGAGTCCAGAGGAGGGCCACGAAGATGATGCTGCAGCACCTCTCCTATGTGGACAGGCTGACAGAGTTGGGGCTGTTTAGCCTGGACAAGAAAAGGCTCTGGGGAGACCTTATTGAGGCTTTTCAATACTTAAAGGGAGCTTATAAGAAAGATGGGGCCTGTTCTGACAGGAGAAGAGGTAATGGTTTTAAACTAAAAAAGGGTTGATTTAAAGTAGACAAAAGGAAGAAATTTTTTTTACACTGAGAGTGGTAGAACACTGGAAGAGGCTGCCCAGAGTGGTGGAGGATGCCCCATCCCTGGAAACGTTCAAGGCCAGGTTGGACGGGGCTCTGAGCAACCTGATCTAATTGGAGATGTCCCTGCTCCTTGCAGGGGGGTTGGACTAGATGACCTTTAAAGATCCCTTCCAACCCAAACTATTCTATGTTTCTATGATACTGATGTGAACTCAAAATCAGGATCTTCACCTTCATAATTGACTGTTTCACGCTGTGCTGCAAATGGACTCACAGAAGTGTTTCCATTTTCATTGTTCTTCCCTAAGGATTAATATTTTGACCACACATTTTATTCCAGAATATATATACTTTGTTCAACTTGACCATAAGGTGAACTAAGTCTTTCAATAAATAATTGCAAAGGAAAAATAATCCACAAGAAAAACACCCCCAAAAACATACATACCCACACAAAAAAAAAAAAAAACCAAACATATCCCCCCCAAAAAATCTCCCAAACCCCTGCAGAATCACTGAGGCTTGAAGATAGGTCCAGTTAAAAAATCGGTTCATTTTTAAAGCCTAGTGGAACACTAACCTACAGTTTGAAAAAAGGATCTGTCTTCAGAGAATCACAAGGCCTTGAAACCTATAAAACTTTATTGTAAAGGAAGGACTGGCTGATACTAGAAAGCTCTCAAACTGCAACTTGGTATCAAAAAGCCACTCCAGTCCAACCTATGTTTCTTCTTGAGGGGAAATATCAAATCCCAGACTACAATTACACACCACTGACAGCTAAAACAGAACTCCAGAACAATGCAAACACTGCTGTTCACATTCAGGACTAAATTAGACCCAGCAAAACAATCAATTTCTTATATCAAACATTTCACTTCTGTTAATGCTACACAAGGTAAAACACAGCAAAGCGAAAAACAGAGGAGTGCTCTTAAAATAGCAATGTATTTTTCTCTCAGAAAAAAAGTATCATGTCTATAACTTACATATGGATTGAACTTGGCAGCATGAGCATCTTAAACAGGCTCTGAGGTTTGTAATGCCACTGCGATGCCTTGCCAGAAGTTAGGAAGAATTCCAGAAAAGTTCAGGAAAAAATTGCACCCAGCTTCCCTGAAGGATACATCAGAGTACACTGGGAATCTTTTGTCAGAAAAGTGTATGGCCTTTTCTTGATAGCACAGCAATTTCTTTTTTTTCTCCCCCTCTTCATTTTAGTGAATTTATTTAGAAATCAGCAAAACTGAGAATGTGACATGAAACCACAGAATACCGCAACCAGAAAAAATATTTTAGCATGTTACTAGGAAAGCTACATTATGCCTTCCTCTGGAGATTTATTTCTATTGAGCTAAATGTCAAGACAAGTCATTTAAATTTGCTTTGTTTTTTGTAAGTATCTTTTTTTGCACAAGAAGAGTCACCTTTTTCATTACTGAAAACATGCACATAAAAGCACACTGGTTCCTATTATCAAATATTCCAGAGCAAAGGCCAAGTCATACAAGGAGAATGGTAAAAGACACTTCTGACACCTCTCTGCATTCATAATTTCTGGAGTGGATGGCAGGAAATCTGGAATACAGGTACGAACTCAAGTCTGTCCTTAAACATGTCATACTGACAAGGCTTGCCCCTCTCATTCTGCTATGCAAAGAAGAGTTACAAAGTGATGCACTCCTGAAACATGCCACCATTCATTTCTGCCTACAACATACTTCCAACAGATCATCTTTTCTGGAAGGGGGATTGTGTTGGTTTTGTTTACTAGCAGGGGTAGGGGGGACCACAGTGGCAGCTTCTGCAAGAAGCTGCTAGAAGTTTCCCCTTTGTCCGGGTCTAGGGCAGACCCATTGCTGGCCAGGGCCAAGCCAACTGGTGATGGAATGTTCACTGATAATGCTTCTGTGATACCGTATTTAAGAAGGGGAAAAATAAAAAAAAAAAAAAGGAAAAGGAGTGAAGAAGCAGAACCAGGGGCAGAGAAGGGGATGGGCGAGCCTTGTGGGCCTTGCGGCCCTCACCCTCTGGCCTCCTGCCGAGTGGCCACCTGGGCCCAACTCTGCCCAGCCCTGCCAAGAGAAGTGAAGAGAGGAGATGAGGAGAACCTGAGAGGCATCAGCCTAAGCCTGATTGTGAAGAACTTTTCTTGTGAGAGGAACGGCTGCAGATGCCAAGGTCAGTGGAGAAGGAGGGAGAGGAGTAATGTGGCTCCTGGCCAGAACTCCCCTGCAGCCCATGCTGAGGCAGGCTGTCCCCCTGCAGCCCATGGAGGAGCAGAGATCCACCTGCAGCCTGTGGAGGACCTCACGCAGGGACAGTTGATGAAGGACTGTAGCCTGTAGGAGGGACCCCACACTGGAGCAGGGGAGGAATGTGAGGAGTTCTTTCCCCAAGGAGGAAGGAGCGGTGGAAAAACGACATATGATGAACAGACCACGACCCCCATTCCCTATTCCCTCCCTGTACTACTCAGGGGTGGGGAAGGAGGTAGAGATAATTTGAAATTAAGTTAAGCCTGGGAAGAGGAAAGGGTGGAGGGAAGTTGTTTTTTGTTCTCTTTCTTGTTATGTTGCTTTGGTTTTAATAATAATAACAATAAACAAAGTTTTCTCCAGATCAAGTCTGTTTTGCCCATAACGGTAACTTCAATGCCCTCTCCCTGTCCTTATCTCAAACTTTGAGCTTTTTGTTATATTTTCTCTCCTCCATTCCCTCAGAGGGCTGAGTGAGTGAGGGAGAGACTGCATAGCTTGGTCCCAAGCGGGGCTAAACTACAACAGGGATATGCAAAAATCACAGGAGCAGGAGATAAAGCAGAAAGGAGGATTTGAAGTCACCTATGATATGCCAGGCAAATGCCTGATGTCTCAAAATAGTGAACACAATAGTGATACAGCAAACAAGATGAGCCCCTACACATTCCCTGTCCCCACTGCCACTGGCTGGGAAATTTGCATGCAAACAGCTAACCATCTTTCCCGTAAGAACAAGGTGGCCAACTCCAGACTGCCTATTTTGAACAAGTCCTAGTCTCCACTTCCCCTAAACCAGGCCTGGACACTGGCTCCGACCAACTGGCACAGATCAAAATCTGTAGTGCTGGTACAACCAGAGTAACTAAGGAGAGAAGCCTAGTAGATGATAGCACATTACAGGGCACCACCAGCAGTCAGAGAGGACTACTTGCAAGTTGCAAAATAAGCAGTTAGAAAGTTTATTTAAATATGAAATCACTCATGCTAATCAGATAATCCTAAATGATTGCTCATTAAAACTTTATACCACAACCAGTCACTATGAATTATTTAATCACCATCACGTATTCTTTGTAAAACACATTATTTTATATGCCATTGAAAAAAATGACTTCACAAACATTTTCAAGTTTAATTGTTTGTCTTAGACCTTAAAAAATAACTTCTACTTTGGAGGACTCCAACATACAAGTTTAAGAGTCATAATAAATCTCCTCAATCCTTTCATACTATACACACTTTTAAAAAAAAAAACAAAAAAAACACACATGACCCTACTTTTAAGACCCAACCACTCACAATCTTTGCCTCTAGAAGTCTAAGGTCATGCCATGGAGGGAAGAGCTCTCTTCTCTAGTGTTACAACCTAGCTTTTAGTCTTTCAGTTACAAACCAACAGAGAGTAGGTTAAGCTTCTGCTAAAAGAGCATAATCTTCCAAGTTCCAGAACATGAAATTAAAGAAAAAACAAAGTACTACATAATGAGCTTCAATTGTCATAAAAATCCTTCTTGTACACATAAAGGGCGAACAAATAACCATTCTGTGCTCTATGTGATGCCTGAATCTTAAAAAGTGGTAGATTATCATCACGACAAGATGGTACACGTTTATTTTCTGAAGAGAGACATTTTGGTTTGTTTCATTTAAAAATGTAACTACAGTTTACAATGAATTACAACTAGATGTGATTCAAATTAACCCATTTCTCAAAAAAAGAAAACTTCCATGACATTCACTATGAGGGGAGATGTATGGCTAAAAATCCAAAGATACTGAATCTGAGAAGGAATAATTTTAAAGACAGAGCGAGGTGCACAGGCAGACTTTCACTCTAGCCTATTCAACTCAACAAAATTTCTGTTTATTAAGTCATGTTTTCAAATAATCTCCAGAAGAATATTTGCATGGAAGAACAAGCAATGGTTCAAAGGAATTCCGATTGTGAAAATTGCCAGAACTCCTAGTTGTTTTTTTTTTTACTAATTATAGTATATTTAAGCCAGTCAGTTGGTATATTCCAAATCAATCATTAAGAGCTGTTAGTATTGCTACCTAAGCAAGTGGCTTGATTTTAAGAAGGACCATATGTTCTTCTCAACTGTGACTACCTGTGAACAGCAGACCCAGAAGCCCTATGGAGCATCTCTGTTCTGGGCAAGAGCTCTTGCTGACATTTAGGGGGGTGACAGAGCACTGACTGTCCCTTCAAAATCACCCTTCTGCATGGGAAGGATATCCAGACAAACAAAAAAAGACTGAACAGTAGTGTGCACTGGTACCCAGTCAGTGTCATGGCAGGATTAGAATTACAGCCTCTACCTGTCATTTGTTGCAGTAACTTAGTAATAGAAAACCCACCATTTAATTCAGCCATGTGGGAACTCTCTGTAATGTTTGTTCTTAACTTAAAACTCCAAATGTTTTCCATATATTTTGTTTTCATAATTCCACGGGTGAGCTAAAATGGGATGAACTGTAGTCAAACACATGGTGAAGGCTGGCTATACCTTGTGAATCACAGCCCTCCTGAACTTTTGCAATTCCACGTAAGTGTTGCTGGCACGCTAAGTACCCTGGATGTTTCAGGATTCAGCCCTACAGTAGCTGTCAGAGTGAGTTACATCAACTGAATTGAGATTTTGAAGGAAAATCTAGTAAATCTATTCCTGAGGGCTGCATGAGATTTTGTGATCACTGTTATTTTATTGCCTGTAAAAAGGTACAGGCACACCACAACAAAGCTGTTCTGTTCATTTTTTTTTCTAAATGCCCTCGTTTGCTATTCAATAAAATATCACTACAGTTATTCATGCTATTATTCTGCCTTCCAGGTTTAAATTGTTCACTTTTCATGCTATGTATGAATAATCCAGACCTTGATAAGACTGGGTTTTTTTTGTTTCTAAGTTTGCTTTTCCTTGAAATTTTGCTTCCTGTTTCTACACAGGAAATGAAAAATCAGTATAGTATATAACATATATTATCTGCCTGTAAAGGGTGATAGGAACATATTTTCCTTATGCACTTTAAATAGAACTTCCATTCTTTGTGCTCAGTAATTAAAAAAAAAAGCATGGACCAAAAAAAAAAATATATATATATCTGAGTGTGTTATTGCCATCTCCTACTTTCCCCTTTGTAGAAATGGAGCACGATATGAATTAAACATTCCCTGCATGAAGATTATACAGAAATAAACAAGCTAATCTTATTTTATCTGATGACCAAAAGCAAAACATCATTCCTAAAAATAATTCCTCTTCTCATTTTCCAACCAGCTCCTTCAGCAAATATTTTGGATTAAATAGATTGTCTGACAGATCATGAAAAGCACATAGAAGGTTGAGCATCCTTCACAGAAAACATCCTGTCAACAGCATCCTAACATTTAAATCTAGTGCCTATTAGCTTAAGTGTCCATGAATGTAGATGCCATAACAGAAGAAATTTCTATCCACATAGCCAGAACTAAACAAACTAAACATACACAGAACTCCTCAGATCAAACTCCCTACCCTGAACTTAATCGAGAAACAACGAAGCGACTAGATCCACAGACAGAGAAAATACCATGTTGCTCATGGCCAGTGCACCTTAAAATACAAACAGCATTAACCTTTACCACCTAAAATATACAGCTCAGAATACAAACTGTAACTCCAGGATAATAACAAATTCATTAAAAAAAAAAAACACCACACTGCAATCCCTCCTAAGGGAGACCAAAAGATATATTTTCTGCTACAATATCAGGTTCAAAAATACAGGTCTACTAGTACAAGATAAGACGAAGAACTTCAGTCTAATGAGAAACCTTGAGGTTAGTATACCTCTGAGAAAAGGAGACCTGATCATATAACTGCTTCTCTTTATACATGTAAAAAAAATATCCTTCTCGCCTTGGCCCCAACTGTCTTCCATAAAGATAAGGCAGAAAGTCAGTCCCTCTTTTCCACCATCCTCTGAGCTTTCAAACTCTCTCACTTCTTTCTACACCATTGGGCTATCCAAACCAAACAGCGGAAGATCTGCACAGCATCTAGAGCACCATAGAACCAGCGTGTTTAAACCCACTATAGTTCAAAAAGTAGCTTCTGGCCATTAATCCCACCTCCTTTGTCTCAAGAGCTCTAGTCAGTCCCCCAAGAAAAGAAGGGAACAATTTTAGTTTGAAGCTTCTAAATAGCAGCTTTCTGTCATTTGGGTTGAATTAATGTCTTTTCTGTTAGGTGCTAACTGTTGGAAATTTCATTATTAGACATCTAATTCTCACCACTCAGTCTGAGTAACTGAGATGCCTCCAGTCTTGTTCCACTCCTGGACTCTTTTAAGTTCCCAGTTTGTACACACACCAATGTTATGCACCATAGTTTCCAAATCATAGAATGGTTTAGGTTGGAAGGGACTTTTAAAGGTCATCTAGTTCAATCCCCCTGCAAGGAGCAGGGACATCCCCAACTAAATCAGGTTGCTCAGAGCCTCATCCAACCTGGCCTTGAATGTTTCTAGGGATAGGGCATCGACCACCCCTCCAGGCAACCTGTTCCAGTGTTCCACCTCCCTCATTGTAAAATTACGTCCAATTGTATTGGGTTTGTGTGGCAAGGTTCTGGTAGCAAGGAGAGCTACAGGGGTAGCTTTCTGTGAGAAGCTGCTAGAAGGTCCTCCCATGTCCAACAGAGCCAATGCCAGCCAGCTCCAAGATGGACCCAACAGTGGTCAAAGCCAAGCCATCGGCCATGGTGGTAGTGCCTCTGTGATAACATAGTTAAGAAGGGTGGAAGAAAAAAGAGCAGCAGAGAGAGGAGTGAGAAGATGTGAGAGAAACAACTCTGCCGACACCCAGATCAGTGAAGAAGGAGGGGGAGGAGGTGTTCTAGGCACCAGAGCAGAGAGTCCTCTACAGCCCGTGGTGCAGCCCACGGTGAGGCAGGCTGTCCCCCTGCAGCCCATGGAAGCCCACAGATGAGCAGAGATCCACCTGCAGCCCATGGAGGACACCACGCTGGGGCAGGTGCATGCCTGAAGGAGGCTGTGAACTTGTAGAGAGCTTGCCCTGGAGCAGGATCCTGGCAGGACCTGTGGACCCATGAAGAAAGGAACCTACACTGGTGCAGGTTTGCTGGCAAGGCTTGTGACCCCATGGGGGACCCACACTGGAGCAGTCTGCTCCTGAAGGACTGTACCCCATGGAAGGGACCCACGCTGGCACAGTTAATGAAGAACTGCAGCCTGTGGGAAGGACTCATGTTGGAGAAGTTCACGGAGGACTGTCTCCCACGGGAGGGACCTCATGCTGGAGTAAGGGAAGACTGTGAGGAGTCCTCCTTCTGAAGAGGAAGGAGCAGCAGAGACAACGTGTGATGAACTGACCTCAACCCCCATTCCCCATCCCCCTGCACCTCTGGAGGGGAGGAGGTAGAGAATTCAGGAGTGAAGTTGAGTCTAGGAAGAAGGGAGGAGTCAGGGGAAGGTGTTTTAAGATTTAGTTTTTATTTTCTCCTTATCCTACTCTGATTTTATTGTTAATACAATTAAATTAACTTTCCCCAAGTTGAGTCTGTTTTGCGCATGATGGTAACTGCTGAATGATCTCTCCCTGTCCTTATCTCGACCCACAAGCTTTTCATTATATTTTTTCTTCCCCATATTCCCAGGGAGGGGGGACAGTCAGCCACTGGCCACATGGTACTTAGGTACCGGCTGGGGCTAAACCATGCCATCAACCAAAAACCTACCCTCTTTAGCTTAAAACCATTATCCCTTGACCTGTCACAACAGGCTCTGCTAAAAAGTTTGTTCTCGTCTTTCTTATAAGCCCCCTTTAGACACTGGGAGACCACTATAACGTCTCCCCGGAGCCTTCTCCTCTACAGGCTGAACAACCCCAACTCTCTCCGCCTTTTTTTTCATAGAAGAGGTGCTCCAGCCCTCTGATCATCTTCATGGCTCTCCTCTGGACTCACTCCAGCAGGTCGACGTCTTTCCTGTGCTGAGGGCTCCAGAGCTGGACGCAGTACTCATGGTGGGATCTCACCAGGGCAGAGTAGAGAGGCAGAATCACCTCCCTTGACCTGCTGGCTGCACTTCTTTTGATGCAGCCCAGGATGTGGTTGGCTTTCTGGGCTTCAAGCACACATTGCTTGGCCCATGTTGAGCTTTTCATCTGCCAATACCCTCAAGTCCTTCTCCACAGGGCTGCTCTCAATGCCTTCATCCCTCAGCCTGTATTTGTGTTTGTGGCTGCCACAACTCATATGCAGGACCTTGCATGTGGCTTTGTTGAATTTCATGACGTTCTCATTGGCCCACCTCTCCAGCCTGTCCATCCCTTCCTTCCAATATGTCAACCGCATCACACAGCTTGGTGTCATCAACAGATTTGCTGAGGGTGCACTATATCCCACTGTCCATGTTGCTGATATGGACCGTGCCAAAGGCCTTACAGAATTCCAGACTGATGATATTCGTTGCTCTTCCCTTGTCCACTGATGTAGTCACTCCACTTTGGGGACTGGCCTGTATTGGCCTACTTTATGGAAGAGAATTGGAGATACCACCACAGCTAGGAAGGACTCACAGTAAGTATATAAAGCCACCAAGGGTTACAGAATGAGGAATTCCCAGAAATATCAAAAGCAACATAAACTGCAATGTGCACATCTGACCTCTGGTTTAAAAGTCTGGATGGATGCATAGGACAGATCTGAACTCCATGAGATTTTTTTCCCTTCAAAACTCCTACAGCACAGCCATAGTGAGGTATATCTCTTCCTGGCTTGTCAAGTTATATAGTCTCTCCTTTGGTCTGTCATAAACATTTAGGAAGCTGCTTTGGAACAAGATGAGCTCTCCTGAGTTCTAATACAGAAAGTATTCAAAAAACCAAATAAACAAGAAAAAAAAAAACCACCACATTACATCCATCACTAATGTCACTATCATCCAAGAGATCTGTAACCTAAAAAAGTCAGCCACTAAGCAAGGCATTCTTAAACTTGAACCTGGAAAGCAGAAGACAATTCTAATGAGATGGACTAGGGTTCCCAAAACAGATGCTTTTGGTACAGTTAGCTGGTTGGCAGAGGTGAAAGGAGGAAAAGGAAGCCTAAAGAAGAAAACCAGAATACTTTTTAAAGGGGGAAAAAAAAAAATCAGACCAAAAGCAAAGTTAGTTAAATTGCAGTGCACAAAACTAAGCTCACAGTTGCTAAGCAATCTGTAGCGATATGACTAGGTTAACCATGCTCCTGCAAACATGGCTAGCTTCCTCAGGAAGTTTCAAATGACATTTAGTAAAAAGGACACTTAATTCTAAAGGCATACATTTCTTGCTACAGAACCACCAGTGTGTCAAAATTAAGTAATTAGCACAATTACTCTCACAATCTTTTTAATAACCCAGCAGTAGCAACATTTGTTTTGGATAACTGTTTTAAGCACTATGAGAACAGAACAAGGGGGGAAAAAAGAGACAACAACCTCCAAAATTATTTCTATGTTGTTGAACTATATCACCTATATGAAGATAAGAAGCACACCAAGTGAACTTTTTTCGTAATACATCTGGTTTTTAAGGCAGTTGGAAAAGGGCTTCTACATACAGCAACATCTACACGTCAAAATGCCGTGCAACAATGAAATACTGCAAAAATTGAACACTGCAAGTTCCTAGAGTGCAAGATAAAGCCAGAAACACGGGCACAGGAAATTGCAATTCTGTGTACTAGAAAAAGGAAAGTAACAGTCTAAAAGTGACTGAGCCACTGTACGGATGGGTCCAAAAGGAAGCCAGAAACAGTTCCATACAGAAAGAAAGGAAAATAAAAATCCTGAAGTGAAGTGAAGTATTTTTTCCATCTCCAGAATGACAAAGCTAACAGGAAAGGCAGATGCATAATAATACTGGAGGGTCTTCAACATGTTGGAATAGGTGTATAGTATCCTTGAAATTGTCTTCCTACTTCCAAAGCCTAAAAGCTACTTTTCTCCCTTCCTGCATCAAGATGAAAGAAAGATTACTGAGATTTTTTACAGCAAAAATTAATCGAGGTGGGAAAAATGAAGAGTGACAGAGAGAGAGACTGATGTAAAAATCAAAATGGCCCAGCACTAAGGGCATTCAACTGGGAAGTGAAAGATAAAGGGTTAAATTCAGGTCCTCCACCTGACATGGACAAGGTAGGAAATAACTGGGTTAAATCCTGGATGATTCTCCTAACCACTCACTGTAACGCTGGTGTGGACCGATCCTGCTTCTGCTGTAAATAACATTGCTGTAGCTTATGTAAGTACGTGCTTGGTACGCACTAGTCTTGCAAATTACTTACCCTGCTTTTCAAATATTACACCTGGAGTGAGCTCCCTGATAGCAGTACACGTGCACAAGGCACAAGCATGCAGGAAAGTTTTCCTGCTTGCAGGATCCCACATTTGTAGCAAAACCCCCTCTGAGACTGTACTATTAAAGCGTTATGGAATTTGCTATATTCATAGGAGGGAAAAAAGCAAAGGAAAAAAAAACAAAACAAAACCAAACAAACAAAAAAAAAAAAAACCTGAAAAACCACGACAGCATTTTGGCTTGGAAGACATTTTATCAAAAACAATTCGTAACTAGTTTCATAACTAGCATCAGGGAGGAACATTTTGAGTAAGCTGACCCTCAATGTCCTCAACTTCAAAGACTTCTGATATTATTGAGCAAATTACTCTGACTTGCTCAGACCTGCACAGTCTATTTCATCAGCGTGCATTTGCAGAGATTCTGAGATAGTTTACAGATATTCAAGCAAATGCAACACATTCAAATATTTTAGATCCACAGTACATGGGACGGTAAAACCACATTAGCCTTTTCATTTTATGGCTGTAGATCACATACATTCATAAAAAGCAGAAAACCAAAGAAGATAAAACAAATCCTTTCTCCAAGCTGCAAAGCAGTTGCAAAACAGTTCTGCTGAGCTGTCCAGCCCTGTTGCTGACATGACCTCTGAAAACAGACTTCTCTGTACAGAGAGAGAGAATCTCCACATTACCTAACAGATTGCTGTTTACATTATCTATCACACCGAGTGCTTAGAAAGAATTTGTTATTGGTAATTTTCAAGGTGTCTGAAAGAAAGTCAGTTCATAACATTTTCAATAAGCATCTTTTCCACTGCAAGTCATGTTTTTAAACTTTTAAACACACTTATATTGAGAATAAATTATAGTGGTATGACAGCCTTAACCACAGCAGCCTGAAAAATTGCAGCATCAAATCACCGTAATATTAACTACCTGAAATGCAGATTAAATTAAATAGGTGGGATAGCATAGCAAGCATGTGTTCATATATCTATTTTGAACATTTCATATAATTAGCCACTGTCCTTTATTGAGCTTTGAAATTCTTCTACCAGTTATGTGAGTATACATTTACGAGTCAGGGCCAATATGAACATCTTACAGAATTTTGTCCTACTCTTGTTCATTGGAAGAATCATTTGGAAAAAATATGTTCATTTTAAAACACAAGTGGCAGAGTACTCTTCATCAGTGAAATGCAAGTATGTTCACCTTCTGTAGTTAAGTGATGAAGATACTATTTTCATGTGCAATGAAGCCCAGTAAGTCATTCATGAACTAGCTGAAGTGATGGCTAATTCAGTTACAGACCCAGCACCCCAAGCACACAAAGCAATCACACACTGATTTAAGTAAATAAATACAGACCTGCATATCCTTCCTCAGATACAAAATAAAATAGTAGGTTAGAGCTGAAATAAGACATTTATTGTGCTTAATTCTGTCACCTTTAGTTGAACTGCATGTAACATTTCAACCTTTAAAAAAATCCTATTAACTTCTCTAAGTCAGGTTTGGGAGCAGGTGGTGGGAGACAGTAGTAGCTGGAGCTGAACCACACTTTGTTGCAGAATCAAAATGACCGTCTTTTTCTTGCAAATTGTTTTTTTTTACACTCTCATAAAGCAACTAGCCATATGTAAATGCATTAAGTATCTGGACATTCAATCACATTCAGGACAGAAATGTTAACTCTCTATATTAATTTCCCAAATGGGAACTTTAGGGGGTAAAAGGCAATCTCCCCATAAACTGCCTGATTTGAAAACAGTGAAAATGGAAAAAAAAAATAAAAAAATCTGTTACGGAATAATTGTTAAAGAAGGGGACACAGCAGTGTTGCATTAGAAAAATCAAAAGTGTTCTATGGTGGGCCTAAATACAAATAAAGAGCAGTAAACAGTATTTCAGAAGACATCTATTCCACTCCGTAACTGCACACAAGTAAATACAACAGTCATATTTTAAACACAGTTATTGATTTTAGAAGGTCCAATACGAATTTGTTCAACATGTGGTTATTTAAACCTGCTTTCACTCCTTGCTGTTGATCTGTTTCACAGTATGCATCCACTATGTTTGTCTGATGCTTTTATTCACTCCTTATTGTTTATCTAAAAGAATTCATTATTGGAAGGGCTTATTAATTTAAATCAAAGCCTTTTCTCAGTTTTAACAAGGTTACATTGAATATGTACTTGTAGTCAATGCAGTTTTTTTGAATGATCTTATTAAAGGAAAACATCGAGGTTTCAAGACAAAATAATAATGATGCTCCACAAACCTACACATTTTGTATAAAAACATGCAGGCTTTTGCCCTAAACCTTTTCAGAAATCTGGATGGAAACAGGAATTAATCCCTTGTCCACAGTCCTCTAAAAGCAAATACCACTGTATTCAAGTTCTGATAAATGCAATGATTAGTTACAAAACAATATAAGAATCTTGTTCATTTCAGAAATTAAAGTTCCAGTTAACTGTCACGTGAGAAATCCATTCATATATACATAATCAGAGGGTGTGATACATACAACTAAATCTTTTACCTATTCAGGTATCTTTTCAGTGTTATTTTCAGTCTGATCTGACATTCATTGGCCTCAGTTGCAGTGATGTTTGTTAAAGAATACAGGCATGAACCTTCAATATAAAAAAAAA
This sequence comes from Tetrax tetrax, assembly GCA_009806455.1. Lineage (NCBI taxonomy): Eukaryota > Metazoa > Chordata > Aves > Otidiformes > Otididae > Tetrax > Tetrax tetrax. Next base: position 151,279 of record WHYT01015240.1, on the reverse strand, counting down.
ATCAGTAATTCATGTACTCAATTCACAGGGGTGAGAACACTGACTTAAAGTGATAAATTATCTTACTAGTAAGAGCTCTGAGCTAATCCTCTTCAGAAAATGGATTGCAGGGTTTAACCAATGTTCTGCTTCTTATTTATTTGACATATAGTGAACAATAGTTTATTTTGAATAAGTACATATGTATGTACATTTATATATATGTGTGTATATACATACATATATACACACTTTAATGTTTACTGTGGTTTAATTCCTCCTTTCAGTATCCTAAAAATTAGTCCTACCAGCACATATTAGAGAATTATTAATTTAAAATCCTATTTTCCTTGAGCAATTTTTTTTTAGAATTTAATCATGTTTTCACAGAAGATGTTTGATAAATTAATTAACATAATTTTCTACATATGGTAATAGTCTTTACATGTTTAATGCAATTTCAAAGTAATAACATGTTCCCAGTTATTATATACTTCCCCAGTAATGATCATCTGTTCAAAAAGAATTATGTATCTGTTAAACATGCCTTAATTTACAAAAGTATTTTAATCATGAGAAGCTTGATAGAAGAACTAAAGAAATTGGCAGTAACAATATCACTTAATGCAGCAGTCGTCGGTTTAGGGTGTGTAACATACACTGCATAGTACAGTAACTCTTATGTACACAAGGAGTTAAGTTCATCCCCAGCTACATGCAGTCAATAGCGCTTTCAAATTCAGTGTAAATTAAAGCTTTCATTAGCATAAATAGAAAAAGTTCCTAAATTTTCAAATCTTAAATATAAATAAAAGCATGTATAAACATACTAATACATTGAAGAGATTGACTGAGACTATTGGATGATTTAAGTCCTGAGACTGATATAATACGCACGAACTGTTATTAAATATAGCTCATCTTATAAAACTTAAGAGTAAAATATGTATTCATACTATATTCTAAACTGCATGGTAATTTTTTATTTCAGATATATGGACAAAATTAATGCAATAATCACATAATAAAAATCTGAAAAGACAACTAGCCAAGCAAAAACTCTCAAATCTGTACCTGATCACATTCTGGATCATGGCTGTGTAAAAATGCTCTGTGAGCCAGGAGCAAAGATGCACAGCAGGGACAGCACTGTCACACAATAAATACCCCAGCTTTCTTTACGAGTAACTCTCATGAGTAGAAGAATGCTTAAAGTTTGCTACAGAGCTTTATTTTGAGAGGAGAAATGTTTTGAGAGCAGTAAAAACACAGGAGTTCCTATTGTAAACTGCATCCTGGTTTTATTGTATCATTTTAGTATAGAAAACCATCTGATATTGTCCATTTTAATTACAAGGGGGTACAGAACCCCCTTTCACATCTGCTCACTAAGCCTGAGAAATGCTTTAGAGTGAAAAGGAAATGAGAAGGACCAGGAATACGAATGAACTGAAACATAAGAATTTAATAAATTCCTCCTTTTTTTCCAAATCAGTTCTAATCACTTATTGTGAAATATATTTAGGTTTGGTCCACAGTGATTTGAATTCAAATAAACACATCTAAACCTCTCCTATCTGTACCACTACAGGACTATTTTTTTTTTTTTTTTGCTTATTCTTTAATCATTTTGCTGGCAGTACGCTGAATGCTGTTTCTTCAAGAATGCAATCTATAGCGTTATATTCCAAAATGGCTGGGAAAACCTTTGCCATGACTCCCAAGTAGCAACATGCTTGATATTAATAGGTTTTAAAAGCTGCTGTTGAAGATATAATGAAAGGATCGAAGGTTTATGCATGAATCAGCATCCCCTTGTCATAATGTCATGGTGCAGTGATCCCTGCAGAGCTGTAAGACTTGATTTAAAACAGAAAAGCTAAACACTGGCTCTTGAGCCAGCAGGATTAAACATCCAAGACTGTGCATACATTACTCCTGTGCTGAAACTACTGTATGAAAAACTTGTTACAGTTATGGAGGTTTTATAGTACTCCACAGGAAACCTCTCTTTAGGCGACTTCAATATCCTTTCAGAGAAGAAAAAAATGAGTATATAATACAACTATCCCTGTTTGAATTGGTGGATCTAAGAGGAAAAGGACTTAGTCTTCAACAGTTTCCTCTTTTCTTGTTTTGAAGAAAAAAAAAAAAATTGGATGTCACTGATGGTCAGCACTTCTCCATTCAGACTAGACTCAGTTACACTGTGCTGAAGGACCATAAAGTCCAGCGGTTTGGATACCTTCCCGTACTGCCCTACAGATTACATCTCTACCTCTCAATCAAAACCATTAAGCCTCTTGGTGACACCAACTTGCGAGGTGTCAAACTGCAATTAGAGTCCAACAGCTACTCCTGATGACCTGTCAACACAGCTTTGCACAAGATTTCCAGCAGTTCAACAACCCAAAGGGACTATTTGTTATGGCTATATTACATATTAAGGCTATCAACTCACAAAGCCTCCATTCCCCCTCTGCTACATATTATCTTCTGGTCACCTTTAAATTTCTACTCAGTCACTGACTGTTTCAAACATCCCTCACTGGTATATGACCACTGTCTCCTCTCCACTGGAAGTTTAGGAACCTCATTTAAAAGCATACCAGCAATACAACTCATTTGTCTAAAAACTCTTTGCTCCATTAATGAACTCTGAGCATGTGCTGATAATAATTTTGAAGATTCCTTTAAGTAGTTCTACAGTGGGTTGGTTGGTTGTTTTTGAAGTGGTTTTAAAGTAACCAGTGATTGCTGGGCAGAGAGAAGGATGCAGGCACACAGACCCCCAGCGGGGCTGCACACCACATCTCCCACACCCTCCCCTCTGGACCTTCTGCAGCCTGGGCTGGTTTGGGGGTTTTAAATCAAAAGCTGAAATACTGCAGCTGTCAGTATTAGAAATTCTTAGGGCAGAAAAAGGTCATTACTTCTATTACAGTATAAGCCTACATTTCTGTGAAGGAAAATCACCTTGCTGGAATGAAATACCTGGGTAAATAATGAAGCACTTTCATTTTCATACTATCCTGCATTTCCGTGACCTTCTTTTATATCTGCATTGTTTAACTGTTGATAGTGTTGGTTTTGGACACAGGTTCTTTGTACATTATTCTGAAAAACAACCAAAAACAACCCAACCAACCACGAACCTGCAGATTTTTCAATATCTGAAACGACAACAAGCATAAAGGGGAGAAAAAAAGATGGACTCTCCTTAACTATTTGCACACGCAGTGCTTTGCAATGAACTGCTAAATTCTGCTTCCTATATGGCAAATATTTATCTTCACAACTCCTTGTTCTCCAATCAAACCTTTCTTGGAAGGCGATCACGGAAATACCATGCATATGTTTATCATATGCTTCACTATTCAACTAAATCTAATTGACAAGATAACTTGACTAAGCCATCAGTGGTGACTGAGGTGACGAAAAAGCAAGTACATGTTCACATCTTAATTCAGTGCTCTTCAAACTGCTTGAAAATTTAAGCCTTCAGACAAAGGGAAACCCGAAACATGGACAGCATCTCCCTTCTGCCGGAAGTCTCAAAGTCCATCATCGCAGCCTGCAGCCTACACGTGTCATCCGAGAATTGTAAGAGCGCTCCAAGGAAGGCAGCTAAGCTCAAGAACAAGGCAGATGTATGTACACAAACACTGATAAAAAGCTTGATGATGCTGGAGAAAAATATGTACCCTTTACTTTCCCAAAGACCAGGCAGCTATACTTGTCTGTAGTACTAGTAGGAAAAAAAAAAATAATTATTCTGGTGTTTACACAAATTATTTTCAGGATTTCGTTGACTTCACAGAATTGAGAAACCCAGGAAGAGCCGTCATATTTTTGCAGAATGCCATCTAGACCGCTACACATCCTCCTACTTCCCCAACAGCCTCAGTACCATACACTGCAAATATTAATCCTGCGCTGTTCTGGTTGCTGCAAACCCTCCTTACCTAAGACAACAAGAACTCCCCAAGCGGCTTGCAAAGATGAGCAAAGTAGTTTTACTGTGGCTGGTTACATGCCCTGATCTTTTTTGACTTGGGCTACACTCTCCTACCCTCACATGTGCCACCGAAAGCTCCTCGGGTTGAGCTCTTGCACCGCCTATCCCAGCATCCGTACCCAGATGCCCCTCTTCAGCACCACAAGGTAGCTAAATCAGAGAAAAAAAGGTCGCCAAAGGAAGGGAAACGGCTCTCGCCGACAGCTGACCTCCAGATTCAGCGTCCCTACGGCCTCTCCCCAGGAGGGACGGGGAACTGCCCCGGGGCAGCGCGGCGGCGGGAGCGGGCACCACGGCCCAAGAGCGGGCTCCCGCCTCCCTGCTGCCCCGGCCGCTGCGGGGCCCCCGGTTTCGCTTGCAACGGGGGCAGGCGCCCCCCCCTCACCACTCCGGGCCCGCCTGCATCCCGCTCGCAGCCCCCCTCGAGGGCTCCTCTCTCCGCGCCAGGACGAC
>WHYT01015240.1:78502-146077 GCA_009806455.1 Tetrax tetrax | reverse complement strand
CCTGATAGCGGTCTTCCAGTACCTCAAGGGGGCCTACAGGAAAGATGGGAGAGGCTGTTCAGTAGGGCCTGTTGTGATAGGACAAGGGGTAATGGGTTTAAAATAGAGGGAGGTAGATTTAGATTGGATATTAGGAAAAAATATTTCACAATGGGAATTGTAGAACACTGGAACATTTTGCCCAGAGAGGTGGTGGATGCCCCATTCCTGGAAACATTCAAGGCCAGGCTGGATGAGACTCTGAGCAACCTGATCTGGTTGAAGATGTCCCTGCTCCTTGTAGAGGGGTTGTACTAGATGACCTTTGAAGGTCCCTTCCAACCCAAACCATTCTATGATTCTATGATTCTATGGTTCTAAAAATGAGGGACACCCGTCAATCACACAGAGAGGTCGCTCTGTGGCAGCAGGAGATGTTAGCTTGGATGGAAAGCAGAAATGGGGGGAAAAAAGCCCCCCCTTCAAAAAAAAAAAAAAAAAATTCACTGATCTTCACCAGGCTGATGTTTGGATGTAGCCACCTTCCAGGTGTACATGAAAAGCATATTTTTAACAGCCAGAACCAAACCAGCAGTGTTAAGATGCAGGAAGGTTTGAATCTACCCAGATATTCAATTTGTACGTATAACGGGTATTTTTTTTTTTTTTCAAAATGGGTTCCAGCTGTATTACTCACTGCAAGCTAAATTTAACATTTTTCAGTTTGGCACAAAGTCTGTTGCTATGCACCACACAAACACGCACACACATGGACACACATGGACACACGCACCCGTCTGACAGAAGAAGCAGCAGTGTGGCAATACTGTGACTGTGACAATGCATTTGCTATTAAATATTGATTTGCTCTTATGTGTTTTTAAAAATTCTGTTGTTGTTAATAAAAGTGAGGAATATCCATGTAGGAAAGTATACCCATCTTAATAATATTTCCTTTTTTTTTTCATTATTGAAATGTCTACGTTTTCTTTTCTAGAGACAAGGAAATGTCTCAAAGCTTCAGATACTTGGATGTCAAAGTATATACCCTGAACAAGTAGGAAGCAGGCAGTTTGAGGGCCTTTACCCATCACTAATTCATGACGAGTTTAATTTCACTTGAGTCATTTCACTGGGAAATTCTGCACTAGCTTCTGTCTGTACTTGTGTCATCATCTCTCTCTCACCACAAAACGAGACGAGCCTGAAAAAGAGGGCGAGCTTTAACACCATGAACTTACAGACCCTATGGGGTTATTCGAGTGGAATGGCAGAGTGACTACAGCCCTTCCTCGCCCTCTCCCCCAGCCTGCTCCAGTAATCAGGTTTTGTGCTCCACGGTAAAACCCACTGCTGAATTTAGTGAAAGGAGCAGTGTTGCTGTGACCATCAGTAGATTAAGGTGCCAGAGGAAAGCTTGCATTCGGGTAGTCCTCACTGTGCCCCAGATAATAAGGTGTACAGGCATTTGCTTTTAATAAATACTTCAGTGCAATATTGCCAGTCTTTAACAGGAGCACAGATAAATCATGAACACATGCTTTTTTCACTCAGGTATGAGGAATCCCCTTATGTATATCAAACAAGATTAAAATGCAGCAAAGATCTCCATTTGAAGGTTGTATTTTAATGTTCTATAATAAAACAAAAAAAAATTCCTGTTTGCCAATATACCTTACAGATGCATAATGAATTAAAATATAAAAAGGATTAAGATGAAGCAAAAATATAAAAATGAACTGTAGAAGAATCCCACTTTTTGAACTAATTGTCTTTACAGTTATGGAAAGAATTTCAATCTCTAAGATCTCTAAGTGTTTTTTTTTTTTTGTTCGGTTTGGTTTAGAAGCTTTTATTTTGTGTCATAGAGAACAGTGCTACTCCACATGCACATGAAGAACTTTGTCAGATATAGTAAGAATAATTCATGGTGATGCATGTTTTATCTGGTTAGACAGTGAAATATTTTATTGTTTATACTAAAATGTGGTAAATGTTAACTAAGCTTGATCCCACTGTAGTGGGCACTACACAACAAGCAACATTACCTGAGAAAGAACTGTTTCTAGATTAAGGTTTTGAACCCCCTTTCTGTCACGGCAGTGTCCTTGCTACACCTTTCAAGTTAAAGACCTCCAGAACATAGCATAGTGGGTAGGCAAAATAAAAGTGATCAGAGTAAAAAGTTAATTGCCAATCTCAGCTGGGGGTTTTGTACTGACTCTTTGCAGTGAGTTAATAACAACTGCCATGGCTGTCACAACTGATACCACCCTGGCTGTTGATTTTCTAATGCATGTTTTTCCATTACAGAATTGTGAGTATGTATATGGGTGGTAGAACACTGGAACAGGTTGCCCAGGGAGGTGGTGGATGTCCCATCCCTGGAAACTTTCAAGGCCAGGGTGGATGGGGCTCTGAGCAACCTGATCTGGTTGGAGATGTCCCTGCTCCTTGCAGGGGGATTGGACCAGATGACCTTTAAAGGTCCCTTCCAACCCAAACCATTCTATGATTCTATACATCATGTACAATGTGTGTATGTGTGCATGTGTGTGTCATCATATCAGAACATGTGGAAAAAATGTCAAATTATGTGGCCATGTTATACCGTTGGTGTGCCAGAGAAAAATAAAAGATTCCAACTGAGATGAGTAAGTACCAAGGGATGACACAGGGTAGTGAATCAACAAGAAAACAGTTTAATCAGGATTTAATAACAGCGAAACATGCTGATAATAAAATAAGGCCTTCTTCAACTCTCTATTTTTTATAATAGTCCTATGCTAATCGAAAAGATGCAAGCAGGCAAAGGAGAAAAAAGAAATTTATAGGTGATAGTAATTTATGACCGTATACTAAGAATAGACATACTCATTAACGCTGTGCATAAAAAAAATCAGACTCCATTACTGGGAATCACATTCAATACTTTTTGCACAAGAAAAGAATCTAGCAAGAAGTAAGGAAAGATTGTAATCTTAAAACCAGAAGATTATATTCTCCAAATCCACAATAAAAGCTCATATAAAAATCCATTAGTTCAGAATCTGAACAAAGCATCAACAGGGAGACTGTTAATAATCAGCATCAATCACTTGTTGAAAGGAACATAGCAGTGCAATAATAACAAAAACAGTGACAGATGACAGAAGGCCAGATAACAAATAGCAAGATGTCAAAACCCCAAAAAGGCTAAGTGCCTCATCCCGATTCCATTGAAGTCCAGGAGAGATTTGCTACTTATTACAAAGCCTGCAGGATTCCATCATGGCTGTATTTGATTTAACAGGTTCTAATGGACAACAGTCTGAGCATGACGTAGAAGCTGGTGAGGAAGCTAAAAAGGGCTAATATACATGCTAATCAGAAATAAATATGAGTTTATCAGGATACATTTCCTCAGCGATTCATCCTGGCACAATCCTGGTTGAGACAGTAACTGCAATTCAACTAAATGTTCATATGTGTCAGCAGCTGCACAGGAGACATGGAAAGAAACTTGGAAATGACTGAAGAATCGGAAATTTTTACCTTGGGCTGAGAAATATCTAGTGACCACTCTATATGCTTACCAAAAATATAGTTCATGAATGACTTGATGACATGGAGTACGTGCTTCAGGAAAGTAACTTTGATAATATAAAGCATTTGAGGAGACGGATGCTGTTAAAAAAAAAAACAAACACCAATATCTGAATGCTGATCTTAAGCATATTCAGATTAGAAATAAAGTTTATCTTTTGTTTTGCTGTTTGAGTAATGTGTCATTGACCATGGCAATCACATGCTGAGGGTTGTAGTCAATTCCTCAGCCCTGGAAAATACCCAGTTAAAATCAAATTCTTTTCTAAAAATCCTTGTTGAAAAAGTCAAATTCTAAGAAGACCTTTGGCAAAAGTTCGGACTAAATGGTTATAGGGTCCCTTCTGGCCTTATATGCCATCAATATTTGTTTTTTATAGTCAGAATTGTTTTCTTTTTTCTTTTTTTTTTCATTAGGAAAAAAAAATCTTAAAATACGCAGGTTTTGTGGGATGTAAAAATGCCATACCAATGTACAAATCCTTTGATTCCATAGCCAGTGAAGAAATTCTTCCCTTCAAATATACTGTTGTCTTTGGATTTTTGAAATCTGTGGAGCTTTCGCAAATACCAGTAAATGCAAATAAAGAAGAAATACAAACGAAAGTTTTGAGTTCCAAATCTTTGTTAAATTGTTTAGTCCCATATGTTTATTCCGGATCTCAAGAGCCTTTCTGGAAAGGTACATCCTGATCTCCCATGCTCATTCTGCTTCCTCTTCTGATGAGCAAACACATACTGTTCCAATTAACAGCGCGTATACCCGGGGATGACACGCACCAAGGAACAGCTTATGTTTCTGTTACGTGATCCTGATGGTGAAAAAAGCAGCATCACTACCCTGCGGTATACCTAATGTGAAATAATTAGTGACAATCGTGCCACTTTAAGTTCCCTTTGATGTATAGCAGCTGTGGTACTGTAGGTTGTTATTAGCTTAGCTAACAGTTGTGAGAAATTTATAGCGAATCAGGATTTGCCTTTTTAATCTGAGCTACTTGCATTCTTGCTATTTGCAAGAAACGTTATTTTGCCAATAAAATCACTTAGGTATATGCTGAACTATCTGTGTGCGTGGAAAATCTGCTATAGATTAGTTCGTTTTTTTTCCTCCTGAGATTATAGTAAATTACATTATTAAAGCTCCGGAAAAAGGTAAAAGGAACACTTTCAGATTAGACTATGCATGCTAAATCCATGATTCTTGTCTGGCAATATCTTCCCTTTTCTTCCAACAGCATAAACAATTTCCACTCCTTCGTCTCAGTCCCAAGTAATACATTTCTTCTTCCTGTCCTGAATTATTCCTGCCTATCTGCTACCCCTCTTCTTTGCTGTCTCCTTCCTTGCCTGATTTCCATCTGGTTTTCCCAAGCATAGCCATCAGAATCTTTTTTTTTCTCTCCAGTTATTTTGATTTTACCATCTCTGTTTCCCTTCAGAGCGCAGCTAATTCAAATTGTGTTGGTTTTTTGCTTTAGACTGCAGCAGTCAGCCTTGATCCTATCTCTTTTCATCTGCCACCTTTCCATCTGTTCCATGAGCAATGCCAGCCTTGACTCCAGCATTGTTTTTTATTCTTATCATGTTCTTACTCCTTTTTCCATGCCAATGTCTATGTTTGAAATATGAACCTCACACCGATTTTTCAGGTCAGTTCTTAATAACTGAAATTCCTTTTTAACCTTGCATCTTTTCTGTCACCCATGGGAAATGTGTTACTCATTATTCATAATTAAAAGCCCTTTGGAGATGACGAAGACATCGGATTTCATATACTAGTGGACTGTACCCTGCTGAGGTATGGTACTTGTCAAATGGCCTCTTCACCTCAGCTCCCTGCATTCATAAATAATACGATAAGTGGTAAAAGGCAAATACAAGCTGAGAAGGATGTTACAGTCTGCTCTCTGTTGACATATATGAGGTAGGCTTTTGTTGTTACTCATTCTACTCACTTGTGACTTGGGCCTTTTTTTGTACAACAGAAGCAATTTCCCGAAACTCCCTCAGCAATCACAGCACCATGCAGCGATCTCACACCTTCAGAGTCCTAAGCGATGACAGCGAGGAGCAGCTTCAGGTCCACAAATTACAGACAGATTGAAAAACAAGGATGATATATTAGGAAATACTTCTTTACTGAAAGAGTGGTCAGGCACTGGAACAGGCTGCCCAAGGAAGTGGTGGAGTCACCATCCCTGGAGGTGTTCAAAGAGCGTGTAGGTCATGGTTTGGTGGACATGGTGGTGTTAGGTTGACGGTTGGACTTGATCTTGGAGGTCTTTTCCAACCTTGAAGATTCTATGATTCTATGATGCTATATGCCATTGATAACAACACCATTGATATCTTACGCTGCACTTAACATTATGAATATTGTAGGAAGTAATTTCTGTCATTCTAGCGAGTGTGCTGAGACAGTATTTTGAACCAGGATACTGGACAAATACCAGCCTGTGGAAAATGGACTGTGTAATGATCATTCTTGAGATGGAGAAGGTACGTCCTTCATTTAATTCATAAAAACTGCCCATAAAATATATGCCCACTCCACCTACCTTAGAAACTTGAAGAAATCAACTGATCTCTTCCAAATTTGAACCTATTGCAAATCTGATATCTTGACGAGGTCAAAGAATGTCAGAGACTTGACTACTTTTTATATCCAGACAAGGTAAAACTACTTCATGAACACGGAACTCTTATAGAGAATGTAAGTTCTGACAGCAATATTGCACTGCTAGTCAATACTGTAATTTGTTTTATGACCTGATGCAGTGTCCAGGATGGCATTCAGATAAGCTTTGCAGAGATGCTTTCAACCACAGCAGAGCTAATGAATCCTTAACATTTATGTTAAACTCCTTAATCCAAGTAAGACAGCTTCTCGTAATATTTTGCAGCACAGGAGTGAATTTCTCCTACTTCTTGTCTGAAGCAGCATCTGTGCAATCTCATTCTCTCATTCGCATCTTTTGCATGAGGCTTCCAGGCCAAGAGTTCTTTGAAAAAGCAGGAAACCTGCAGTGACAACGCCAGCGTTAACCCTGCTTTTGGCCTGGAGACCAAGCTGGTTCGGAGCCAAGCCAGGGGAGGGGGAAAGGGTGGTGTGTCACACTGTCCTTTGGGGCTGGAATGCCCAGTTCCAGGCTGCTCAGTAGAGCACAGGCAATTTGGCAAGCTGTCAACATAGTGAGGTATGTGGTGGTAACAGACTGCTTTTCTCCTCCTCTCACAGTAAAGGAGAACAAAATTCACTGCAGTCACGAAGGGACTAAATGAATTATCCATTTTTCTTCTTCTGTGGGGGTGTTTTCCTTTTGAACCTTACAGAAGTACCAGAATGTACACAGGCATCAGTTTCCATTTATACCAACATCGCTGGTCACAGTCATAACCACTTTCCACTGAACTGGCAACGTAACATAATTTTATGTGTCCACAGGTAACTGAGAATTAGGCCATAGATTCATTTATAAGCAAATCATGTGAAGCTGGATTTTTTTTGGTGAGCTTTAAAAAGTAAAAAAAAAAACCAAACAAAAAACCCTCTTCTTTTAAAAAGAGAGATGGTCATGTTAGGGATTTAGTTTAAACAATGGCTATGTTATTACAGTATGTTTCATTGAGATCACTTTTATAGTTATGTCAGGGCTTCTGTGACAACGAAAATAAAGTGAAATTTAAGCTATAGTGAGTAAGAGATTAAACACAGATCAGTCAAATGTTCCCTGTTAGTTTTTTTTCATAAAATACAATAGAAAAATGATGTCAATCATATAAAAACACCTGATCAAATGTTAAAATAATGTATTTTATGACACAAATAAGTAAGAAACAAATTGTGCTGTTGCAGAAATTATACTATGGAGCTCAAGCACTTAGAAATATTAAAAATAAATTAAGTTGGAGGAATAGATAGAATTGCATGAGACAAGATAATAATGAGACAAGATAATAATTCCTTTGTTCAGGAAATACCCAAAAGATATAAAGATTTGTTTTGTTTTGTTGAATTATCCACTGCAGGTGTTTTACAGTGTTCTTTCAAAAATCTCATAAAAAATAGGATGTAAGATTAAAAGGACTGTTGTGATTTGAAACATCAGCTCTCTTATTATTACAATCTTTCAGCAATAGGAAGATCTTTCGGGTCCACTGCTTACCTGTTTGGCATCAACTTTTATGTTGAGAAAACCATCTTGTCAAGAAACAGCTCACCTGAGGTGGTGAATGGAAATGTACAGAGTTGTGCTCAAGAGAAGCTTATTTTTAGTTCTGAAAAACCACTTCAGTGGTTCAGTCCCAGAACTAGTTCACAGCACAGATAAGAGATATTTTTACTTTCACCTCTGCATAGGCGTATCTTCCCAGAGATTAACCGTGATAAAGTGTGGTCTTAATGGCAAACTCTTACACAAGGAAAAACACCAAACCAGAAATGTAAGAAAAAAAGAAACCATTCTGATGAGGCACTTAATTTCGTATTTTGGACTAGAAACACATCTACAGCATAGTAAATGTGCAGAAAAGAACATTCTTCTAAATGCGTAATTGCTTTAAATGCAGACTTTAATTGCAGAGCTTATAGCAGAAAAATCTCTGCTCATAATATTTGTGGCATTAAAGACAGCCTAAATGATGCTGCCTGTCTTTACTGAAACTTAGTGTTACAACGAAAGTTGTCTTATACAGATTAACTGCTGGCCACTACTAGAGCCAATGCAGCTGCAATTTAACCTGGGACTTACCTTATTCCTTGCTAATTGCATTGCCTTAGTAAGACGTACGCACGGAGATGGTGTGTGTGGGTAGCTGCGTTCAGAACAGGTTTAAATTTACCGTTTCCTTTCATTGCAGGTCAACACACAGCGCAATGCATCAAGGGCTTAAAAAGAAAGAAACGAGCTGATGAGGTGTCAAGGGCAGCTCCAAGACTGTAGTTATGAGTACACAACAGAAAACTGACCTTGAACTTTAAGACATCACTCTCCTGAGGCTAAAACAGCTACAAACAAAACCAACCTATGGACACAGAAAGGATTTATGCCACAGCTAGGAAGACGTGAACCAACGACAGGCACACTCCTCCAGAGATAACATCCTCTCACACAAACCCTGGTTGCCCCCGGCCTGTCAGTGGCAGCGGTGGCGACTGTGGATGCAGGATTTCTGTCTTTCTGTTAAATCAAGCAGACCTGCTAATAGCATCTAATGATCTCACTTTCTATAACCAAAGCTATAAGAATGTTTGCTGGTGGTTTCTGAATAAAATATGAGTGCTGAAAGGCATTTTCTGGAGGAAAACCCTTGCCAGCGTTTTCCTGCATTCTGCTGGGCTCCCTGTGGTTTTTGCAGCAGTAAGAAAATAGGACCTTAATTTTAGAGGTTGCTCAGCTATAGCAAATAAATCTCAAAAGCAATGAAATGAGCTTACCCAAACCACGTAAGATCTCCTTTAGAAAAAAACAAGGTAAATGTAAAGAGATCGGAAGCTTATAGCCTCAAACGTGTATCCAGAATAACCTGCTTCTTACCGATATTTTCATAAAAGAAGAGTAGCAATAGTTCAGATTTTCTTTACAGTGAGGCAAGTTCAGTTATTTGAGGCAGTTAGGGAAAATCACAAATCTTGCAAGCACTTTGAGCGCTACTGCTGAACAAGACAGCAGAATACAATATTACTTCTTTGCAACTATTGCAGTGCTGCACTAAAAAATTGTCCATAGTATAAATGTTATGCTTGGGAGTGGAATTTTCTCCATTTGTCATCTGATTATTTAATAATTTTGTAAATGACAACTCGTCTCAATGCGGTGTCTCATTAGAACAGCAAACAATTTGGTGTTATTGACAAACCACTGTGTGATGCATATGGATAATAAATTACAGTAAGATCCCATGAAACGGCAGCAAAATCAAATGGGTGGAAAATGCCACCCTTCATGGACTCCTGCAATCTTTTGCTTTTGAACGGCAACCATCAAAGAAAACCCTGCCTTCTACCAAGAGCAGGGCTGGGCTTCCGCTCCATCCTGGAGAAGGCAGGAAGCAATCCACAAGTATCCCTTTTATTTATTTATTTACTAGTAATTAACTTAATATATTGATTGATTACTATATAACATTACTAATATTAATAATCTAGAAAAAAACCAGATAGCAATTAATTGCTGCTTTTGTTTAAAAAAATAGTACTTATTGATTACATTATATGTGATAAAACTTGTTCTGAGCTTGCCATTGAAGGAGCTACTCCAGCATGTGATTTAATACCCCACGGTCCACATAGCTCACTCTCTGCCATGGCAGGGTGTGATTTATTTTACAGGGAACGGAAAAAAACCCACCACATTATGATATTGATGTACTTTCAAAATACTTGCAAAACAAAATCATAATAATGGAATGGGAAAATGGTAAGTTATTAAATCCTGACAGGCTGTTTTCATGAAGGCTTAGTCCTAAGAATGCCATTATATTAAATATGGATATTTATGCATATATACCTTAAATTATAAATGAATAAATGTACCGTTTTAAAAGATACAACTTCTTCTTTCGCTATTATGCGGATTCTTCTGTGGAAGTTCGATCCGAGAAAGGAACTGTGAGGTTTTTAAGAATCCTTTTGAGATATCAGAAAGGAGTAATACTGAAGGGAGGAATGCGTACATACAGTGCGTTTCATCATCCTCTGAGAAGAAATCGGAGAGAAGTGCAGTGTACAGCCAGTGTAACTGAGGGGAGTATCAGGCACCAGACTACTTCCAGAAATGTTAAGACCAGGGGAAGACGAATACAAATATCACTGAATAATTACTGAAATATTTTTTTTTTTATTATTTGTGAGCATTACAGCAGTGCCTTAAGGCAGTGTGCAACATATAGTAACAGATTATTTTTGTTCCCAGCCATGTCCGATCTAAACACAAGGCCCTTAGCGCAACAAAAAAGCAGCATTGTTATCATCTGCCATTTGAGGCAGAGGAACATAAGAAAATAGAGGAAACAGTCTGCCAGACTGGCACAGGAGATGGGGAGGGACACCTGGCTCTCTTTAGTTACTGGATGCTGGGCTGAGCTACAGACCATCACTTACATACGCTGTTCAAACTTACGCTCTGTACGGAGCCATGACTTCAGTCATGGATTGTGTGCCAGTCAGCTAACCGCAGTCGTTTTGTTGCTTGGTCAGAGAAGAAACAATTTCATCAGTTGAAATCTTGCAGTACAAACTGGTAGAAAGACCATATTATGGGACAGCATGCTGGTCAGGCGCAGATAGGAGGTCAGCATGGACAAGACTACCTGATCTTCTCTGTAAAGCTGTATTTTTCTTCTCAGCAGAGAAATGAAAACTGTTGAAATAATCAATGTTGTCCTGTCTTTTAAGGTTGGAATCTCTTTTCAGCCAAAATAATTTATTCCAATTGTCAAAGCTCATCAGACTCTCAGCATGAGTCTTGCATAAATGGATTTATTCCTGGCTGTTTCATTTACGCACTCCATGAAATTTTTTTCCACCTATTTAATTTCATCAAGACTTTCTTCACAGAGACTAGTAAATTTGCTGCAAAAGCACTGTAATGTAAAAGACACTGTATCTTTCTTACATTACTGTGGGAAAAAAGTAAGATAAATCACAATATGCTTTAATAATTCATATACTTAGAAAAATTCCCATTTTAAGATGCTGTTCCTGAAATGGGAACAATATGGAAGCAAACGATAAACAAAGCAATAAAGCCATGCTTGTGGGTAAAAGATAATAAAGTGCTGCCAACTTGGATGCACATTTTCTGTTTAAAATCTCCCATGGTGAAATTCATAATGTTCCGTATTCTACAGTAGTGGTGTAAAATCCTCCCATGAAACGGCAGTGGCTGGGAATATCACTATGGCATGGTTGTTGTGACTTTTCTCACTAAAGTGCATCTCTGTTGCAAGAAAACTCTTTGAGTGGAGAACGCAATGAACACGTTACTGCAAAGGCATGGGGTTTGGGAAACCCAGCTGTTTTCCTTTGCCTAGCTTGCACTGAACACAGTGTATAGGGCAGGTCTTACGCAGGGGGCCTTGCATTTGTCCATGTTTCTGTAGAGCAGCCATGATGACTTAAGCAGCAGTAGATCCTCCAAAGCCTTCTTGGCTTTAAGACCCCAGCAAGGGAAGAGCTTTAGGTCCAGAGAAAACAAACAGGGCCAATGAGATCCTCTCCTGCCATTAGGCACATTTGTTTATTCATTTAAGAAATCTATTTATTTGAAAAGTTTTCACCTCAGGGAAACAACCAACTAGAAAAAATTGAAGAATTAATGAATAAAGACTAAAGTTTAATTCTACGGAGCAGATTATAGCTCACAGTGGCTGCTGTATACCATTTATACTTGCTTGAAAAAAGAAAATTGTTTCTGTAACAGCATGCTCCTGAAGCACATCCAGGAGAGGAATGGAAGCAGAGCTGCCTCAGAAGCTGACACAATCAGACAGATGTCTTAAAATGCCTACAAAGATTTTACACCCTCCAGTAGGCTGAGGCTAAACAGGATTTGTCAGAAGCAGGAGCAGGTAGCAAGGTAGACTTTGGCACAAGCAGCAACTGATGCCAGAGTGGTACTGGTCAAAACCATCAGTCTTTAGAGGCAGTTCCTGTCAGCACTACGCCTTTGAAACAGCCAGTCTTCAAATTAATGTTTAGCAATGTGCTGGCCTTTGGGAGTCAAAGAAACAAACAAATTAATCTGAAAGAACGAGCCTGCCTGAGACACTGATAAATCTGTTATGACAATGTAAGGCTTATTAAACATTGAGAAATGTAATTCCCTAGCCTCTGGGTCAAATGCAAGTTTTAAGGTTAATAGAGAAAAATCAACATTTAAAAACATGCCACATTAACTACTTTTTTCATATTCTGCTTTTGACAAAAAATTCACGACTTACTACACTTAACTCAAAAATAAAATGCACGTAGCGAGGTGCTATCCAAATAACACAAGATTCTGAGTTATAGGGACATAACTGAAATGGGATAACACAGATGACGTTAAAATTTGAGAAACACAGGAGTCTCAGGTCTTCGCATTTATTATTGTTCATCTGCTCCTGAACATCAGCACTGGTTTGTCTTCACAAACTCCGTCAGAATTATGTGCACGATCTTTTCTCTGACTGTGTGGAGACGAAAGGTAGGACAGCTGAAGCGTCTTGCCGAGGAAATAACTCAGTCCTGATAAAAGGAGTGCTTTGCAGATTAGAAAAGCTAAACGGTGCTATTGATTATCATGATGTACGCTACAGCGAAAGAAGGTGAAACACAGGGACTGCCTACACACAGCTTTTCCTCTCAGCAGCAGCTGAGGTTTCAGCGGGGATTTTTCTTGAAATTTATGGCGTTAGAGAAGGATTCCTCTGAGTTGAAAAGTTTTTGCAGGGGGCAGTGGTACAGCAACTTGACCTGCTATACTCAGGAGGGGTTATTTGGCCCTCCTGAGTATATTCGGAGTTTGCTTCCTGAAGTGAAAAATTACTCTCACTGTGGATGTTCATAGAAAGAAAAAGACATACACAGATATGCATGAAAAAACCCACCCTATCCACTGCCACAGGCTGAAGAACTCATCCGGTGGAAAACAGTTATCCAAACCCTTACCCTTTCTACTCCACAGACCCCATGCTTCCTCCTTTGAAAGCATGTCATGTGCCTTAAGCAATCGCCTGGTGGCACAGAAACTCTTAGTAACGCACATTGTCTCCCTGGTTGGTTTCTGCCACCATGAACCATACTTTCAGGTGATATGGGGAAAGATCATTCATTTTCTTGTATTGAAAGACCTTTGCTTTACATAGCTACTGTCTGTGTGTGATAGCTAGGAGCCAGGCAGACTTCAGATTTACCTCAACACTCCAAAGATTTTGACTAATGAGCTTGAAGGTCCTTCGAATACTTCACCTGTTTGCAGTCAGTCAATGCTGTACTCCAGCACCCTGACAGGCACTGACGTGTTGAGAAACACCATGCTGAAAAGCAATCGGTGCTCCCTAAATCCAGGGTTGACCTCCATGGACAACCTGGAAGCCAAAAACCATACTTTCATAGCCTTAGTCTCATTAGTCTCAGTATCTTTAGTCTCATTATTCTTTGAAAAGGTTACAAACCAATATCCACTATTAGAGTTAGGGACTTTAAAGAAAATGGCTCTTTCAATGTGTAAAAGGGACAATCTTCTGACCCAGACACAGTAGGCAACCTCATTCACCCTCAGGTGGGCGAATCCAGCTCTTTCTCTTACACGTGCGTTGGTTCAAGAAGTGAGTTTCATTTTTGGCTCTCCTGGTGAACACCTTTTGTCAGTGTACAGAACTGAATATGGCAGAAACCCTGTATGTCATCAGGGGCTGTCGAGAGAAGATTCTACAGTGGCATCTTTCACATCACCAGTGGGAAAAAAATAATTCCATTCCGGCACCCAGTGCGTCATACGGCGCACATCTCCATGTCACAGACACGGGCTGATGAACGCCCACACGAGCTAACTTTAAACCAACTGCTTGAGTACAGCAGCCAAGGCAGCATAAAGCTGTGTGGGGGATAACACCAAAGTAAATTCTTTCATTTCCTGTGCCAGCAGGTAGGCTCCCCAGCCGGAGCTCACTGTTACCATGGCTACAGTGCCAGCCATCCCCTAACCAGCCAGTTTAAAGCTCATTTGGATAAGCCTGCATTAGCTGCAGTGACTGCAGTGTAGATATACCAGTGAGAGTTTTCAGAAAGATGACAAAATAGCCATGTCATTTTTCTTTTTAAATGTCTGCTGACACTGTTACCACTGATGGAATGAGGGCAGGTGCTGGGAGGTAGAGGGGTGGGTGACTTTCTTACGTCAAAATGCAAGGGAGTGCTGCAAGCACCCTGGTTTGTTTGCGATTTATTCGATACAATGGTAAGGACAAAACCACAAACTGAGAATTTTGTATCTTTAAAACTGCATTTTGTTTTCTATATCTTCCATCGTTTATTCAAGTGTAGAGCCACCTATGAAAAGAACTAGTTTTTGTATCTTTCTGGCACCACAGATGAGCTTCAGTTTTCTTTTTATTTTTGAGTAATTCTTTGTATTTATATAAAAGAAGGTAACTGTTATAGCATATTACTACTCTACAGAGGAATTAAATTGTTAGACACAATTATATTGAATTGTAGACACATATAAAACTATTATTCAATCTCTCTGCATCTGAATTTCCTTTTCTTTTCACATTATCTTCCCTAATCCCAGAATTAGTATACCAAGGCATCAGGTAACACTGTCCTATCGTTATCTTATCTGCTACACACCGCCCTTGTACTCATTTCAGCATGAAGCTATCTCTATAGCCTGAAAAATCACTTGACATTGTATACATTCAGGTTACAGCGCCTTGGAAATAAGGAATTTATTGTTATCTAGTCTATAAATATCCTCAGCATGCATCACCCAATAACCACAACGGTAAGCTGCTTTAATTGAAGAAGAGACCAATGGTATCAGCTGCATTATTACATCTTTTAACAGATCACCTTAACAGCTACGACTGACTGCTATGACTGACTGCTTAAGTAAGTTATTGCCTCTCTTCAGAGTGCAGTATTTTCAGTATTTACACTTGTAAATGCATTTCCCTCCAAATGATTATACAGGCAGATCGATCTCTGTGGGTCATGCTCATTGGAACAACCCCAAAAGGCAGCGTCACTACTTTCTCTTTAATGGGTAATAGGGCACTGAAGATCCTCTGCCTTTACCCACACGTTTCCTGTTACCAACTCCATTAAGTTGAAGACTTTGAAGAATGAAAGCTGCTTGGCGATGTTTCCAAGTGGTCAATTTTCTGTATGCTGCACTTACAGAAATAAACTCCCTTCCTCACTCAAAAGACGGACTGCTCACATGCACCATCACAGCTAGAACTGACGTGAGACTGAAAAAAAGAGAGGAGATGCCAAAACCCACTACAGAGCTGATCCTAAAACTGAGTGTCAAGTATGAGTTGAACCAGCACAAGAAAGTAAGGTGTGGGTTACTCCACACAGGACATTTCACACGTCCTCACAGGGAATTAACATGCTGATACACTTTTCTGATAAGCTCATATACTTTTTAAGTCACATCCTTACTTATCGTATAGCTTAAATTTGTGGATGCAGTTAAGCAACTAATTAATTCATCTCCATGGAAATTCCTGACACAGTGTTTGAATGTGTTCTAAAATCCTGAAACAGAAAGATATCTTAAGGGCCATAAAGAACAGTTTGAAAGAAAGGAATGAGCTATTTGGATACCGGCCCTCGATGCTTAGGAGCCAAGAAAACACTAAGGTCTATGATAAGGGCAGAACAAAAATTTGTAACTCTCCTACCACTAAACAGGAGAAGTTAAAGTAAATGTCAGCTGAAACACAGATGGTCTCTCCCTCAGAAACAGATTTTGCTGTCATGCAGTTTGTTCAGACACCATGAGTAGTTAATCTAGATACTAACGCATACTTCATGAGCCTCACCTTTGCTACTACTTGAACGGCTCAACTTCTATAATTTTAAATTCTTACTGCATTGCAAGTTTCTAAGCTGTTCATTGAATTGTTG
Source organism: Tetrax tetrax (assembly GCA_009806455.1). Taxonomy (NCBI): domain Eukaryota; kingdom Metazoa; phylum Chordata; class Aves; order Otidiformes; family Otididae; genus Tetrax; species Tetrax tetrax. The sequence goes on along the minus strand of WHYT01015240.1, from coordinate 129,885 downwards.
TCCATTTATTTTTAATTTTTTAATATTTTTTTCCCTTCACATTAGCACCATCAGGTAACATCTTATACTCCCCATACAGCTTCATATTTGCACTTCATTCTGGAAATAAGTCAACAGGCAGAATTCTACAACTAGAGGGTGCTGGAGGACCACAATGTCACACGGTATGCAAAACTCTCAATGACCTTTAGTGGAAAGAAGAAAAATAAAATAAATCAATTATTACTGCTCAGTAGGACAAGTTAATATATTGTGAGGTAATACAAATACTGCAATATTATCTACTGTAAGTAAAAAGAAAATTCATACTTTATAGCTGATATTGTTTTATTTTAAATTTTGTTTCAAATTTGCACTTAAACTTTGCTTCTGTCCTTATGTTTTGTGCTGTAATGAAAAAAAAAGCCTTTATCTTAACAATATACATTCCTTTTGCATCCTTTTGTGTGAGTTGGAAAGCGATTACAGTGTATTATTGATTAAATGTTTTATGATAAAACACAAAAGCCGTCAAGTAAGCAGAAAAGCAAGAAGGAACAAAGATTAATTTAACAATAAAATCTATAATTGAGATTATACAGATAGAATGTGGACATTAATTACAGATAAATCATTTAACAAGAGTTCTAACAAGAAAATTATCTTCCAAAATTCATATAATTTCCAACACAGGGTAATTATTTTCTTGCCTTCCAGTACCGTAAGAAAAAATATAAGTATGAGAATAAATAAAGTCTATAAATATAGCACTCTGATTGTACATAGAAAAATTACCCCTCCCTTCCTTCCTCTCTGGATTATGCTTATTGCTTCTCATAATCTCTGACAACTCTGTAAATACCAGACAGAAATACTGAAACTTTGAACTGTACCTTAAAAATATATTTTTTTCTTTCCTTCTAGTTCAACATGGTTCAATAACATTTGGAATTTCCCTTCCATTTCCTCTGATCAGAAAGAAATCCAACGGACAAACTGTGGCTGCCTGGCAAAGTGGCTCCTCGAAATCTCCATGAGGAAGTGGCCAGGAAGCTGGTGGAAAGCGTCTGACCGTATTCTGAAGAGCAAATCTCTTAAACCCAAAAAAGAATCATTGCAATCAGGCTGTAGATCACAAACTGGCAGCAGTCAGAAAAAACCCTGGGCACGTGCAGATCCACCAGAGGCCCAGTGAAGCCGGCCTGGCATACTTTGCTCTTTTATAGTCCCACTTTCGACTTTCCAGTTGTGCAGGCTCACCATATGCGGACAAGATCCAGTTGGTGGGCAATACTCAAGTGATCCCACAGTCCACTTGTGGCCTGCATTGGCTCAGCACATCCTGGATGAGCTAGAAACGCAGCACAATGAGTGTGACTGTGTCTGTCTCCTCACTATGGAAGGTTTCAGGTCTTTAACTCAGTCCCTTCCTTGCCTACGAGGAGTCAACAATCCATATTTCCTTTTTATGATTTGCCAAGTTAGTGAGAACTGTTATTTTAATATTTTAACTAATGGAAGTGCCCCAGCTTTACAAGAGGAGACATGTTTCCATAGGACACACTCACAAGGGCTGAGGGACAGTCCCTGTGCGTTCCTGGGGAACACACGCTACTCCTCTACGAAGGAGTGTACCCTGGCACCCACGGGAGACCATGGGTCCTGCCCTATGTACCTTCAGGATATGATGTTTCTGTAGTCTCCATGTCATGGGGTTTTCCCTGGAAAACGGAGAGCAGTCACCTATCAGAGCAGATTCATGCATAGCACCTTATTCTCCAAAAAACAGCAGTCAATTAAAGAGCTAGTGAGGGCAGCCATTAATTAACACAGGCACAAAGACCCATGATGTATCTAAGAGTCTCAGCCCCTTACACCTTTATACATTTCTTCTCTTCTATGGGTAGCTAGGTGTTAGCTTTGGTCATCTGTGCTACAACAGGCAAACAAATAAACTATAACTAGTGGTAAAAATGAGATTTCATTTTGACAATTGGTTTGTTTAAACTGAAAGCTTTCAAGGGGATAAATAAAACAAATTGAGTAAGACGTATGTGATGCAACTACAAAAAAATTGTGACGTATACTGCAGGCTTGCCAGATGCTACAGAAGATGAGTCAGAGGACAGAGTAATGTAAAAAAGTATAATATAATCTGATACTGAACTGCATCTTGTGATGTTTCTCCGAAACTCCTGATACTTCTAGTCTAGAAAGTGGCCTGTTTGTTTTTGACACATTGTACGTAGTTTGTGCCTAAGAAAACAGCAGTCAAAATTTGGCCCAATGTTTTATCGTTAGCATAGTCTCACACACTTAAGTGTGCCTGCTTGATGGATACAATTGTTGGGTTTTTTTTTTTGCTAAATGAGCTGATTTTACAAAATCAGTAATTATCTGATCTTTATTTTTCCACATAGACAAGATCAGCTTATTCAATGCTGCCTTCACTTACGAAGTCTAAATAATATGAATTACACTTAGCTTTTTCTTCAACAGTGCCATCTAAAATTATACAAGAACAAGATGTTTGAGTTTTTTTTTTCTCTGGAAGTCAGCAGAAAAGCTGTTAAATACTACATACACTAGAATATTGATTTTAATAATACTCAACGTGCACATCAGTTTCATTGTCAGAAACACTTTAAATCTTTGTATGTTACTAACAACTGAAGAGCGTTATTCGGCTTTATAATGTAGCTGCATTGTCCTTCATATATATTCCTAAAGCAGGATGTATGCTGTACACTTATATACAACATTGGTCGGAGCACAGACATTGCAGCGTCATGCTTTCATTCAAAGTTCAGATGCCATATGTTCAGTACAATCGCATGGCATCCAAATGCAACATACTGCTTTGCAAATGCAAATAATTTCACACAGTGGCCTTCATGACTGGGAAGGGGTAATGAAATGGGATATATTTTACACATATGAAAAAATAAATAGAAGATTTATCATAAATATATGGACCAGTATATGACGTTGAAGAACAAGAAGCAAAAAGGGAACAGTGCTCTTGCATAAAGATCGATTCTCTTTGCGGCTGATGGAATGACAGGCTTAGGAGGAGGAGGCTTCTTGTTGTTCTTGGCTTGTGATTTCCCGAGCCCATTGTTGACTTCAATGGGCTTCCCATAACAGTCATAATTTGATAATTCAAAATCCCTTGGCAAGCTTCCAACGATGCTGAAATCATTGGATCTCAGATCAGATTTCGAAGTGCAAACTTTTTTGCATCTGGTCTCACCAACCTATGAAATAAAGAGTGAGGGGAATCATGACCTGCTTCCATATTTCATTAACAAACTTAATGCAGCTGCTAGAGAACACCGCAAACAAACATATAGGAAATTACTTGTTGATAGGGATACATTACATCAGCCTAATTTGCTGAATGGCTGCATTATAAAGTACTTAAGGATGATCAGTCAATCATATAAACGAATCCAAACATTCATAATTGTGTAATTTTTCATGCACAAGGTGCCTCATGCTGTGCAACCTTCTATAGTTAGACTCCTTCAATTTTAAGATGACAGAAGGAGAGAGAATATTTCTGTGAAGAGTATTTTTGGAAATTCGTTCTGTGCTGATGAACCTGCAGGACAGATACTATTCAATTTTTACATTTTTCCGAGGCCTTGGAAGTTACAGTCAGAATTAACCCTAAAATTCAGTGTTTGACCCAACAACTAAAGTCTATTCTGGTTCCACATAGCAGAGAGCTCAAGATCCTATATCTCATACTACAGTGACCACCTTGCATGGCTAGAAGGTGCTTTCTTTGTACCTGCAGTCCTTGGTGCCTCTCGAGAGGCAGGTAACAAATAGTCAACACTGTTTTCAGCTTCCCATCAACATACTGGATAACCGCATAACTGGAAAATCTAAATCCAGCAGTTGAATACCTGTCTTTCCTACAGCTCCATCATTGCTTTTGGGGACCAAGTACTACTGTGCTATGGCGCAATCCCAGGTGAATGATTCTCTTTTACAGACCAGACAATTGTACTGGCACATACAATGAACATTCAAAAGAAAAGAAAGTATTTGTTGCCCTTAACACTGAAAGGGTTTTGCGAAAAAAAAAAACAAAACCCAAAACCAAAAAAACATGCACATTCCTACATTTGCTTCCTTGGATTCTTTAAAGTTTATATTTCAGGTACCACAAGTCTTTAGGATGACCATCCCTACACTGTTCAGGGAGCTTGAGGAGACTACTTGCAAGGTACTGTGCTTTGTGACTTGGGTAAATCTCTCCCAAAGTTTCATTTCAATTGGACTATACAGTAAAGTGGTAAAAAATCCAAACCATACCAAACCAGGTTATGAAACTTAACTGCATTATTAATAATGCCATTTGTTTACATTTATAACACGACAGTTAGTTGGAAAAAATGCTGCTTCACAAATCAGGTTATACACATGGGCAACTGACATTAACAGAAGTTTCACCAGGGTCTCCTGGAGGCACAGATACACTAAAATTTGCTTCTTCCAAAAGCTGCCTATGCCTACTTCCCAGTAGCCTATCTCTCTCCCACAAAGCCTTCAGGCATTTTAGTCTCAGCTCTCTCCACCTCTGAGTTTTCTGCAGTTTTAAGCTGACGGTTCAGGACATTTGCATCATCACATGTCGTAATTAAAATAGTAATAGTGAAGTACAGTACCAGACTGACGGATAAATGAAAAACATTCTGGAGAACATGATTAGCTTTTCTACAAAAACTGTCAGGGTCTCCTGAATGAAAAGAACTGTGGCAGTCAGGAAGAGACCTGAATTTCGACTGAGGCTTTTACTCCCACTACTGACAAAGCTGATTCTGGTGCAAGGTGCAAGAGAAGTATGGTACTATTCCCTCAGCCAGGGGTGGCAAACCTCCTCAGGTTCGCCAGACTTCTATTTCTCAAGAAAACGGTAAATTTTGAAACCAAGCACTAAAACTGAGGTGCAGGTTACATAACAAAACCACAATTACAGGTTATAAAAAAGAAAAACAAGATAGGTGTTCTATGATGGTAAGGCAAAATCAAACTCATACATTTCCTGCAACTGTCTCCCAGTCACCAAAGAGCTGACAGTCTGGGACAGTGCGCAGTGTTGGAGTAGCAGGGGCAAACTGTCCAGTAAGGTGGTGATTGAGACACTTACGAACACAATTATGTGACCCTGGGTGACAAGGGGGCTGTCTCTCAGTGATCCAAGAGGTCCTTCCAATCAGACCACACCCAAGGATGTGGATAATACAGGCAGAAAGCAGACCCTTGTGCAATGAAAGGGTGACTTGCAGTACTGGGGTGCATGTTAACTAAGGAGTGACAGGAATATTACATTTTGTCCAACTAGTAAGATTTAGCGAGGCCATTACAAGAAACAGAATAATGTATGAAATTATAAGCCTTCTTTTGGATTTGCAAGCTTGTAGTCCATTCCTCATACTACCAGCGATACACTGTAAAACTCAGTGACACTAATTGTAGCCTAAGGGCTCTCATTTACAATACAGAGCATTCCTGTTCCAACTGCAGTATCTAGAGAGTGCTCCCCTAAAAGCTGTTACAAGTCAGTTCTCATTGACTTATGGGACAGAGAATGGCTTCTAGGTCACCTGTGCCTCGTAAGCAGAGGACTGTTCACACGTGGCATGTTCACACTGAGCTCTGCTTAGTTTAGTGTCGGCTGCAGTACTGATTTACCAGGGTGACACAATTTCCCTTGCAAGAGCAATGTGACCTAAATTTTTCTTTAGGAAGTATATGTTACTTTTAAAAATAACTTATTTTATTTCCCTGGTTTACAAATCTAATGTACATTCAGCTGCTGCCTAGACAAATTTTTAAATTTCTTCTCATACATCTCTTCAACTCTCCAATATTTCTGTTGTTTTAATCTAAATTTGCTTCAATTGACCTACAACTTTCCCTAACCAAAGTGAGATAATAGATATTAAAAGTAGTTTATCTGCTTTTCACTCATCCTGTCTTGGTTTGTGGTAGAAGTGTAACGATATCCCTGACACTTACCAAAGGCTACAGTAACCATTCCTGTGGAAAATGATACCACAGGACTTGATTTTAGAGTACCACACTGAAGACTTGTAAGGAAAGTAAAATATTGTTAAATATTATATCCTTTTGACTTCATCCTGACACAGTACTTGGCCCTGGAAAATATTTAGTATGATTTGCCTTATTCTGCCTCAGCATCATGACCCATGGGGGTCATGGGTCATGCCAGGCCCAGCCCGCGGGATGCTTCCACCAGATCTATGGTTTTTCCTCACAGGGGATGGGGAGCAGCTGCTGGGAAAGGGAAGACTGCTGGAATAGCACAGGGCCTCCTCATGTCCCCGATGGAGCCAGGCAACGGCTCATTGTCCCTCCAGCTTGGAGGTGAGGGAGCTGAGGAGGGCAAAAGAAGGTGACATGGCTCTGAGGGCTTGGCCCAAAACACAGACCTAGTTCTCGTTTCTCCCAGGACTGGGTCACTTTGTCTAGGTTTGGTATGTTGGACAAGACACCTGTCTTTCGATGAACAGTTCAGAAATACCTAAAAATGACTCTTAGAAGCCAGAAGGCCTCTTGCAATGATCCTTTCACACCTTTTACAAAATTCAGGGTGATGGGTGCCCACTGCCAAGCTCAGCACCCACCGGGTGCATCCAGCGCTGCACCGTGTCTGTTGCTGTGGCAGGGCCATACCTTGCTCATAAAGCCTTTGTCTGTGGAGTTAGAGGAATAATGTGATAAGAAACAGAGGAAAAAGAAGAAGAAAGAAGTGCTGCTTGTGCACGTAGACGGGCAGGGAGAGGGATGAGCTCCCCATCATTGCCTCTACGGCTTCTGGTGCTCCTCATCACTCTCCACATTCACTGCCCAAACTACTTATACCAGATTTTCCTTTAAAAACACCCAGAATGAAGATATTTTTCCATGGCCTTGTTCCTCACAAACATATGTACCTTATTTCTAAAATGAATTTATTTGGCTTCAATTTTCAGTCACGAGGCATGACTATAGTTAGTCTGATCAACTGCTGGTACTTGCAGACGGTAACAAATCTAACCTAGATTTCCCATAACTCAGATGACGTAACCAGGCTGACATACGAAGCCAAGTCAAATGTTCTTCAGAGTTGCTTACCTCCACATCATTACCTCTGTCAACCTAATTAATAATAATTTAAAAAATTACATTCAGTTTGATTAAATCAATAAACACACAGATCAAATTTAATTTCACTGACCCATTTAAATTTATTATCTAACATGAGGCTGAATTATGAATAATATTAATGATAATTAATACTTATGAATAATAATTATTAGTCAGCCCCCTGTTAGCTATGACATTTTTTCCACTGATTGATGTAAGGCTTGTAATTATTCATGTTATGCCATGTAGCCCTTAAAAGTAATGGCACAATGTTAGCTTCTTGCTGTCTTTTGGAACCTCCCCAGTTTTAATAGATTTATTAAAAAATCAACATTAATGTCCCACAGCACTCATGGATCGGCTCTTCAAGAAATCGTAGATGCAACTTAAGCTGAAATCTCAATTGCAAAATATCTAACTTTAATAGCTACTGTTTAACATCCTCATTAGCCACTGTCAATGAAAGCTATTTCATCATCTGACTGAATGTATCTGGCTTTCCCCCAAACACAGAGCAGAGTATTTGTTCAACGTTTTTGCCTTTTCTGCTAATTGCTGATACTTACAGCATCACTATCTAGCATTCGACCAATACTCTCGTTACTGGATTTGAATTCTTGCTACGCATGCAAAGTAAATTCCTATTGCCCCCAGTTATGCTAACCATATATCCCTTTTTTTACCTACACCTACAATCTATACCTGTTTGCTGGATTTCAACTTATATTAATTACTATCAACTTCTCCATTTGCCAGTGAGAAGAAAAGAGAAATGCCCGAAGCCAAGTTAGTTTTCAATCTTTGAGGAGTTTGTTTTCAATTGTGCTGTTTGTTGGGTTTCTTGAAATTAGTATAGCTTCCCTTCTGGTCTGTAGCTGTTTTGAACATTGTTAGATAGCTCACCAGCACCATTCATATATTTTGTTTAAATTCTTCCACCTAGATGAGAAAAAATAGTTTTCAAATTTGTGAAATCGGTCCTTTAACAGCACCAAAAATACCAGGACTCGGCTAAATTTGTTTTGTGCAAATAGAATAAAGATCCTTTTCAACTGACTGCTCATCCTGTGATCAAGTCCTCTTTATCCGTCAAGGTGAAGTGTAATATGAAATGCCGTCATTTTGGATTCAAGAATTTTTGAGAGCAGAAACGTATTGTCCATAATTTCACACAAAGCTTCAAACGTGCTACAGCACTGGCAGCCTCTCAAGCTCAGCGTGCGTCCCTCAGGCTGAAGTGCCTTCCTACTGTAATGCAGCGTTCTCTGCCCTACACAGCACCTCTTCATCATTTCTTCTGCTGCACCCAACCTCTTTTGGCACACCGATCTGTCACTAGCGCTGCCAGTTGTCTAAGAGTCTTCCATATAAGACGAAGGAGTAGTTCTAACAAACTCTGACATTAATCCTTCTTCCACTTGTTCTGTGCTCTTCTCTTGCTCTTGCCATAATGATAGATGTAGATCATCAATAAAGTAATGATTGTTTAGCACTAGTGTGTATTCAGACTGCTTTCTGGTGCAGCTCAGCAGGAATTTGCTATCACATTCCAAGTATTATATTCCTTGCAAATTCTCATTATCCCCCTAGCTGCAAAGTATAGCACAAAAAATATTTATGCATAAAATATCACAGAATCCCAGCATAGCTGACGTTGGCAGGGACCTCTGGAGATCATCTAGTCCAACCCACTGCTCAAAGCAGATTGCCTGGGGCCTTTTTACAGTCATGTTCTGAATTATCTCCAAGGATGGATACATGAGTCACTAGAGCAGAAAGTACCTACCCTGTACCTGCAATGCTGTCAGGAACTATTAAATAGATTGCAGCCTGTGGTTTTGTGTACAAGACAAAATGTAAGCTGAGTTTCTGGTGGGTCTACAAGCAAAATTGGAGTTTGGAGTGCCACTTCAGGGGAAAAGACAATATGGGAAGATCAGGTCACCACAGGTCACCATCAGTGGTCAGGTATATTATAAATCAGAAGAGATGAACACAACCCATATCAGGTTTCATAACCTAGATGTGGCTCTGACAAGATAAGGCAAGCAACAGCACCACTTCTTTTTAAAAATAACTGGGTTTAGAGCTATTACCACTAGCACATCCACCCGCCAAAGCCATTCTTTTAGCAAATGTTCTCTCCAGTCATCAGCACATTATCTGTGGGGGACAGCTTCTATAAAAGGGCTTGATGAAAATGAGGGGGGTAGTTATAGTTAAGAGTGCAATCTCTCCTTGTAATGATGCCACCAGTGAAAGCAAAAAGAAACTGATTCATCTTTGAAACATTTCCCTCGTTGCTTGTTTTTCTCACTGTATGATGTTACATTGCTAGGAAACACAGGCAAACTCCTACTGAGGATTCCCAATAAAACACCAGTGCCAGCAGTCACCACCAGGTTGCATAATTTTCTCCTCTGCTTAGAACAGCATCTACTTGCAGTTGCTATGAGCCGAAGGAGCCAAACTTATTTCTCATGGCTTCTTGCCTGTAAACGCGTAGCCATTGCAACTCCTAGCAAACACAGCAGAAGTGCTTATGTTGAATTTTCTCTTTTTTCTGCAAATTCAGGTTGATCTTGCCAGACGGACCACTTGACTTCAATCAGATAGTCATATGATAAACCTATGGGCTTAAAATGGTACTGACATTTCAAGTGTTTTTATTGGAGGGTGCATGAGTCATAAAGCACGGACTCAAGGGTTTGGCATATGCTGGCAGCATACAGCTTTTACGTCGGCCAGTACCCAGGATTTGGTGGAGAGGAGAAGCAGCTATATGTTTATGGAAGGCTTTCTCCATCTTTGGCTGATTCTCAGATTATGAGCACTGCTTTCATCTTGCTATCTTCACTATTGCTGTTGGTGACTATCGGTTGTGATTGCTGACTTCACCAACACGATTTCCAGGTGGATCCTTACAGGTTCTGCTACAGGGGATCTAGTCTCCTCACCTCCAATTATGGATGGCATCAAGCTTATAATTTTCAGGATACACTGAAAAGTGTATCCCTTTACCCTATTTCTTGCCATAAAAAAGGAACAATAGCTGCTTGTATTTTTAAGTATGATCACATATTTTTGTTACGGCTTGTTTTTTCCTAAAATCAATAGTGCTAAGTCTTCAGACCAGATGCCATTTTTATCTTTCACAAACAGAACAAGCATATGAAAGCAAATTGTTCCATGAGGACTGGAACCGGGGATGCCTGACTACCCCACTTGAAGCTGGAGAAACATTTATAAATGCAATTATTCACTCTCACTGTTTTTCCCCAGTTGGAGTCTTCTGTTTCCAGGTCTTTTCTGTTGGCTTTACTTTTGAGCCCAATCTGGTTAATCCACTGCTTCAAGCCTACCTGAGGTGAGATTTCCAGCTATGTCCTCAGTTGCTTTCGCCTTAGTATCACTTCCCATGTGGAAAGAGAACATCTTAGAACATTTCTATAGGACGCACACTCATGCCAGGGATGCAGTTCTAAGTTGTCTTCCTTTTCTCCTAAAGCTATACATTGGTTCTGCTGTCTTTCCAGACAATTAACACAGTATTTGCTCTCTCCTCACACACAGTCCTACGTTACTCTGATGAGAAACAGCTCCTGAAGTTCTGGGACAGCACTTTGGCCTCTTTTTGTTTCATATTCTTCATGCCTTTCAACATACAGTTTTTTTCCATTACCTGTTTCTTTAACGTTTCCCTCCTTTGCATATTTGCCATATGACAAATGCATTCTCTACTTAGTCATTACTACGTCTGTATGGGAGCGATTCAAATTTTGTGGGGGAGGCCTAATTTTGGATTAGGAGTCAGAGCTACTGAAAGATTTAGACCTATTCTGATTTAGGAGTTTAATACAGGCTTCTCCAGGCTTAAGAACCATGCAGCAGCTGATTCAGAGAGGGAGTTTTCAGCTAGGCAGATTTATAGCATTCACACACATAGAATCTAGCATCACTGTCCTACCACATCCTGATGTCAAATGATACATTGGTCTGGGACCCTTTTCTATCTCAGCCTGGTGATCTTCTCAGAAGTTATCAGCCCAGGACACACTTCCTCAAGTAGGCTACATCTGAAAGCAGGCAGCTGCATACAAGCTGGATCACTAGCCAGGAGGGGAGGGGACCACTCATCTACATGACCAGCTTTCACTGCAATGAATACATGCTTCCAATATGTCTGGGTAAACAAACGTTTTGCAAGCCTCTGTATAACAATCATCAGAAGCTACACATACGCAGGACTCCATACAAATCCAACACAGATTATTGTTGCAGAGATTATAGATACTGGAATGTTAAAGGTCTCTGACAACAAACTGGAAAGACTCTGAAAAGTGCAGGTCATATATGAGATGCTGGAGCTTACACTGAAAGATCATGGAGGGGAGACACTGCAAGATCTGCTGGAAAGCAGACTGAGGTCTGAATCCTAAAAATCTTAAGCCTATTGCTAGACACAATTTACAGGGAATGTTGCTTTTTTTTAAAAAAAAAATATTTAATTTTTTAAATTATTAAAAGATGAAAGGATAACATAGATCATAAAAATTATCATTTTATTCTCCTTATGACTATAACAATGGCAAGCACCTTAAAGGGTGTACACACTGAGGACAGTTAGTAATTTAGCAATTTAGTTCGTTCACACTACTGAAAAAATATAGTTTTTATTAAATTCTGTCATTGATCAAGCTGTACACTTATACTTGTTAAGTACCTAAAATGGGAATAAATAGATTTTATGCTGCTCTGCTGGACTGTTGCAACTATTTTGTCACATGAAACAGCTGAATTTGAGACCTGCAAATCGCTGAACACAAAAATATCACATTCAGTTCAGGGGAAGCAAAACTACAGTGGAATCATCTTTCTTTCTGCTCAGTTCCCACGCTGCCTGGGCTTGTGACACAAGTCAAAGCAGACGTGGGGTTGCTCTAAGCCGAGCTTGGTTGCCTGCCAACACAGTTCCCTGGAGACTCTCCTACCAGATGAGAATTATGGTAGTGAAGTGCATGGCTCTGCGATATCTGCAGCATCTCTGGACTGGGGGTAATTAGTTATGGGGCAATGCCAGCTTAACACTAGCACAGAGTCTCTGCCATTCAGGCATGAAGTACTCCCTCCTTAAAGTTTTACAGTCACATTGTACACTACCAATATTATCATTTGGATCCAGCCTAATAGCTTTGTTTTACACATTGAAATCGCTGAGTCACTGAAAATTATAAGCCAAATTCATATTTCATATATTGTAGCATAACATATTTTCTTCTGTAGAGTAAATGTCATTTAAATATCACTCAGGACTGAAGGCAGTTGGCCTTGGATGTCTGAAAACTCTTGGAGCACAAAGAGGGAGTTACACAACACCAGGAAGCTACTGTCACAATGGAAAACTTTGGCCTGAGCTAATATGTACATTTCATCTTTATCCATATAATGAGATCTGCCCAGCTTACCCATAAAATCTATCTGGCAACACAAGAAATGCAAGAACTGTTTGACAGACAAACAGACCTGTCTTTTGTTTACAAATGCCAACACTTCTGGACCCTAGCTTCAGAGATGCTTGACATGCAATGCGGTGCAGCTGTGGCCATCCTGGGGAAAGCAATGAGATGGGGTGTTATTTGAGTACGGTCTCAGCAAATACTGTCTGAGAGTCCTGTCCTCTGAATAGTTACGGCTTGACAGCTGCTATTTATTATGAGAAAAACAGCAACTGTAAAGCTGCTTGCTACTTTATTTACCTAAAGCTCAGCAGCAACCATGACGCTAGGATATTAAAAGACAAATTTTTCATTTAGTACCTCTGACCCCAAATCACTAGGGACCAACTGGTCAGATAGCTAGCCATTAATTACCAACATGTTTTTAAAGTCTTGGAGACTTCTAAGATTAAGCACTACCTAAAACTATTATGACAGTATATTCCTGGAATTGTGTTAACAGAAGATAATGCTGATTTTGCGTACACAGCTTCGCAGCTCCTACCTGTAAAGTGCTGATGTGGACAGGAGTCCCTGTGCCATTCACAGTGTTCTTCTTGGCCGCATTTCCACCCTTCCCTTCCGCTTGCTCTGCCTTGGCAATCTTTGCTTTTTCAGCTTCAATTCTCTTTGGATTATTTAGCATTACCTGAACCACCGCATACTCCACCAGAGATGCAAAGCCAAAGAGAAGGCAAACAATCAGCCAGACATCTAAGGCTTTCACGTAAGACACTTTGGGAAGTTCAGCGGCAAGAGTGGTACATTCAGATGCCAAGCTGAGCACTGAGAAAATACCTATGGAAAGAAAAACAATATATTAATTAAAGAAAACTCACCCTTATTGACACAGCCTGTGCTCTTCCTCTGAAACAGACAACACTGAATGATGTTTTGTAACAGTGAATAGGACTTAACAATGTGGTCGGTGTATTTTGCAGCAGGCAGACAAAATGCACATGCCTTCAGTTAATGAACAATTTAAACTGAATACTCACGTAGGATATTGCAATTAGTGACAAATTATTAATAATGAGCACCTTCATTTTATAAATGGAGAAATAAATAAGTGAGGCTAAAGTGATTGCTGTGGTTTTCCTGCTTCATCACACATCACACAACTGGGAAATGGGCTTTTCAGAGACTTCTCCTACAACCTGCATCTAAGTCTAGCAAGGTGGAAGAGAAATGTATAATACTTAAATCAAAAGACTCCAAGTTCTTTAAATTAGACTTGAAGAGCTACTGTTGTCCCAGAAATCTGAACTGTGCTACAGCAGGTGAAATTCTCTGAACGACCTGTCCACGAGAGTCATATATAAAACTTAGGTGAAAGGGAAGTTTTTGCTAAAGAGCAGCACTGTACCAGCACATCAAAAAGTCTGTGTTCTCAATTCAATGAGAAGATGAAAACACTGAGGTGACCGAGGGTCTACAACCATTCCCTACTTCAGCTTCCAGGATCTAGAGGAAGCTTTCTAGATAAAGAGCTTTTCAGGAAGCTCTTATCATGAAAAAAAATACATCTGCAAAGGCTGTTGAAAGGTCACACTCATCATCAAACTAGGTTTCGACAAGCACTGCTCTTTTCAAGGCTTCCAAACGTCACTATCAACATAAGGCTCACATTGCAAGAGAGAAAATATAAGCCTGATCTCAAAGAGGCTCCTACGAAACAGCAAAAGTAGCACGAATGGCTACCTTTAGAAATGGCCGTCATGTGGGGAAAACTTATTTCACCTTCCCAGTTCAGAATGTCTCATTTTGTTTTTGTGAACGCTAATGATAAAAATCTTCTTTAGTTAAGACTGCGTGGCTTTACAAAATGTGATCAATGTCTATAGAAAATTTTGACCAAAAGGAAATACTCAATTAGTCTTAACTATGTTTCTTATATTGGTCACTTGTGCTATCCAAAGCTTGAAAAAATGGTAATTCATAGGGAGATCATTTTCTTCAGATCTATTTTAAGTAACTGAGGATGTGAAAATGTTAATAAAATGGGAAGTATCTGTATTGGCCTACAAAAGTATTAAATTCTAGTTGATCATAAATAACATACACTGCTGTTCTCATTTGGATATTGGTAAGATTGATATGATAATTTATTTAGTATTAATCTCAAATGGGCAATTTACTAGCTGCCAAAACACTGAAGAGAAACTCTAAAGAAATCATTACAGTAATAAGATTTTAAAATAGAGAATCTAATGGTGTTTTATTTTGAAATGTGTAATAACAATGTATCATTGCAAAGCTAGGATAATACAGAGTGGCCAGATGTGCTATGTCAAATCACAATGACATGGTAAATACTGAACAAACAGACCTCAGTGTCCACTCTGGCTTATTTTTGATCTGCTGTACCTGAAGCATTCAAGCATAAACACGCCCATAGAGACAGAAAGTCAGCATAGGATAGACTCCTTTTTAATAAACTTATTTTCACTGACCAATACCAGCTCTATTGGGCTGAACACTAATTACGGATCATAATGAACTGAAAGAACTAGTACAAATAAGGTGACATATAAGTGACACCTCTGCCTATGCCCAGCTTTCTTGTTTGTTCTCTAACTGTGTACTGGACCAAGTACCATACCTTTTCTATACTATACTTCTGAAAAGCAGCCTCTACCCTTACCCTGAAAAACCAAATTAGCCAATGATATGGACTGGCTCAATATCTTGGATATTGTATTTTTTTTCCTACTAACTTTAAAAGCATTTACTATCTTAATATGTGAGTATTATTATCATGTCTGGTGCTTAAAACATTTGTACAACCACTTTGCAGAGCTTAAAATACTAGATCTTACAATCTTGAATTTAATTCTACAAACTAACTTGTAAATTCTACTAGTTGAAAATATTTTAGTGGTGCTTTCACCTATTAGTTCAGTAGAGCAACTGAGGTCATGGTGACCTGCTGCTAAGTTCCATTTGCCTGGATTCTTAGGATTATAAATTCATTTTCAGAGTCCGAGAAATTTCTAGGTTTTCAAGATAACACTAAAGTGAGATAGAAGCACAGAAATATTCTACTAAGCAACTATTTGCTGCCAGATCAGAGTTGGCATCGCCCTGAAGACCCTAGTACCAGAGTTGTAAGTTGCACCTACGGCAGCAGCTGCGCTACATACCTACCTAACATGGTCCAAAGTCCAGGGCTCAAATTGAGCGCAGGGAATGAATAAATAAAATGTCAAGATTTTTTTTTTTTTTTTAAAGTGAAACAAAAAAATCCTGCTTTTCTTCTCAGGGAGCACTACAGAGAAGGGACAGAGCTTCTTCGTTTACACTTGCAAAGTAAAGGGAAAGCTGGCCTTCCTAGGAAGTACTTCTGTGTTTTTGCTCCTAGTGTGGCATCTCTCTCGATGGCAAAGTTCAGCTTATCAGTAAGGTTAGTTAGCTCACAGTCTAAAGCATGGTTGTACAGAGCTACTATTTTTAAAATACAGCCTAAGGTTAGATGTGGATAATATCAGAAAGTACCAATCCAGCAAAGCACTTCAGCACGTGCTGTCAGATAAATAAATCTCCCTTTTTTGAATCCATCAAACTTAGTGGCCTCAGCACTATCTCCTGGCAGTGAATTCCACAGGTTAATTATATGCTGTGTAAAACAGTATTTTCTGGTTTATGTTACTGCCTTAAAAATGTCTGGCTTCATCTCAGTAATATTATTGAAAAATGTAATATTCTGTCTTCGTTTCCTTATAATTTGATCTCTCTAACACATTCTCTTCTCTCACTAAACTCATAAACTAAAAGACAAACTCTTGACAATCTTTCTTCATACTACAGTTCTGACATGTATTTTTATGTCTTCCTCTGAGCCGCTACATCTGTTACAATTTTATAAAATGAAATGACTAGAACTAAGACAGATCCAAGGACAGGAGTGATGGGGCAGAGTCGTGCATGGCCTCAGATCTAGCTGTCCTTTGTATGTGTGGAATGTATCATTGCTACTCCAAGCCTTCAGTTACTCTGTTGTACCCCATCGGCACTCTGGACTAATGCTCCATGCTGCCAGGCCACTGTGTGTGGACAGAAGTCAGACATCCCTCAGATCCCTGCAGCTCCAGGGAAGATCTTACTCCCTTTGGGGATCACATGGCACTAAAGGAAAGAAAGGAATATTTTAAACAGATGCTGGCACACGGTCCACCTGGAGAGTCTTCTGTTCGGCTCGTTAAAAGGTGAAACACCAGCATTTAATTAGAAAGAAGCATTCAGTCACATCAGCCTTTATGTCACTTAGCCACAGCTGTCTAGGTACCAGTCCTTTGTGGACTTCCCTACCACCAGATGATCCAATTGGGTGAAATGTCACAGGGGTTGCAACTTATTTCGTTCCTACATGGACAAAGGCTTTTTCTTCAAACATACAGCCTCCTCCCAGAACATTAATCAGTCTACAAAAACATATTCTGCTTACTGGTTTGCAAAGTATCTTGTATCCCTAAATCACCCAGAAACTTCTGAGATGCCTAGCCATGGGGAGCAGTAGCCCACTACACTTGATTCTAAGGATGACTGTATTAAGATATTTTTAAGTAAATCTAAAGTAGTTTCTCATCCGATGAGATCTGTACCTAGCCATTGAGAGTGTAATGGCCATTGGTGACACCTTTTTTTTTGCGACTAGGTATCATCCACTTGACAGAGAAATGTTAATCTTGTTAGATTTCAGGGTCAATTGTCTTCAAGGATGTAGCTAGAAGAGTTAGCTTGTCATCCCCTTGCAAACTGGAGAAACATAAAACTTACCCCAGTGATGGTGCTGTCAACTTGTGTTACTAAATACTGACTCATGACTAAAGTATGGTCAGATTTAGCGGTTTTTGCTTCTCTGGGGAGCCAGGAAAAGTCACATAACCAGGCCAATGGTTAGTATCTTTGGAAGTGCATTATTTCAGAAATGCTAATACATAAAAGCCAATAAACACTTATAATAAATGAAAATAAATAAACAATAAATCAGCATGTATGTTTAGTCACAGATATCCATGTTACATAAATCAGCACTATATTTCTTATCATTCTAATATATAATTAATAAGCCTATCTGGTCACCTATTTGAAGTGCAGGATTATAAAGGCAGAAAAGAGCTCACATTTTGAAGATATTGGAGTGCACTACATGAAAAATATTTCCAGTTCTTTTTTCTGTCTTTTTAAGTCAAGGCATGCTACGTTTTCCCTACACTTTTTTTTTCTTAAAATGTTTCATGTTTCTCATTATGGAATGTATTTTTGCTACTTTTCAAGGTAAGCGATTATATTTGTTACTTGCTATCAAACTGATACAGATTATAACTCCTCCCCAAGTAACTACTAATATTTCTAAAGGTCAAGAAAAACAAAGCTGATTTGTATTCTGCAACAGACCCCTAGAAAAGAAGATACAATAAATATAATTAAATACTGTGTCTGTTACATTTAATTAGAGCAAGGTAGCCAACACTGACTCAGAAGCCAAAAGTAGCACTCCAGTCATGGTTCTCCAGATTTTTTACAGCTCTTAGTTTATTTTGCTGGTCATATCACTGGAGGAGGAAAATGCCTGGTAGATGACCTGAGATGGGAGCAGTGGGGCTCAGGCCAGAGGGTATGTGGGCACTCTTCCACCTAGCAAAACTCAGCAGGCACCCTTCCTGCTCCAGCTGGCTCTTACACCGGGGTTTCAGCTGCCCACTACTGCAAGACTCTGCTGATCACAGACATGGACTGCTAAGGTGATGTGGCAGGTCCTGACTCCAAGGGTCTCCAGTGTTTATCGACACACGTGAGGCTGCACAGGACTCACGTCCTGTGGAGGTGTGGAGGTTCAAGTGCGCGTGAGAGGCTTCTGAGGGAGACGGGGCTGGAAGGATTCTGCAACTGCACCCCTGGGGTCTTGAAAATAGGTGTGCTGAACCTCCTGGGATGCAAAAAAGATTTAGAAAATAAGGGATATGGACTTCTGGAATATTGCTAGGGAACATGGGAGCATAGGGAGGCCAGAGTATGGAGAACGAGTGGTCATGGCACGGGCCGAGAATCCAAACAGAAGTGTCAGGATGTAGGAGCCTGGCTCTGCATTTCACTGAGCTCTTGGGATCGGCAGGTTTGACCAACTAAGAGCTGGAGTCCCATGTACAATCCAATTAGTCAAGATAACATTGTTTTGATTAACCCTGTGTCCTACTGTCTTGTAATAAATGAAGGGCCTGCCTACTGTGTTGTGTGGAGTAGTGTGAAAGCATGAGCCTGAAGCACTCCCATGAACCGAGTCGCTAACAAAACAAAACCAATCAGGTAACAAGGACACTAATTCTCTTCCAGACAACATTCTGTTTCTATTACTCTTCAGAAAAAGTGCACCAAGAAGGTAGCTATTTAGAGCCTTACTCGTCTTCCTACTTTTTTTTCTGATTATTCAGATATTCAAATTCCTATAAACTGCATATTGCCACAGTGTCTGCAGCATCACGCACACAGGAATAAGATCAGATTTGTTTGGGTTGAGAGAAGCAGAGACAGGGTGCTTACCATGTAAGTGCTGGAACCATTATCAAGCGAAGCTTCAATGTGGGGTGGATTTTACAGGACTAGGAATGAGGACATTTCAGTGAAAATGATGAGCGAATAATGGAAGTGAAGTTGCTTTCAGTGTCCAGTGTCACGTTGTCAAAGCAACTGAGAATGGCTCAATGGCATTAAAGTGGATTGGGACAGTACGTGTAAACGCAGGTTACCCAGTGGGACTCTTGCAGCACTTGCATCAGGATTGATCCAGAATGACAGCCAGGACAGAACAACAATTAACAGTGTAGGAGCATAAACGCCCATCATGTAAAATCCAACTTGTCTTCTTAAAGTGAAGATTACTTCTACACAAGTGTAATAACCTTTAAAAAAATAAATGCATTAATGTTTAATGTGCTTTGCAGGTCAACCTCTTCAGATCCATATCTTCTAGGCCTTTATTCTATTTAAGTTAGGAGCAAAAGTTCAATGTTTTGATTTTCTTTATAAAGGTAAAAAGTTCAATTTAAAAAAAAAACAACGTTCAAAACACAGAACTATATTAATGCCAAGTGTGGTCAGGCACTCTGTGCTCTATAATGCACTCTTCATCTTTTCACAGCACATCAGTAACAGGCAGTTAAAGTGACTCTCATCTTGATGCTGGCTTCAGGATGCAGTCCAGATAAAACCAATAGGGTCTCACAGTCATACTAGCTTAAGCTCATCTGAAAATCCTACTTAGCATTAATTTGTGCAAAAGATGGAATTAAGAAATATCAGTGTAGAAAGTTTAGAATGGTAAGAGGTGATCTGCATGTGAATCTAAGCAGAGATTCCCTCAGTACTGGAAGCTGGTACAGGTGACTTCTACAATTGGTACAGACTTTTTAAAAAAGACTCTAAAAACACTGTAAATTTTGAAAACAATGAATACTGCCTCAACTGTTCCAAAATGAGGACCTAAATCATCCAAACATTTAAGATACCAGTTAAGACAAATTCAATAAAAAATAAAGCTGCAGATACTAGAGCTTTGCTGGGGATAAATAGATGGATCGGGAAGTTTGGTAACCAGAACTTCATATTTTTACTAAGTTAGCAGAACTCGCATTCTTATGTTAATATTAACACAACAGCATTGTAAAAATAACCTCATAAACTATTCTATCACACGGAAAAGGCATTCCAATGTTATATTACAGCAATTTCAAAATTCAGATCAGTCTATATGTATAAATAAAGTTGGTGCAAAGCTGATTTAGAAGATAGAATCTGTCAAAAATACATATATCTATCTTCTATAGTTTATCCATTAAGTGCTGAAGAATTATAAGTCATTTTCAAAGTGCTGTCTGGGCACGCAATAATCAAAACAGCAAAACAATAAAATATTAAGGAAAAATTTCCTTATGTAGAAGACACTATATGGTATTTCATAGTTCATTCTATCCTCCTCAATAATCTGTTGTCTGACAAATTTCCCCTCTATTTCTGAATAGTTTCCAGATACTTTAAGGTTTTATTTTCAAATGAGGAATCACCTTCAAAAACATTATTTGTTTGCTTTATGTCAGAAACACATTCTGTATGGCTTTGTGTCATCTTTCATGAGGCAGAGCATAGTATTGACTGCCCTCACCATTCAGCTCGCGAGGACTTGTTTGGATCTGTCATACATTTTGATAAACAAAGAATAGGCAATTTGCATATTTAAATATTGAATATTGCCACAAAAAGTCATACCAAATTTGTTGACCCTCTTTCTACTTACGTAGTAATGATAAAACATCAGTGGATGTAAATAGGCATTAAAGATTAAGTTCTCTGAAATTGGCAATAATCTCCTACAAAAGCCATAATTTTGAAAATTTGCTTGTAAATGCAACAGTGCCTCTTGATGACCTGACAAAATCCTCACCACAATTAATTTTAACTATGTGTTCAAAATCTGCTTTTTAAAATACCTTCAATATAGGGATTTAAAGTAAATCAAACAACTACTGATTACTGAAAATGACCTTTAAAAACACTTCAGAGTACTAAAATATTCCATTCATATTAACGAAGTATTAATTTAAGTCTTGATCATGAGATTAACATGGATGTTCTTAATTTTAAAACAAAAGGGATTTGCAATAAAAGAATTATGAAAGCTTTTAAAAATTTCATGTTTAAAAATTTCACCCACTCTGACAGCTAATTTTCTTTTTTTAATGTTCAAATTACATACACACACAGAAAATGTGGAATTTTACTGAGCACTTTGCACAGTGTAATTTCAACTTGTGGTGACAAAGTGCTGAAACTTCAGAGAACACTACTGATTTTCTTTCCTGTTTAACAGTGAAGTGTCAAATTCTTAGATTTTTCTTTAAGGTTCCTAAAAATACTTAAAAAGTGTAAGGACTTTTTAAGATGTTTGATTTTAGATTTAGGGCAAAACTCAAAATTATCATGATAACTTCAATAACAAGATAGCAATCTTGAGTATTTCCTTTTTCCCTCAAACAGAACCAAGTCTTCCAGTTTTCCCATTTGTATGAATTTTATTTGGAAATTGCAAGATACATCCCTTTAATTTTTCACTACTTTACAGCCTATTTTTTTCAGTAAAATCATTGTTTAATTAAGAATTTTTTTTTTTCGCTGCTAAGTAAACTTTTACCATATCCAGACTTAAATTTGAATGCAATCACTACCAGCTGGATGTGCTTTCACAAACACAGAATTTTCCTGAGGGGAGCTAATTTCCTATTATTTACAAATGGTAAGTCATGTGAGATACTAATTACATAGTTAGGCTAAGGACTCACTCATTTTGCACTTAAAAAACAAAACTTATTTCAATTTTCATTAACTTTTTCAAGCTAAATTCCTTAACTCCGAGATCTACTAAGGTTACTTGAGATGTGTTCAGACTTAGGATCTAGCTCGGGAGCAACTGCAAATAACAGATCCTTGACTTCAGCTGAATCGTCAACGAGAAACTTGCAGAGGCTCCTCAGAAGCTGCAGGGCCACTGTCATCCTCGTTGAGCTCTAACAGGAGACTTATTCATATATTGCAAGAGCACTGACTAAAATATGCCTGGCTGACTCCTGTTGTTACGGAAAGTCTTGTGGTTGCCACAGTGTGAGTAGTTTGGATATAATTATAGGCAGGAATCAATCAAGGTAGAAAACATAAATCATTAGAAGCCGGAGTACTGAAACCATTGGATAAATTTGTGCCCACACTCAGAAAATAATCACAGGATTGAATAAATACAGAGCTGAGGACTGTAAGCAGCTTTCTGTAATGACAGACTTTCCAGAACACTTAGACAAAGGAAGAACCTGCAGGGCAAAGCATTTGAAGTTACACTCTAATACTGTCCACTTCTGGAACAAAAGCAGAACCAGAAAACCAAAATTAACCTACTTTGCTGCAACTGGCATAAATCTGTGTGAACATCCTATCAGAAAAGTTAGGCATTTACAAGCATAAAAATTCATTAAGACTATAGAAACAAAATGGTGATAGTAAGATCAGAACACATGTAAGCAAAATCAAGAAAAGTATCTAATTTTATCTTCAACCTAGATTTTTCTATATTTGAATTAGTTTGCAGTAATTGTATGTGATAGTTACTACCATATGAACTACTGGTTTGTAAAAGTAATCTATTTTCTCCATTACAATGTCAGACGTGTACTGGAGTATTAACCATTAACCTTAAACAGTAATTGAAGGAAGCTTAATTTTTTTTACCAAGAAAATAACTTCTATTACCCACCTGTGCCTTTATAATACTTGGTACAGTTACCATATTCGATATCCTCCTTTTTAATATCAAACTGAGGCAGAGCAATTTTCTCCAGCTGCACAGGGTCTCCAGACTGCCAGATAAACCGTAAGTCATCAGTTGTGTAACCAACTACAAGAACAAAATAGTAATAATTGTTTAAAGAACCATCACCACCAAAGTAAACTCTGCAAGAAAATCTAGCATATATATATTGTATTTCTTTTGCTCTTTTTCTTTCTATTTCTTGTTCAAAGAATTACATACAAAAATGAAATAATCCACAACTGAATTTTCATGTAGGCCTAAATTAGGACTTGGTGGGTGGAACATTACATTATCAGCAATACTACACTGATTAAGAGATGTTTGTTACAGTGCTTAAGCAAAGCTCTATTCTCCACAGCTCTGAAGCCTCCATATTCATTCATACTCAACTTCAGCAAAGCATGAAAAGTATACTGAACTTAAACAGCACTCACGAGTCTTAGTAACCTCAAAAGAACTGAACAACTCAATTACTGTGATGAGTCTTGGCTTTTGTGTAAAACAACTTCTCTGCTTAGTTTTTCAGATTAAAGGCCCTGATTCATGAAAGCGTTGCCATTCAGGAAATATGTGACCAGGAATTTAAGTAGATGTGTAGTCCTGCTGAAGTCAATTCAGTGCCTTCATGATCTCCTGAGTACGGACAGACTTCAGTAGACATCTGAGTGTCTAAATCATGATATATACAACACCACTAAGTGAGAGGCAGTGAAAGTTAGGCTCACAATATTGAAGCATAAAGCAATATTAATTAAATATGCAGTCATAATAATGAATTTATATGCCATTTATCTGCTCTCTTCTGTTTATTAACGATTAACTTAATTTAAACAGAGATCATGTGTGTGAAATGGGAACAGAGATGGGGAAACATAAAAAAGATGGACTTGGAATGCAGCATTTTGAAATTCAAAGCCTCTGAAAAATGTTTAAAGAATTGTTCTTTTTCTGGAGGCACTAGGCATAAATTTTTATATCTTTGAAAAACAGCTGAGATTAAAAATGTAAACTGTTCATAAGCTAACTTCTCTCTGATTCACACCAACTTCATAAAAATCACAATATCTCAAAGCTCCATGATGGAAGATAACATTAAAAAAATCATAGTTGTTTTAATCTTCATTCATAAAATCAGTCTCACCCCCTTACAACATACAGCAAATCACAAAACTGCCCAGATCCTTTATAATAACAGTTACTGGACAGTGAAAATTTTGTCTATAGGGAATGTGTAAAACTGGAGATGATAACTGCAGATACAAGAACAGCTTAGTAAAAACTAGTAGTCTTTTTTGTTTTGGAAATCTAGCAACTATAAAACAAAATATTGATTTGAAAATAACTTAAGTATAATGAAACTGCCAATGGCTAACAGGGAAAGCAGGCCCATTGTTGGAACTGGAGGGACAGGCTAGAGGTCATGGGTACCACTCTTACTTTTGACAACTGAAATAAAAGGCAGAAGAAAGTTTAGTGCACACTGTCTTTCCAAAGGTGCAATTTCCT
Organism: Tetrax tetrax; assembly: GCA_009806455.1. Lineage (NCBI taxonomy): Eukaryota > Metazoa > Chordata > Aves > Otidiformes > Otididae > Tetrax > Tetrax tetrax. Next base: position 105,390 of record WHYT01015240.1, on the reverse strand, counting down.
CCTGAATTTGAATATATCACCTTGGCATGGAAAGACATAATAAGGTTGTTTAAATAAAGCTATTGAGAATTTTTTTAAGAGCAGCTCTTCCTTGAATAACTATACCTTGCCATGCTTGTAAAGCAACCAAGACTGAGAAAGCTTGAGCAAACTTCCATTAATATTACTGTCTACTTCCAGTTTAACTCCAAAGTGATTTGGGTTTACAGTAAGAGTTTACTTCAGCTAATGTATAAACATACTAGTGATGGGCAAACCTACTATGGACATAGTACAATTCTAAGGTAAATGCTGGCAATCTAAAACTAAATTGTAAAGCTCTGATACCATTATTATTATTACCCTTGTTCTCACTGGGATGCCCTGCTCGGCTTTGATTAACCTAGCTCTTTTCCTTGCTTTTGTCTTCCCTTCCCTAACCTCACCTTCCCACTGGACCTGGTGGAGTAACAACTGAACAGTTTTTGTATTCTAGCAGGAATGGGCCGGAGCACCAAGCCACCTTCCTTCTCTCTGCTTCGCACTTGTCTTTACACAGCAAAACAGATTGCCATGAAAGTGGAATCACTAAGGGCTGGAGCACTGGGAAAAGGCTGTACTGCAGTAGACACCCTTGTACTCCGGGAGATGGAAAGAAGATGGGTTTCAGAAACATTTTGGCTGCTACTTCCAGCATGGCATGAAGCCCTTCAGAGATGAGACCTGGCTTCCCCTTCATAAGATCAGATCACCTAGACACCATGGAAGGACTGGGAGAGATGCCTGATTACATCCACAATACATCTTGAAACCACTTTCAAAAGGTTTCACACTAAACACTCTCAATGTATTGGCATCAAATACTTTTTCTCTGGTACCGTATGAAAAGAGATTCAAACAATACCATGCATCATCAGTGCAAGGGGATAATCTGGACTCCCAACAACCTACAAAGGTTGTGGAAATTAAAACTACGTGGGGAAACCATGGATCCTTTTTGACAAATTATATGTGTTTCCATTTTACTAAGTTTATTGTAAATCTTTTTATAAAACTCATCAATTGTCATTATGTTTGATAGCGAAAGCTAAAAACAGAGTGCATGGCGCCATAACCATCAGAAACATTTTTGATAGGGAAATGTATACTGGCAGGAACCAGTGAATATTAAATTCAAGATTCATTAAAAATGTTGACATGAAAATACAGAATTGATCTTTTTTTTTTTTTGTTTGATTCTCAGGCATGCCTAGAAGGCAACTGTTTTTATGAAAATACTGATTTACATACAGCTTTCCAATTGCATCTTGCAGCGCTGTGTATCCATAGGAAACAAGGTCAAGTCCAAAGGGCAAGACAGAGTAATAGATAATCTGAAAATACAGAAATTGAATTTTAAAAGTGTGAGCTGCCATGTAAGCAGTAGACTGCAATTAAAAATAAAAAATCACAGGTATTCCATTTTCAGCTTCTAAAATAGCGGAAAAATGTAATTCAAGTTATAATAAGTAGCAGTTTGGAACTGAGGTATTTCTAGTAGTCTGAGAATAAATTTTTATTGAGTTTTAAACATATAGTAGTTCACAAATTAGGGACCTACTAATACATGACAAAATACATATAGGTCATACGAATAACCAAACAGAATCCTGTCTCCAGCAGTGGCCAACGGTAGACCCCTGAAGAAGAAAGTGAGACTACAGCAATCAGGAAATGCTATTTCACCAGATATCCAGCAGCCTGAAAGCTGCATCTCAAGGACTTTCCAAACCAGAAGTGATGCTTCAGTACTTAAGAGACTTCAACAGATTTATTTTTTTTTCCCCTCCAAGAAGCTGCTTTGCTTCCAGTTGCTTTCTGGAATCCCTGTAAACTTTAATCATGCACAGCATCCTGCAGCAAGGAATGCCATAGCTAAGCTGCACACACTCTAATAATCTCCTTTTCTTTATCTTGAGACTGTCTCATAGTTCTTTTACTGGAAAAGAAGGTGAAAAATCAATGTTCATCCATTCTGTCTGTGTCATTCATGATTTAGAGACCTCTATGCCACCACCTCAATTAACTTGTTTTTTCCAGTCTGAAAAGTTCTGCCTTGCTTTGCTGTTCTTTACAAAGGATGTTGTTCCTTACTTTCACCATCCTTGCCTCTCTTCTTGCAGTGGGAAGACCAGAACTGCATCTTGTATGCATGAATTTATAGAGTGGCATGACGTTCTCTTTAATCCCTAATACCTCCTAGAATTCAATTAATTTTCTCAACCAGTACTGAGCCATTAGCTGATGTTTTCAGAGAACTAGCCATTACTAGCCAAAGGTTGTTTTCCTAGCTGGTAATAACCACCTCAAAATCAATCGGTTTTCATGTAAAGTTAAAATATTTTTTTTCCATGTGCATAATTTTCAGTTATTTACATTGAATTTCATCTCATATTTTGTTGCCTTGTCATTAGATTTATTTGTAATTCTCACTGTTGTGTCTTATCTTTACTATCCTGAATATTTTGACATGGTGAAAAGTGCCTGTTAATTCACAGTTCACCCCTTTATCCAGATGATTTACGTTGAACAGCACAGGACCCAGAAGAGATTTTTATGTGAGATTCTACTGCTTACTTCCCTTCATGTAAGCACTGAGTGCTTATTCCTACATTCAGTTTCCTAATTCTTAACTAAGTTTTCAAAATTTATGCAGCAAGAGATTTCTCTTACATGCACTTTGTCTTTCATGTATTTTGATAACTGGAGATTCTTTCATTTATATGTGATAATATCTCTGTAAGCTAAAAATACAAGGCATAGTAATTATATATTTTGAAAAATGAAAATCTTAGTAGCATGTCACCAAACCACAATGCCTCAAAAAATTAATCTTACCTGCATACATATAATTTTTGAACATACTGTTCTATTAAAATCAACTGAGTATTTTTAGAGGACGACATTAATTGCAAACTTTATTGAATTTGGTTTTGCTATTTGGAAGTTTTCAAAGAAGAATTTTTCCATCAGAAACACTTCTTTTAGTATTCGCTCAACATTCATGATTCGCCAACCTAACCGATTGACTGAAATAAGCTCACTGTGATAGCTGCAACTTGGAAAAATATTTGGAGAAAAGTTTCAATGTTTCATTTAATATTTGCTATTTCAAATAGGAAGTTTCTTTTATAGATGAAAGTTATTTTCTATTTTGAAATATTAATTTCTACAGACTTCGAAACTTGCTACAGAAACAACTGAAATCAGAATCAGGACCTTCATAGCAAGCCAAATTAAATGCTTTGATTGACCAATATATTTTATTTTCTGATCACTGTCAGCAAAAGTCTTGAGATTGAGTTTTGTCATCCTGTTTTAGAATGAGCAAAAAAGAACCCAGACTTTCCCATACTCTTTCTTTTTTCTAGCCAGTTCTACTCCAGGAAGAAATAGCTTACGTGACCACAATTTCAGACGTGTTTCCCTCTTGATGGTAAAGTTGCAGTATATCTGGGTAACAATTTTTTCCTCTATCAGGGCAACGTGTTCCAGTTCACACCAGAAGAAAATTCACTGTTAGGAAATTGAGCCTAATCTCTACAAATCATTGTGTCTATAAACTTTCCAGATCTGTAATCCACTATGAGATCCATTTAATCAACCAATTTGCTATTTTCAGTGGATTATTATTTCTATGGTATGGTTTATACTTTTGACAAACCAAGTCAAACCACAAAAAAAGTATGTGTTAACTGCAATGAAATTAAACAATACTTTTGGGTCTTCTGAAAAAATCTGTATCCAGTAAGGCATAGAACTTAATCAGGACTATGTCCCAGTACTTTTACAAAACATTCATACTCATACATTTTGTAATTTCTGCCTTTCCCTATATAATTAGTAAGTAAACATAATTTTCTTTACTTGATGAAGAAATTCAAGTGCTGTGCAAATTATATTGTTTTGCTGAAGGGTTTACTTCAGATATCCTAACCATTTCATTTTGCTTCCAGGAATCTAAGCAATTATCAAAATGGTTTAAATTTTGTTTTCAATAATACTAGTTTCCTTAACGTGTTAGCTTAACATGACATACAAACATACATACACTTCACACTTCTAGTACTTGCTGTGCTATCAACTGACTTGCTTCATCTGATTTCTTTACACACATGTAATTTATTGTAGTATTGTTTACAAACTGTCATACAAATTTAAATTTAAACATTAGTCATAAACTGCATAGGTAACATAGTCTAACACAGCATATATATGTCATATCAAGTCATTTTAACAAAGAGTAGAAATATATCAATAAAATACCTCATGCTGACTAGGACATCTCCATCCCGAAATATAAAAAGGAGGATATTTTCTTGTGTGACATCATGAAAGTTAGCGTTTTTTTCATTTGCAAAAAATAAGTCTGGCTTCCAAAGACATTTAAACATTGTTGGGTCCACTGTCAGCGTATCTGACCCTCTCCAGTCATTGGGCAGTTTGAGTCTGGGATCATTCCACTTCTGTCTTAGAAAGATGTTGACTCTATAATCCTGTTGGGAAGAATACATAAACATCAGATGAGCCAAAAGTCTAGCCAAAAACCCACAGAGAAAGAAAACCATTCTATCAGACTGAAAATGAAAGCAATTTATGCCTCAATTTTTCTATTACAAAAACAGTAATCGCTAATCACGACATTGCTAAGTACAAATTAATACAAATTGTGTGTTTTGAATACAGTAACATTTCTTTTTTAAAGGCCCAGATTCTTTCCTCAGGATCATTCTTCTGTCTCCTTGGCAGTCCTCTGTTACCTAGGCAAAGAGAAAAGCACACAGCGGGACAGAGGGAGGCCACAGCTTGACTACACTAAATTGCTGCAGACAGTGGGCACGATATCACTTCTATCAGGGTATCTTGTGAGTGTAAATTGCAGCTTATTCTCCATTTGGTTAAGTGGCACGCTCATGGCAAAATATCACACTATGAAAGTAGAAAACAGACCAGATAGATAACAGATTTTACACTACACACTGAGAATACAGCCTCAGACCTTGTAACAGTGATTTGGGGCTATTTTGGTAACTGAGGAAAACTGATGCCAGCTTGCAACACAAGTACTGAGGTACAGCACCCACAAAAGCAGAAATGGAGTAGGTCTCAAAGAGACGAAATCAAGAATTTACTCTGAATTCAGTAGGACTCTCGCTCAAGGATGGACAGTAGTGGAGCCATGCTCAATGAGAACCTAATTTTGCCTTCGGGAATTGGAGTAGCATGTGTCTTAGGGCAAAGCAATACCCACATGCATTCTGTCCTTAGTGAAAGCTGTGTGCATCCAAAAGAAAAATCTGACCCAGTATGTCAGTTATGATTTTTCAGTTTTTCCTCTAAGTCTTTTTGCTTTTTACATTTACATTTAAGCCAGTTCCTCTTTTTTATGTATATGTAAACTATGCAGATCACATACAGAAAAAGAATAAAGGTACTGTTGAAACAAAGTAAAAAAAACCCCAACAAATAAACCAAAATTCTATATGTAAGATAACTTCTACCTCCAGTCTTCCTATTTGTCTTTCTCTTTTGTTTTTTTCATAATTGTCTGTTAGGTACAAAGAATCCTGCAATAAGGGCTAGGTCTTTCAGAGCAGTGAAAATACTGCTACTGCTTTACAATTATAGCAAAATGCTGCAAGTCTGTGAGTAAAGGTTCTCAACACATTTTTGGTTTGTCAATGTATCCTGTATAACAACTTAACTCTATAAAGTTGTTTATTTTGCACGTTAATGCCCTCTTATACATTTTTCTGTTGATATAATGGGAGTTCTTTTTTGATGTACTTACTATGATGTACACATTTACAGGCCAAAGCAAGTGCCATGTTGAGACAGTCACGCTAACTCCAACACGAAGGATTTGACTAGGACCCCACACAGAATAATTTAATAATTTACCCTATTGATTTACCCTGTTAATTGGAATACAGTGCCCACTTTCCCATGTCCAGTCCACCAGTCGGATCAGCCCAGGTACACGCTATACTGTGTCATATTTTTCCTTACTGCATTGTAAGGAAAAGCAAAGCATCAAAACTAAGTAGAAAGAACTGAGGCAATATTTATTAATATGCATAGTTCTCAGAGATATGTTACTTGTTGGCAGTCCATTTTTGAAAAAAACATATGTAGTCTGACTCTTATTTATACAAAGACCTATATTATCTTGTCAACATAAAGAAAAAGTATAAAATAATGGTTGATATGAAGTGACTTTTTACTGGAAGACTCTGACAGAGAAGCTTCAGAACAGGAGGGAATTCAGGTCATTATCTCAGAAAGCATCTTTTCAATTATTTTTATATAATTGAAAATTTACTTCACTTGCTTCTTGCTGAAGTTCCCTTTCCATATGCACTTCTTGGCTCAGTGAAAATAATTACTTTAAACTGTATGAGATAAATACTGCATACCGTTCATGCTCACAAGCATTACACTATTCATTACACCAAAATTAATTTCCCCACAAACAAGTGTATTACCTTCATTTTGACAAAATACAATGCCTTCTCATAGCCATAGGCAAATGATAAGCAGTGTCCAATGCTTGCCTTCAGCTTACCCATTTAGAAGAAAGATATGTTTACATCACTGAAAAACAGAATGCACTGGCAAAGTAAGAACTGGAAGTAAGATCAGGTGGATGCTATTTTATTTCCTTCCTTGCTCTACTACAAATGAACTTAAATACACTAAAGAAGAGAATGCTGTGACATTTTCAGAACTTGATTCTGTTCCCATTTAAGTCAATGGAAGAAAAACTCAATTAACCTAAAATAGGTAGGTTCAGACCTGCCTAAATTATTAGAAACTTGTGACAGGGTGCACTTGGAGATGAAGGCCACCAATATATTTGAGGCAATATAGAAAATGTAGAAAGAAGCAAAGAGATTTCAGGATACAAAAGTGTGGCTAGTCAGACAATGACGTGCAAAAGGGTTTCTTTTTAGAATAATATGAACTATTACAGTATCTGTCAGCATATACTATGATCTGGTTTGCAACCAGTCCTTTCAAATTTGGGCAATGAATTTTAAGATTCAGTATGTGCACTACAGTTGGGTTCAACAGGAGCTGAAGAAGTGTTCTGCATGAAGTACATCGTCTTCCTCCTATAGATTTTACAAACATTCTTTGAATATTGCAGAATGATTGGCATTTTTTAACAAAAGAGACTCAAACAGCAATTAAAAAGCCTGAAACTAGGAGTGGAGTGGAAGAGATACTCATCAGCATTGGAGCTATGAGGACCTGGTAGGTAAAAAGAATCACAGAAGTATTCTACAGGGCGGTGTTTTCCCATGAAACTCCAACAGAAGGCAAGTTGTTTCCAGGGAGGTTGAAAGGGGAGGCATTCTAGGAAATACTTCAAGAGCAATCTACTAAACAGTGGGCATGTGGCCAGAAAAACTCCTCAGGCCAGAAACCAGGCATAGCCAATGCATCTCTTTTCGCAAACTGGAGCACATAGATCATGAAAGGCTTTTTTTTTTTTGTATGAACTGCACTCATACGAAGAAAGGAAGCATAATAGCACTGCCTGTTAATAAAGTAGAAAATGGCATTTTTAAGATTAAAATAAGGAAACTGGAGTTTTATCTATATATATAAGCATTAAAAAGACCTTTCTGCCAGGTTTAAAACTAGAGGAGAAGGAGGAAGTGGTGTTTTGCCATCTGAGTCTGTCAAGAAAGGTTACACTGCAAGTACAAATCTTTAATATAGCTTCTGTAGACAGAAGGTCAGACCATGAGCACAGCCAAAATATTATAGCCCTATGGGTATTCGGACCAGAAAGGATCTATCCTTAGCAATCCTTGACTGGTCATCCAGTCTGTAAGAATTTCTAAATGTGACATAATCACCATATTATCTCACAAATCTCCAGTCTAAAAATCATCTGCAAAATCAGAAGCAGAGTTAGCATGGCGATCCTAGACAACCAGTCTAATGAGCTAGAAGGAAACAAGTTACAAGACTCAAGACAAAGGGAGCGTACTTGAAGGCAGCAGCTCTAGTATAAGCTCTTCTCCATTTTAGCTGTACAAATTCTTATTCACTCTGTAGTTAACTATTTTTTTGCCTAGTTTTTCCAGGTAACTTGTTTGATAAATGTGTGAAAATGTCACAATTCTCTCGAGTATTCAACAATACAACATGAACACTACCCTTTCTAGAGAGAGAGCAAACATTTGCCCTTCAGTTTCATCACAAAAGCTTGAGTAAAGCAACACAGGCTTTTGGGCACAGGATCCACACTATGGGTCCTATCTTGCTTCAAACCAATATTACTTCAAACCTGTTAATGCTTTTCTATAAAAAAAAAATCCCTTCTCTCTTAAAACCAGATAGGCTGCACCTCAGTGGGAGCTAATTCCTACTCTTTTTTATTGAGGATGAGCCAACTGCATAGCTAAGAATGCAATCATAATGGGACCAGATGGACAGCAAGCAAAAAATAATTGAAAATAATTTTGTGGGATTCCTGAAATATGTGAGGAACCATCAGAACTAGCCACCATGATGTCAAGGTGAGGGACACTGAGAGCCTGTTGACTAGTTACAAGTTCCAGACATTAAGTCCAGAATTGGCTATTTCAGAGAGGGGTCTAAGAGTAGAATACAGGACATCTCATTGAAGATATTTCCTTCTGCATCTTTTTTAACATCCTTCTGAATGAAAGATCAGCACACTGAATGGCCTTTTCTCACTGGGACTCTATATGTTTGTTTGTTGAGCCTTCTACTACCACCTCATTTCCAATCACCTGGCACCCATGGTTATTCTTTCCTGCCCTCACATCACCCAAAAGAAACAACTGTCTCTTTAGTTAAACAGGACGCTTTACCCCCACATAGATTTTGCGAAAACCTATGAATTCAGCTATTACAGCCAGAAGTGGATACAGAGCCAAGAATCATCATGATACTTCATTGACTGAAATACTTAGAAATCTATTATTTCATAGATTTTGGCATCAGTAATGATAGCTCTCCAACCAGTTTAGCAGCTTCTGGTAAATTTATAAACAGTTAAGAAATCGATATTCCTCATGATTCATACCAATGCTCAAGATAGTAGAGACGCAGACAGCCACTCTCTTCTCCAACACTGAGGAACCTTTTTCAGCAGTTCTGCTACTACTTGCAAACGTCTCTCCTTTCTAAATCCAAGAAGCCCCTCTGGTCCTTCACAGAGTTGGTGCCTCAGCTCCAGGAAGCACTTCCTGTGATTCTTGAGGTACAAGTTTCTTCCTAGTCTAAGGGACCTGCTTCTACTGTCTAGTGCATTACCCGGGCCATCTGAAGACAAGTACCAGGCTATACCCAAGAGAGTTGTGGTTCTTGAACGTCCACAGGACCCAATGCCGACTGCAGCAGAAAGAGCTTCCCAAGCAATATATGGAAGAACAGATTGATCATTTCTTTTGTCAGCACTTCCTGTGATACATTAAGGCAACCAAGAAGTAATCCAAACTTCACATAAACATGCTTAGCTATCATGGTAATTGGCTGGATGTGGAACTCTAAATAAAAGCATAAATTAAAGTAAGGATGGTGTCTGAAGTTCTGAAATATGGAGAAAAGCATGACTTATCTTACAGAACATCCTAGTGAATTTGTGAGTGACCATATCAGGAATTCACAGACAGGCATACCTGCATGCTGTGGAGAGCGTACATATATTTTTAGGGGGAAGTACACCCCTTACATTCATGTTTTGTTACTATTTGGATCTGAGTGAATTGTAAAAAAGCCTCTGTAAACGTCACTTTTTAAAGCATGCAATAAATTTCAGAAATTTGAAAGGGCCATCTGGCCTAATATACCTGCCATCTTAGACACTTATCTCACTCCTACTTTCCTGCTCTTCCTCTCTGTCCCCCTTTAAACTTCAGGTCTCTTTCTGTTTTCAGGAAACAAATCTCGAGGTATCTTTAGCATACTTACATTCTTTGTTTTAATATAGCTTCCCACTAATGCTATTAGTTGACTTACTATCATTTGCAATCAAATCTAAGTCTTTACTCACTCCTAGTTAAAGAAACAGAAATTTCTGGCCAAGCTGTTCAAAAGCTGTTTCAGCCATCACATATGTTTAACTCTGAGCAGCTCAGCAGCTCTACTGAAATGTCATTAGGGTATCATGTAAGCTAGTTCTGAATTTTAAGTGGGTACTTATTTCCACCACCAACAAAAGCTGTTTTATTATTTATTAGCCGTATTATGGTTTATTGCTTCTGTGCTATTATGAGTAAGAATGCTGCCTTAGTCACAAAAAGAGCAGCCTGGTTTTGGGAAACACCTTAATGTTCTGGATGCAGCAGATCACCAAAGTTATTTCTAAATGAGATGCTCAGGGAGCGCCTCAGAACTCCCACACTGAGCGTATATCCTGGCTGTGGCTTCCCATGTACTGGTAAGACACGGTTTGCTCCCTGCTTTTTTACATAAAAGAAAACCCTGATCAGGTCAGAACATCTTCAACAATTAAATATCATTTTTGGCAATATTTTTTTACAGGATTTATTGGAAATACCATTGCAATAAAGATCTTGAAGTCCTAAATATTTGGACTGGCTTTGCTGAAATGACTTTTTATTTTGAAATTGATATTATTTCCTATGGAAACAAAAAGTCAAAATTGTAATGAGGATTAATTGGTGCTGTTATTGACATGTTGAAATTTTCTGACTGAACTGAAAACACATTTTTAGAAACTTCACTCCTCAGCTTCTCTCTCTCACACAGTAAATAAACAGGTGTAGGAGTATGGTCATTGATGAACTACTCTTTTACTCCTTCTCGTTCTATTCCTCCACGATTTACTTCTACCCTCAGAACTACATAAAACAGAGAACCTATATGCTTTAGCCTCATGCATGCACCTTCTTTTTCTCTCACTTACAGTCCTAGTATTTTCTTCAGTAATACACCAACTAATCTATACATTAACTTTCAGGAAGATTACTCAACTCCCCTGAACTTAAAAACTTATGGAAATAAGTGTATTTCTTGCATCTTAGAAACCACGGATTTCCTTTCATGTACATCAGATTCTAAAAGCTGTGACAATCTGTGGACAAATATAGAGTGAAACAGACTAATAGGTTTATGAAATAAAGCAAAGTCAGTCTATCACTAACCCCATTAACTCAATTTCAGTGTCTACAATCATAGCAATTATTTCTACTTTATAGTTCACAATCTTCAGCCTGAAATTTAATTTACTAAGAAAATATCCATGTGAGCTATATTAATTTCATTTCAGTCTTACCATAGTTGTCTCTTGAATCGACCCAAAGCTGTTAATGAAGATGTTGACTGCAACATCAACTGGAATTCCTTTAAAAAAAAAATAATATTTCTAGTGAACTGCACAATCCAGTAAAGTTACATTATCCTCCACTTAAAATTTCTTTATACTGGTATCACAATGTGAAATGTTTTTTTTACAGGGTCATACAACTTTATCTTTTCACATCAGTATAGATGTAGTTTTCAAAATCTGTGGTTTATTTCCATTGAAAGCCAACAGAAACCAAAAAAACCTCTTTTCAACCTAGTGATAAAAAAATAGAAGAAAAAAAATCCTTAGTTCAGAGTGCTAAGGTTAAAGCATTTCATAGATAATAAATTTGAATAATTTTCAAATTCCGTGATCTTCTGTTACCATAGAATGCACAATCCAGTATTACTTTTGCACATAATTAACGGATAGAGGCCATTCACATTTCCAGCGGCAGACCCTTTTAACTGTCAAGGTCATAACGATGATCTACCATCCCATATTACCTGTTTGTGATTTATGATGACACATTTACTTATATTGTAAGAGGATGCCACTTTGCATAAGACAAGTACATAACTGTAAAGTATGAATACAGGCAGACAAAAATCATTCTATGGGGCTTTCACAGCTACCCAGGCTTGGCGCAAGAGAAAGCTGCTCCAGTTCACAATGGTTACCAACTTGCCAAGAAAAAATTCTAGAAGCCAGCAGCTGTGAAGGTATTAAGATGGACTGGATTTTTTCCTCTTTTCCACAGCCAGAATTCCTGTAGTTGAAGAGAGATGGTGTGACAGCTGCTACATCTGCCCTCTGTCACCCTGCGGGAAATGATTGGCAGTAATTTAATCTGGTGTTAACAGAGAGTTATCACAAAGCAGGGAGAAGTGGCCTGATGATTGTGAGAACTAATTATGGTCCACTGGTTTTATTTAGCACCTATATGTTGAGTGTGTCAGTATGTACACTAGATCTCAGCATGTATCTGATCTCCTTTACACTGTCAGGAGTTCTTAATTCAGTGGAATTCTTCCTGTTTTCAGCAATAAGAGATATAACAATATATAAAAACTGTTTTGAAAAAGTAAGCAAATACAAAGTAATATATGCCTCACCTAATAGTTTCCTTCTCTGCATACAATATTTCAGTGCACATTTAACACATAAATTCAGAACCTTTTCTTGGTTCCCCAGAAAATCAGGAAGATAAAATTTCACCTTTTTTTCAATTAAAACAGCTTGTTGGGTCTTTTAAAAAAATCAGACCAGTTAAACATGGTGCCTTGGGTTATGCAACAAGTATAATGCTTTGTTTAGCGCCTGACACACATGACAGAGCACCCACCACACCACTAGTAGCCAAGAGTGTACTGTCTCTTCCAGATTTGAATAGAAAGTGCCATCCAAGAAAATCACTCGTGTGTGAGGAACGTTTTAATGTGGGCAAAGCACTTGTCAGAAAATGCTCTTTTTCCTCCAGCTCCCTGCGACTTAACTTTGCGTGTCCTCCATTTTTCTTCTGTCTTGATTCTTACCAGACTGCCAGCAGGGTTATAAAAAATATAAAGAAATCTGCAATACGCTTTGTGATTTATCATGCTGAAGAACAGGTAAAACATAGGCTGGACATTTATTCTTTGTGACAAGGCTCAGTGCTGAAAACATATACATAAGATTGTACAGAGAATAAGAAAAAAGCAGGTCACTTGCTGAGAACTGAGTTTAATACATTTATTAAACTTAGTTAAACAGAACACCTGAAAATGGTCTCTTCAAAAGCACAATAATATAGATTTCCAAATTTATCATGCTATTATATAAATGTTAAAATATCTCCTAATATACTTATAATTAAATATAAGTTTTAGAAAGAAAGAACTGACTTCTGTAAACTGTAGTGTTTGCAATGGAATAAAATTTTCTATGTATTTTTGCAGCAGGGAAATAATCTAATTCCTAGAAAGTGTAACTTACAGCTCTATGAGTTACTAGAGGTTTTCCAGCTAATATGTATTCCAGCCTTTTCTGCATATGTAAGGAAATCACATTTGCCTACCCGGAAGATTCCTACAACATTTGCCTACCAGGGAGATGTTTTAAAGTCAGAGAATGTGTTTAAATTCATTACGTATTTGAAATTCCAATGTGTGTAAACTGTAATCCTCACATATCTTTAAAGGGTTTAATTACTGCATGGTTTCCAAATAGTTATACTACTGATCTCAAGTTTTATAAAGCCATCTTAAAGGATCTCTGTAGAGAATTTTGGTGTTTTAAAGTTCTGTATAGTGGAGATACTACTAATGTCTAATTAAAATATAGGGATAAAAATACATTTTAAAAACTTATTCTATAAAATCTAATTCTACTTTTAAAAAATTTAACAAAATAATAACAATAATGATAATAATAATAACATTAAAGCATCACATACTACTACGATCATGAGATCTTAACATATTACCTTTCATCTTAAAAGGATAGATAAATTACGTAGTTCCACACTATTTAGGGAAATTTCCATTAAAAAAAAAAACAAAACACCAAAACCCAGAAATCCAGGTTCTCAATATTGTCTCTATATAAATTTTCTACATGTGAAGAGTAGAAGTTACATTATAAAGATTAAAAAAAAAGGCTGAAACATCTGACAAACCTTTGAAATTAGGCCTTATCCTGGGATCATAACTGAGCAGTAGCCTATTCAAGATATTGCTGGTAGAATTAACTGGTACTCTTGCAAGGTCTTCAGCTGACTGCTGGCTGTAAAAAAAAAAAAAGTGCATTAGTTACTATTAAGACAAAAGTAACGTGTGCTTAAAGTTAAGCCATTTTAAAGTCATGCTATTAATGCCACTTCATGAACAAAATATGTTCAGTATTTTCAGGTTCCATAGTCCACAGTCTTCCTTTCTTTGTGATGCTTCAGTATTTTTCAAGAAACTATAAGAAAAGTCAAAGCTCTCCTGTATAGTCCTAACTGTAAAGTTGAGAAAATAAATAAACCGCAATTCACTAATTGCTCCCTTCCCTCCTAATACAAATATCCAGAGGGACATGACTTCCTCCCTAGCAGAAAGCAGCCACCTGCACTATTTTTAGTGACTGTGAGATTAGGAACTCAAGCAAACTGACAGGCGCTTCGTAGGTGCCAAACCATGCAGAGACTTTTGGCAGTCTCCCACTCTCGCATGCCAGCGATGGAGCCATTGCATAACCGCCTTGTCAAGTGCTAATAAAAGCTTTTTTTACGGAAAACGAGGCCTTGGACTCTCTTCTGGTTTTGCAGGGGAAATTTAAACACCTTTGTTTACCTTGCTGTTACTGTGCTGGGTGTTAAATTAAAACCATCGCTACAACTAAAATGAATCTGTGACGGGTAAATGTAGCTACAAGAGTAATTTGGGATGGAGTGGCATAAAAAGCAGTGAGGGTGCACCAGTCCCACCCCACGTACTTTACACACCTAGCAGGCTGCTACTCTCATGTAAATAAATTTATACATTGTCTCTAGAACTTGTCCAGTGATGTTTTCCAATTTTGAAATCTGTCTTGTAAAACTTTTCCCATCTGTTTTATGATGATTATTTTGTTGACTTTCTGCCATTATAATTTAGTAACCCAGATTCCACATAAAAATAAGACAAACACCCTACAGAGGCATGTCATATGCATTAACCTACTACCTCTAGCAAAACAATGTATGAACACATTTTTAAAAATTATCCAGTTTATTTCCTAAATGTTTTCCATAATCAGTATCAGCTGCTGTTGCCTTCTTTACCCTACTTAATTTCCTTTTTTCATTTTTCTTTCCCATATCAGTGTCAGCTTGACGTCTTTTAGGATTTCTGCATTATTTAAACATTTATTGAAGAAAATCCTAACTCTCCAAAAGCTTTTGGCCAGTTAAAAAAAAAAAAAAGTTGTATGAGCGTATCAGACCTCCTGATTTTAAGATGTCCAATTATAGTAGGTCCTGTTCAGCATCTTCCTTAATGACAAGTGGGAAAATAACTAATAAATAAATAATTGTCACCATTGTATGAGATCACTACTTGAGATCACTATTTGATAGAGAACTGGAGACGAGACCCAGTCCTAGCCCTTGCAGAGCTTTTATGAACAACCTCACCTTTAAAATTGACTGCTTTAACTCAAACCATAAGGGAACCAGCAGGAGCAATTGAATAAGATCTGCTGACTTGGTAGCACCTACTGTGCCTTCACAATGAGATTTAATCTCCTCAGCTTAACATTTAGCAGCTATAATGTTTATAAACAAAACTATGAAGGAGTTTCGTATTACTAAAACATGTCAACCATTTATGAGAACATAAATGCATTTTATTCTATCAGAGTCTCCTTGACACCCTTTGACCATCTTATCCTTCAAAACCAAAGAAATCAGATTTCTGTTTTCTCTACTGTACTCAGGATATTTCTGAAACTTAAAGCTGCATATCAGTTTAACTATTTGCTTGTATTTGTTTGACATTATACAGGAGGGAGAAAAGTACACCAACTCAGATAAGACAGCAAATAACCACCCAATTCTCCTTGAAATTTCAGACTACTCACCACTCGCTAGCAGGATTAGTATGAATTCTGAAGGCTACCCAGGGATGTAGCTACCAAAAGGTGTCTATCCATGAGTACAACTTCAACTATAACACACAGGATGAGAAAAAATTGTGGAGCAGCTTTAAGCAGCTGCAGCATACAATTCCCCACGCATCTCTTGCAAATGCACTAAAATTGCTGCCACATTTAACAACCGCATAGGTGAACCACTTGTTCTATAGCACTTATCCAGAGATAAATGGTTCACTAATAAAAGAAGGAATGTTTTACTTTTAGTGACATATGTCAACTTCCACTAGTGTGTCCTTATTCTGTGTACAATAAACCTCTGCTAATTTACTATTAGAACATTTAAATGGCAATAGGACTTCTAATCTCTTTGAATAATTAATAAATTCACTTTTAAACAATTCTCCCAGGGTTGTGTTAATGGCTTTTTATGTTTGATTTGGATTTTGATCATTTCGCAAAAGACCTAATCTATTTCTGTCATTTTGAGATTTGTGTTCAGTTTTCAGTGATGACCTTTACCAATGAACAAGCTGCTACACAAATATCATAAACCAGCTTCGTATGCTTTGTTTGCAGTTACCACTAATTGTACAATTGGAAAACATAAAGTTAAATGTTAAGATTATTTTCCATTTTGTAGCAGGAAAATGACAGAAAAGAATGTTCATTTAACTATTTAAAAGGCTGACAAACACTCTGTAACTGTATTCTATCTGATACAAAAAGGGTCACAGCATTGCTTCCTTGCAAGTTGCGCATCTTAACATCTTAACATAAGATGTTGATAGAAATTACATTTATAAAAGGAGGGTCTCCTTAACACAAGCAATAGGATTCCTTTCTAAATTATATATGCCCAGTATTAATGAAATATCAAAACAAAACCAAACAAGAACTAATGAAAAAACTTAAATCTCATTTTTTTTTTTATATATTTCTGCTATGGATTATACAAAGAAGTTCATTAATAGCAATGATGGCAAGCTGAACCACATGGGATAACATAAATTAAATACAGATGCCCACAAAATGCAATAAGAAAGAGGAAAAAAGGCTGGGAAATTAAATGAGTGAGCATCAAACAGTAAAAGAAAGCCAAATACAGCTGACAGGCTTATTTGTCTCTTCAAGTAAGAGGAATAAGGTGGTAGTTTTGTGAAATCTGAGTTGCACTGCAGAAGTACATTGATACAAGTATCTGTTTAGGCTGTTTTGTTCAAAGGCCAACCACAAATTAGGCAAAGGAGATCTACTGCACTGGGAAGACAGTGATGGGATGAAGAATGGGTGGCAGCACTCCTTTCTGGTAAAGAACAGCATTATCACATCTTCCCTAAGTTGTTGGGTGGTGTTTTGAATTTATTTAAGTGTAATGTGCATGCATGTAGCCTCATTTATATAAGAACCAAGTGAAATAACTACAACATTGGCTGGTTTGTTTTGGAAGAAGCATAGAGAGACAGTAATTGCTATTTTTTAAAGCTGACTTTGGATGAAGCAGTTGGAATAGCTACTGGCAAAAAGCTCTGCTGAGTATCAGTTATATTTTCACTGTGGTCTTTTACAGCATGCTGTCATTGAACTACGGTCACCAAGTAGCACTCATGCGACTAAACATTGTTACAAGGACTGGATTTCCTTCAGGGAGCCTTGCTGATCAAAATATCTAAATTTCACCTGCAAATCAATAAATTATACGTGTAGCTTTTGGTGAGTTAATAGGTTATGCCACTTTCACAGTGACAGACAAGCAGAATGACTTAACAAAACAATGAATGGGATGGGTCAGGAGCTTGGATAAACAGGCTGGGACTATTCATGCCACTAAGACATTTATCTAAAGCCACTACCAGCCCTGCTTAATTGACCATTCTGGAATGAATTAATGATTGGCAAATGTGTAGACTACATAAGAGAAAAAAAATTTGAGCTGAGATCTCCCTTCCTAAAAGAAGCAGTACTTCAACCTGCTAAAGGCTGTCTGGTTCCTATATAACAACACTCACCCCAGCTGAGAAGTTAGTTACTACTTTTTCTTATTCAATCTAGAACTTTCACATTTGCAAAAGCTGATAACTAGCCTAAGATTTTCCCACCAGTTGCAGTATGCATTGTAATTTTAATAAATTTATTTCAACTTCCACAATGTAGGTGGAGCTGCTAGAAAGCATTAGGAAATGGAAATCCAGCAGCATTCTTCACAGTAATTGATGAGTTCTAATCAAGATACAGCGAATATCAAATACAGGGTAAGGCAATAAAGTCTCACAGTTGCTATAAAGGGAATTTAAAAGCAAGTAATAGTAAAGCTAGAAATTGCCTTATGAAGAATTTTGCCTAAATAACACTTTTGAAAAAAAAACAAAAACCCACAAGAAACCCAAACCAAAAGTATGCTTTCTCTTTTTCTGCAAGAAAAAAGAGAAAACAAACAGTATTCTGAAAAGTTTTCTCACTTCTACAAACAGTGTCCTCAAAAGCCAGAAGGAAAACAAGTAGTTTGTCTTTTGGCATAACATCTGTGTGTGATACGACTGGCCTCTCTCCAGTCTTTGGGAGGCTACTTCTGGTACCTTTGATAATAAAAGCATGATTTTAAATACTGTATTTCACAGGAGATGCAGTAAGGCGTCTATCTCCTCTTCCACTGCAGCTCTACACATTTTATCACTGCCTTTGAAGAACATGATTCACATTTTTCAATTGATGGCAACAGATAATTATTTCCATAATTCACTAATCAAAATCTAGAAGTTTACAAAAGCAGATATGTATGGCAAAAGCAAGCATATATTACACTTGCCTTGAAAAGTATATCACTTCCTTATGTTTGTGTTAAGCAAATGTGTCAGAAAACATTAGATTTCTACGGGTTATCATGACATTTAGTCTCTCAGAAGTTACAAGTCTTCTCACTGAAGTTACAAGGAGTCCTTATCACACACAATGCTACAGGAGGATGACTGGAGAAAATAACACAAGCAATACTCTACACAAGTGGTAAGGAGAATCCTTGCTGTTGCATTAATTAACCTACTGCCCTGATCTCTAGTCTTAAGATCCCATTATGATGAAGAATCTCTAATTTTAGAAGAGAACATGAATATACTTTTTACTTACAGCACAACAATCAGTAAAAAAAAAAGACGTATGTCACATGCCATCTTATAATACACTGCAGGCCAGACAGGTAGCATGCTTATTCTGTTGTTGATGTTTGCTTAGACCATCTAGATAATCTATTGTTTTGGATACTCTAGCACTAAGTTTTGCCTTTGCGTAGTTCTAGATGACTGTTTGAGAGATAAAAACATATAGTCCAACTCACGCTGTTCAGTTATCTCCAGCAACATTTCCTATATAATGCTGAAACAAAAGATTTTAGTACAGTTCATCTAATCTATGTGATGGAAACTGACATTTTAGTCATATAACTTGGCAGTGTATCTCTGAGAAGGATAAAAATAAGTTTTGGGCAACACAGTATCTGTCATTTCACCATATATTGTAACCATTATTTTCCCGATATAAACTATCAGTGTTCTGATTTGCAGGTGTTTGATTTTCTGAGTGCAGTAACTCAAAAACAGGTTAATACAAATCAACAAGATACTATGTAATTCTTCTGAATGATCCCTATGATCTCCAGTATGCTTAATAGCTCATTTTTGGGCTGTATCCCGTGACATCTCTATTACCAGGAAGAATAATTACAATGCCTCCAATGCAAAGTGATATCACTCAAACTACATTAAAACTATGGCAGTCTGAATAACTGTTTAGGCGTCCTCACAAAATGGAGTTGACAGCTAAACACCTAAAATTAGATATGTAACCTCACTACCTAAATTTGGAGGTAGTGCAGTGTGGTGAACAAAGATAAAAGTTCCTTCATAGTGGAATTTGAAACAGAAACCCAGATCGGGCACCTCAAATTGTGTGGGTGAAATAACTCATCCTTCATCTCTTACCGCAGACAGAGCAAAGGGCATAGTCTCCTAATGTGGGCACACAAACAACCTTCTTGAGGCTGGGTGGGGTGAATGGCTCAGTTAGTGTCCCTGCTTCAATCCTCAACTATCAGAAACTGTGAAGCCTAGCT
Organism: Tetrax tetrax; assembly: GCA_009806455.1. Lineage (NCBI taxonomy): Eukaryota > Metazoa > Chordata > Aves > Otidiformes > Otididae > Tetrax > Tetrax tetrax. Next base: position 85,381 of record WHYT01015240.1, on the reverse strand, counting down.
TTGGTTTCACATTCAACATTGCTAGGGTGGGACACCTTAAGGAGTGTCTATATGATAATCTGAAGTGCCTTCTTATTATTCCCTAAGCTTGACAAAAGCAAGCTGATTCATCTGCTCGCCACAGAGACGATAGCCCCCAAACCAGTAGAACCAGCTTAGTATGGTACTTCATCCAGCCTGACTAGTACTGCTCAAAGCAAGTTAACCATGCTTCAATTTCCTAAAATTAGCTTGTTTGCCCCTAGGTTAGCCATCTATGCATCCCACTGAAATCATCATCTAAGCGACCCTTGTGCATAACGGGTGTCCTGTTGTGTCCTGACAGCGCACGCAGACAAGAAACATGATCAGCATCCAGATGTTTAAAGAGAACTGCAGACATTTTCAAAATAATTTATCCAGATCAGTTCTTTGTCCCAGTCTTCTTTTTCCAAATGTGCTAAGTACTGAGACAATATATGGATCTTGGTAAACTCTAACCACCTTGTATAGCACAAGTGGAGATACATTCTGTATCATTTGTCTTTCAAAGATCTACTTGGTGGACCTGAGGAAAGAATTTAGTCCTACGGTTTTTCTTGCGCTTCGGTTTAGGGGGTGTAATTTAACCTGCAGATCCAAGTTTTTCCTTAGTCTGGAGGCTATGAAATACAAAGTCTGTGTCTTTACAGCGTGATTGTAGTGTCTCATCACTACAGTTTTCAGAATGAATGCTGCTCACTGAGAGGGAGAATTACTCAACGAGAACCAGCCTACCATGCTTAATTACTGTTTTACAAGAGAACTTAGGTTTTGCTTACATAGCTTTATCTTTTCCTCCCCAGCATGTTTATCCACTCTGAAAACAAATGCCCAGATCTCCTGGAATGTGGCCCTATCTGTCTGGGACCACAGCTTTCCATAAGAGTTACATGCTACAGAATAATTAAACCGTTGACCAACTGCTGTTACTATGGGGCAAAAGAATTTTCATAGAAACCAGACCTGGGCACTGCAATACGCTTATCTTCAGCATGACTGTGAGATGTGACCGCCTCCACAACCAAATTCAGGTTTTTCTTTCAACTTCATTCCACCTTCTCCCACAAACTCTATCAACCCTCCCATCACACTTACAAATGAAAATGTTCACAAACTATCAACAGTGTCTTCTACAAGACGGGAATGAAGACAGAGATGATTCCACTCTCCCACCACTGACATTTTGGGGATGATCACATACTACAGATACAGAGGGCATGTCTACCCAAACACTTGAGATAATTTTTAAAAAGTCCTTGTCCACGGGAAGGTGGAGAGGATCCAAGATATCAGATATACTTTGGACTCCTACTTTAGTCTTTAAGAGAAGAGCACGTCAGAAGCTGACAGTTAACCAAGAGAAATTTTAGGACAGGCTTTCATACAAGTCTCTGTTTTAAACACATCAAAGGCTTTTTTTTCCCTAGTTCCACTGTCTTTTGTTGTTATTTTTTAAAAGAAGCTGCTTAGTGAACCTTGGCATCTGTGACCTTTCTAAGCTTCTGCCCTGGCAGATGGCACGAGCCATGTTTTCTGGAGGGCTTAGAGGGCCATTTCACAGTTTCTGAAGTAGCCGATATGCTTTATTGAATACAAGCCAAAATATGATTTGTACTCCTGCTTTATGGGTAAAAAAAGTCTCTATAGACATCATACAGTATTTAGTTAATCATCTACATGGATATAAATCTCCATATGGAAAAATGCATAAAGGTGAGGAGGGACGCTATTTTAAAAGCACAGACAAAAGAATGAGATTTAGTGATTGAGGTTATACTCTTAGCATCGCCGTGGCATTAAAGACGCTGTTGGATCTTAAGAAATGAGCACTGTGCAAGCGACCAGCTGAGTCATACTAAAATTATAATTAACAGGGATAGCTGTGATTAAGAGCACGGTCGTAACTGATTTTATTCACTGCTATTTGACACACTTACAACTCCACGCTTTCTAGAACATTGTCATAACCAAACTTCCCTTTCCTTATAATCTTGTTTGTCCAGAGATCTTGCAAGTAGTTTTGAGCAGAGAACTTCTGGGCTACTAAGCATTGTGCGGATAACAGTAGCAGCTCACACATCATAAAATAACCGAAATATTTATTATGACATAACAGAAGGAAAAACATTTTTTAGCAGTGCTCTTAAAAAGTCACAGTTAAGTGTCCAACATGTTTACCAGAAATGGGTGTTATGAGGAATTATGAAGAAGTTAGTAAGAAGTAAGTAAAGGCTGATAGGTAATCTACAATCAAGAAGGAGATCAAGTGACTAAATCCATCTGTACCTGTATCACAACAATCTGTATTCAGCACAGTACATTTAAAAATAAGCTTTGTAAACAGAAGACTGTAATCCACAAAATTCTTAATTTTTTTTTCTTGATGAGGTGGACCTGGTGGGGTTTTTTTTCCTAATATTTTCCATGAAGACAAAAGGCAAGAGTTTTGTTACACTAAAGCTTTGTATTTTATTGCACTATGCATCTGTGGAAGCCAGCTTCTCAGATTTATGCTGCAATACTCCCTATTATAGGATTTTAAGCCTAATATATCAATTTCTTTGTTAATCAACAAACGTTCAGGTATCAGACACAAGTATAATTACTCTGTGTTTCATTTGGAAAACCTGAGGTAAGAAGGAAAATTATCTAAATGTAAGATGTGAAATATTACATCTGTTCTGAGGAAGCATTAAATCAAAATAAGAACCAAGTGATTAAGCATCAGCTTCATGAAACCCCTCGATAAAAAAGCTGGGAAAAACAGCTTCAGAAATAAATGAAAATAAGATGGCCAATCAAGCCACTATCACATAATGCACCGAGAGGTACAGCGTTATGAATAATTACAAGTGAAAGGTTTTACTCTAAGATACAAAATAGAATTTTCCTAATTGAAGGAAGCAAATGTCTGTTTATGAGAAAATAATGAACTTTTTATGGGGTTTCTAATGAGCTTGTTTTCAGCTGATTCTAATAGTAGTTAATTTCATGCCAGAGGGGTGCATTTGTCAAAAGGCTTGTATTCTGGAGAGCCATAAAAGGAAAAGTTCAAGTATGGTCAGTTTTCATACAAATTCATGCTGAAGTACCAAACTGGTCTTACAATCATCCATTTCTTAACCTCAAACTAAAGAATTCAAGCAGTAATATCAGATTGAGCATAAATCTTTCCTGGAAAATTATTTGCATACATTTGAATTTCATTATAAAGTTTGTAAAGAGAAGACTGTTCCTTATATAATTACTAGTGTGTGCTTTTGTTCTCTTGAGGAGGAAAAAAATAGCTTTTCACATGTTGTAAGGAAACAAAAGGCAATAACTTGTTACAATGAAGTTTTAAATTTTATTGCACCAGTAACCAATGCAAATTAAAGGTAGATTAAGATTTTAACTTACAAATGTATGTTTTCATTAGGAATTTGTACCATTCAATTTTATAAATGATGCAAAATCCTATTTATTTTCTTTTAAAAAGATACAATGCATTCTTCTAAAAGATCTATTTTGTGCTTTACTAGTAAATTTTTCATTCAACCACTTCCTTTGAGACTACTTCTGGCCAACCCTTATGGTGTCACTTAATTCCCTCTGCACTGCATTGTGTTTTGGTTTGTTTCTGAGGAAAGATTCCTCACTTTTTTTTTCCACAGGAAAAAAATAAAGAATACGCAGCCTTTTTTATAATGCAGAGTTGGAAGATTATAAAAAAAATGCTGATGATTGGAAGTTCACCATCAGTAGCCTGAGTTAAGAGAGCAGGAGATAATTTCTCTGCAAGACAGAACTTTCTTTGCTTGTTCACATCAGAGGTCTTCTAGATGCCAGCCACAAAACCAGCAGTCCGTCAACCCCCCCTGCTACAAGTGGTTATCTCTCAAGCTGTGAACTTAGCCAACTAAGATACAGACAACTTGTTCATTATTCAGAAAATCCCATAGGGCTTATTGATACGGCAATTCTAGCTACAAACACTGCACACATGATACATCAGACAAATACTAAATTCCGCTAGTATTTTTTCAGAAAGCTTCAACTGGCTGGAATGTAAAAGTATCACTTCAAAAATTATAGCATTTATTCAATGCTTTTCAAGTATATTGGTGACAAATGGCATCATATTTAATGGCTGTTATGTCAACTGGTACCAAAAAGAACAGAGTATCAAGAAATACTGTGCTTAAGAGAGAAACAAACAAAAAAAAATCCATCCACTTATCAAGATAAAAGGACACCAATGTTCTGAATTCTAATAAAGTCCAAGTCAGGATCAGGAGGGAAATGCTGGCTGCTTCAATGAGACCATAGAAGATCTGGATTCAGTTCCCAGCTGCGTAACTCACTTTCTGAGGACTTCAGTGCTTATGCCTGACCTGGGAACTATGACATTTCTCTCCTTGCTACAAATCCTCACGGTAGCTCAGACCAAAAGCTCCAAACACTGCTCGGCTTCACTATCCAAACGGGATTGAACAGGTAGGGGTTATTTCAGATGAGTCATGACCACATTTTAGACTTGTGTCTTAATGTATCCAAATCCAAAGATACATCTCATTTTTCAGGTTTGATATATAAAAAGAATGAAAACACTCAATATATGTAGAAAACTTCTAAAAATTTGGGGTTAGAAATAAACATCACTGTCAATACTTAAAAAGAGTGGGAACTTTAAAAAGTATGATTCAAACATTGCATCCTTCTGGTTATTCTACTTATTTTTTTTTCTTTTCTTTGGAAAAAGCCTATTAATGTTAAATAGCCAGTCCCATCTTCCAGTCTTCTTCTTATATAATTAAAGAAGAAATTTGTTTTAAATTTGTCTAAACAATTTTATCATTTCAGGCACAGTGCTTTTCTATGCAACTTATTATATGCCATTGATCTTTTCCTCGGATATTTACACCATAACATTAAAAAGACGAGCAAGGCTGGCCAAGAAAATGACAAAAGAGGACCTCACAAATAAAACTTTTGTATTGTCCTATGGATCACAAGCTAAAATGTGGTAGGCATTAGAAAGATGGAGTATTTGTAACATCAAGTAATCACAGGTGGCCAGAATACGTTCTCTATCCAGCTGGGCAATCACAGATTTTAATTTCTGTGTTTTTACAGAGAGATTATTTCATAAGTGCATGCTTTACAGCAACAATCAATCCACCTCCATAAAAGTTATAGTTCTGTAAATCATTGATGGAAGATGCTGAAGACCTTAACACGCAGTAAGAATATGCATAGGACAAGCCTTCTTTTACAGAACCAAGCTAACCAGAACAGTATGACAGTTTTGCATCGTCTTTGCTTTTCTCAGTACACCTGCAACAAGGTGCTAGACGGGACAGCACTGTGGGACAACATTACTATGTCCCCGTAAATAGCAGGACACTGGGCTGGAATCCCCCACAAAGAAAGAAACAACTTACTACGGCTTAGATTTTTCCTTTCATTAAGAGAGAGGACCCACAGCAGAAGAAACACACTCATTGACAGAGCTTAGTTACGATACTGGTCAAACCCTCTTCCTCCCATTCCCACCCCAAAGCCCATTCTTCCAGCAGAAAGCATCACCTTCTACTTCTATTGCCACGTAATTTCCACTTTTTAAAAAAATAGCAGGATTGCCATCATACAAAAGCATAAAAGAAACAAGGAACGTACGATGGACATAGATATTGCTTCTTTTTCCCCTTTCCTTTCTTTGAAGACTTCTCTTTGGAACAAACTTCTTCAACCCACAAGGAGAACAAGATGAAGAAGAAAACTGCTCGTAAGAACTTCATCTTGAAGATTAAGCTTCAAAGAAACCTTCAGTCTGTGGCAAAAGGAAAGAGAGAGGTTTATGTTAGTAGGGCTAGGTATGACAAATGGAAACACGTACCTACAAAAAGTAAACAAATGTTTTTTATTTTGTTTTTGCTTTTTTTAAAGTTGGATCTTAGTTTCCTTGGGAGTGAGAGTCTGTTGAGGTGTACCTCTGATATGGAACCAAGTTAGGCAATCTTCTGACAGTCAAATAGCTTCCCAAAGAGACTGACAGTGAGGAACAGATTTAAATGCAAGTTTGCTCCATTGTCTTTAAGTAATAAACGTGATGCCCTTCTCAAAACGTGATGCCTAGCTCAAAATCCTCAGAAACTTGGAAACAGAATTCCTCACCAAACAAGTCATGTATCAACTGCATTAAATACGGTTAAACGTGACCAACTGGTCATCTAGCAAGGCAGAGAACCGCAAGCCCTCTATGACCTTGCACAGATAAAACAGCAATCATCTCAAGGCTAGTTAAGAGAAAGGCTTGCAAATTTAATTTTATCTACAGAATTTAAACACAACTGACTATTTTGCAAAAGCCCGTGCCCGAAAGGCCGGGAGCTGAGCCCGCGCTCAGCCAGAGATGGCCCCACCGGCCCCTGGCCGCAGCCGCTCCACACCCCGGGACTTTCCCACCCCACAGACCCTTCCCAGGCGGGTTCCTGGGCCCCGGCACCAGCTACATGTCTTATTTTCATGTTATTTATTTCTTTCCAATCCTTCTGAAGGAGCAGTGGCTGCCTCTCTCTCCCTCCCCTTCCCCTCTGGGAAGGCACTGGCATGCTTCAGCCCCCTCCGTTCCCCCAACCCCAGTCCGGTAACGGCCGCGGAGCTGCCCCCGCCGCCCTCTACCCCTCGCCCGGCCGCTTGGCCTCCCCGGCCCGGCCCCGGGCCTCCCGCCGGCCCCAGCAGCGGGGCGGGGAGCGGGGAGAGCGGGAGGCGGGAAGGAGCGGAGCTTCCCGCCGCCGCCGCTGGCCCCGGTGCTGACGGGGCCTCGGTAGCTGCCGCCCGGCGGGAACGGAGCTGTCGGGCCCCCCTTCCCCGCCC
>WHYT01015240.1:59251-78482 GCA_009806455.1 Tetrax tetrax | reverse complement strand
CGCTGCCCTTTCCGCGGCCACTGAGCATGTGCGGTAGCCGCGGAGCCCGCCCAGTGAGCATGTCCCGGCCGCCCGCCCGCACATGGGCACTGGGCGAGCGGCGGCTCCGGCGGCGGGAGGGCCGGGGGAGGGGGAGCGGGGGGGTACCCCCGGCTCTCCCGCCGCCGAGGGTAGCAGAGAGGCGGGGGATCAGTGCTACGTGGGTTTCACATGTTTCACGCGTATTTAGTCGTTAGTTACCGTGGCTCCTTGTGAAATGGCAGATTTCCCCCCGTGGGCAAAGGAAAGAGGTTGGCCTTGGGGACGGGCGCCCGTCCATGTCGGTTTTCCAATTCCCTCGAGGAGGGCCAGGAAGACGAACAGAGGGCTGGAGCACCTCTCCTGTGAGGACAGGCTGAGAGAGTTGGGGCTGTTCAGCCTGGAGAAGAGGAGGCTCTGGGGAGACATTACAGTGGCCTCAAGGGGGCCTACAGATGGGGACAAACTCTTCAGCAGGGCCTGTTGTGATAGGAAAAGCAGCAATGGTTTTAAACTAGAAGAGAGTAGATTCAGACTGGACACAAGGAAGACTTGTTTTACAGTGAGGGTGGTGGAACACTGGAACAGGTTGCTCAGAGAGGTGGTGGATGCCCCATCCCTGGAAACGTTCAAGGCCAGGTTGGATGAGGCTCTGAGCAACCTGATCTGGTTGAAGATGTCCCTGCTCCTTGCAGGGGGGTTGGACTAAATGACCTTTAAAGGTCCCTCCCAACCCAAACTATTCTATGATTCCATGGTGAACTTCTTGCTTACATCAGCTCTTTGGCCTAAATTTTGGAAATGGACAGACATTGTAATATAGCCAAGTAGTCTTAGGTTAGCAAATGCTCACCCTCCCATTATAGTTCAAAGTCTCACACTTCTCTCACATGCTTTTTCATGGCCAAGTCACTGAAAATCATGACTGTTCCCAAGTCTATTTATCTTCCAGCTTTATTTCTTATTGCTCCTACTATGCGCTGCCAGAGCTTCAGTCTGCAGTATGATGAAAGAGCAGCATCACCTGAAGAATGCTTTTTATTCTTCAGAATGGATCCATTGATTAAGTGTAATACATCAGTGGACGCTTTCTGGACTGTCCTGTAATCCTCAGCATGCTTCTTTGTGAAGCTCTGTTGGGGTTTGGGCAGACAGATAAAAAGTGAAGGAAGTCACCTGCTTGGCAAACGAGCAGCAAGTGGGCCCATGACCCAGGGAGCAGACAGCAAGCAGCGTGTAGATTCTGTAATATCCAAATGTCGGGTACCCTCAGCTCTGCCTTCTGAGCAACGTTCCCATCCTAACCGAGTTATAGACACACTCTGAAAATAATTCCATGCCCTTCAGAATTTGCTGCCATTTAGTATACATATACTGCTGCGTACATCTATACAAACATATGTGTGTACGCATACATGCATGTGGATGCAAAATGCTACTGCTAGGGGTCAGTTTAAGGCCACAGGTCTCTCAAGAAACAGCTTTCCGGTTCAAATACAGGAACTTGCAAAGTTCAACAAAGTAAAGTTGTTCCCTGAAACAGAAAGCAAAGCCCAGAGGCTTCCCCTAACACTGTCTACGTGTGGAAAACAAAGGTGAGCTTGTTTTTTTTAAACACTTCTAAATTTTGTCTCGGGAATAGAAACCAAGATGCTGTAGTTGTTCTAGAAGGACTGGCATAAATGTGTTTGAGACAAGGTGCCCACTGATTGCCATTTCCATTATTCTGCATTTTTGTCATGTTACTGGGGATAGGAGGCGTGAAAACTAAAAAAATGATATGCTGAAGACATGAGGACAGAGGCAGCAGAGGAAGAAATGGCTGTCAGCACCAGCAGCCTGAGCTGCTGCAGCCACAGCAGGCTCCGCTTTCGGTGTGCTGCTTCTTGCGGCCGCCGAGCCCGGCTGCTTCTTACCTCCTCTTGTATGGAAAGCACCTAATTTCCTCCTTTGGGCTGTCGGCAAATCCAGTGGTATGTGCAAGTGCTTCCTGATGCACCTATGGTTGTAAACACCCAAGGATGGATGGATATTTGTGATAACTCAACAGGACAGTGCGTAAAAGAGAAATTAATACCATCCACCTCTCACGTTCACATTAAATAAAAGCATACAGCTAATATCTTTCTATAGCTAATAAAAGTGAGATATATGTAACAAAGACAAGAAAAGGGAACTGCTTCGGTAAGATATCTATGTAGTACCTTTAGGTGTCTTACACCTCACAAATAATACAAAATATGACAAGAAATATTTCAATAACCCTTGGGGTTTTTTTTTAATGCACTTAAATGGAATAAGTGTGAGCTCTCAGGCAAGTGCTGGCAGTGAAGGGTCTGTGCAAAAAGGCATTTTTTCCCCCCTCTCACCATATAAAAGCTGGCCAAGGTCACAGCCAGCTGCCTTCTTACCTGGCAGCACCTTCTTGGCAGGCCAACGGAGACAGAATAGCCAGGCTGCTCATGCCATCCCCCTTGCTCAGTGCTTGCCAGAAGAGGCCAGAGCTGTCGTGCATGCAGGAACGTGAAGATGGACCGCATGCATCCGGATGTCCTGTTGCAGTGCTGGCCAACTTGGCCATGCCCAAATAGGAAACGACTCAGGGAAAAAAGCCACCTACAAAAGCCTTGTACCAGCAAGCTGGTTGGTTGTGAATAATGGACCGGGTTGTGTTGATTGGTTTTGGTGGTTTCATGTATTTTAGAGATCCTCTTACTACTAAATTCATGTATAAGGGCAGACCTACTCTGTCTCAGAATTCATTTTATTTCAGAGTGCGGAAGTCGACTTCATCATTTTTCCACTGCTTGCAACTGCTGCTCTCTCCGCTGTTGGGAAAATCTAACCGTGTTCATTTCTCTGATTCATGAATCATTCCCAGGAATTTCTAATATGAGACATTATCCTGATCACGAGAAAATAGTTGTGTAAACCATAGGCAAAATATAACAAGACCTTTCCTGATGATCAGCCCAGGGACATCAGTGCTTTCTTTAGTTTGCAGTAGTGGAACACGGAGATCTGAAAATCCAGCAGTCTAAGCTCTGCTGTTCAATCACACAAAAATACCTCATAGCTGTATGAGACAGAATGTCTTTGGTTTTATTGCTCTTTTTAGTCTACTTACTTACTTAAGGTAATGAGTTTTGTGTAATAACACTCTGTATGTGTGCATGTTTCAAACAGCTAGTTGCAAACTTTTGATTTTTTCAACTGATTGATACTATCTTTTTTTTAAAAAAAAAAAAGCAGGGAGCTTAGAGATATTAAGTCCTGTGTGTTTTGTAAAGACAGCTGGCTGGGAAGACAGATTGGGTTAATGTTTCTGCAGAAGGGGAAAAAGTTAGAAAGAAAGCAGACTGGCATGAGTGATTACTATACATCAGAAAATCCACCTGGGAGAAAGATATTATAAATTCTTTAAACACAAACATATTTAATTCATAAAGTATCTGCTTTGCTAGAGGAGGAATTATGACTGAAAACCAGAACTTCTAATGTCAAATAGCTGACAAAATTTTATTAAAGCCTTTACCAAGCTTTTTTTTCAGGAAAGTGAATATGTATTTTAAAATTTCTAATAAACGGATAGCCCATGTTGTAGCTTTCACATTAATTCAGTTAAAAAGTCAGGCAACCACAAGATCCACATCGACTGGAAATCAGATTTCATTAGTTTCAATGCTCACTAAACTAGTTTTTCTTATAAATTAACTTGAATTAATTCACCCAATTAGAAAACACAATTTTAAAAGGATTTCATGTTCTGCAACCTTTGGAATTACAGACGTTTCTGATTTCAATCACCTATCACATCTTGATGGCTTTGGTGATTGTCCAGAAGGGGTAGAGGTTTACAGGGCTCCTAAGGAAGACCAATTTCTAAAGGATGGTGAAAGCTCTTTATTCTTCTTTCCTTTTCTACAATTGTAAAGAGAGATATATCCTCAGGTCATTGTATCAGGTAGGAAATAGGGACAAAATAGGTTTTCAGTACAAAAGGTTTCTCCTTTCTCGTACCAATGACCAGAACTGTGAACCATACCTGATTTCCTTCCTTCTGAAAAGACTCATGATTTTCATTCCGTTTTGAAATACAGAAACTTAAAGTAGCAAACCTAGCAGCAAACAAAATAACCAACAGATTAACCATCAGATGAAGAAAATTATAGTCTGTCCTTCTTAACATTCCGGTTCCCTCATCTGTCTCTCTCCTTTACAGACACTGAGTGTGACCGATGATCCTTACAGGGTCGATCTGAATGCTGCCAAATTCAGACTATTTTGCTTTGGTGGAGGCTCTAATGTGAAGACTTTTGAAAGAGCTGAATGCACAATGAAGTGTCTCATTTACTGAAATTAAATGAGAAAGCAATTAGAAATGTATGCACCTTCAAACATGGTATTGCTGGTAAGTAGAATAAGCTTGGGCTATATTGGGCTTTATCTATTTGATTGATAAATAGCTTGTCAAAGCAACAATGGCATATATTGATCATAATAGACATAATCATATTAATAATGCCTGTACGTCACAGGAAGCAGCCACCTGTCTTATCGCTGTCATGGATTCACAGAAAATTGGGACTGTACAAGATCCTCAAAATCTGTTTCTTGCATTTTATTTATATTTATATTATATTTATAAAATGCATCTTACGCATTTTATTACCTGCGTTTCCTGTGTAGCTATGCCTTTGCTGACAGAACTCCACATGCAAAGTGCTGTTGAGCTGTGTGTATGACTTTGTAAGGGTCGGTCAGAAAATCAGTATTGTCTCAACCTTGTCATCGAGGACTTCCAGGTGGACTGTGGACTTGATCTGGCCTAAAAGTTAGGCTCACAACTTGACATGAGTTGCTGCAAGCAGCCTGCCTGAGGTGCAGTTTTTTTTTTTTTTTCCCTGGGAATAGAATGGAACTGTTATGGACAAGGCTGACTCTGGCCTAACAACAAAATGTACAACATCCTTGAAACGGTGGACAGAGTGGCGCGGAGGTGCCACGGCTCATCCCTGTTGTCAAAACTGGCAGAGATAACCGTGCAGCTGCTATCGAGGAGGACGAATCACAACTGCTGTCTCAAAACAACGGTGAGAAAGTGCCCTTTAACAGAACTTTGCTAATTATAACGTACAAAAAACACACTTCTATCCTAAGGGCTGAAAACAGGCCGAGGTCCCCGAAGTAAGGAGGAGCAAGGTTTGCTACTTGGCACAAAAGGTCAACCCCTAACAACGAGACCCCTGAAGAGCTCTCCCCACCAAGGATCGACATAGATCGTGAGGACCGGCAGGACACTGCCTGGATCTGGGACCATAGCAACGCCTTGGACCCGCGATGGTAGCTATTATTCTTTTTGTTTTCCTATCTTTGCTTTTCCCTTTCACTCCCTTTCACCTATTGCATGCCGCTTTACGGGCAAAATAATAAAGTTTGTGCTGTTTGATTGAAACCAACCCCTTTGGCGTGTTTGCCGTATTTTGCACTTTGAGATCGCACTAAAAGAACCATCATGAGTCCCGAGTGGGCCGTGACAGACTTCAAGACTTTTTTTCCCCTGCTCTCTTATTGCTAAAAGGAATGAGCTGGAGCAATGACCCCAAGGCTGAAAAAAACAACAACAACAGGACAGAGTGCATGTCCTGTAATCCCTGCAAGGACTGCTCAGTATGGAAAGCAGAGGTATCCATATTAGAATACAGATATTTCCATACAACATATCTGTATGTTGTATGGAAAGACCAAAGAAGGTGATGTATGTGAATAGTACTTCCTTCTGCTGTTCCCTAATGTCATTGCCAAAGAGATTAAAGTCTAATTCCAGGTCACTGAAGCCAATAAGATTTGCATTGCTGGTATCGGTGGGTGAAAAACTCTTATGGAGGGTTCAAACTAAAAAGCAGTCTCCAAAGATATTAAATTCGTAGTTCATGTTGTTATGTAAATAAGCCTAGGACCTAGTATTAATAATATTGCTATGTGAAGTTCTGTGTGTTCCTACAAGACAGCTTAATGAGCCTGAGAAATGTATTAACTATCCAAAAAAGTGTTCTCTCATCTTTTGGAAAGTTCAGAAAGTTTGTCACACAAGTTTTGGGGGAGAAAAATGAATAAAAAGATGCCTATTTGTATGCATCCACATTTAACCCATATGCTCACATTTAACCCCTATGTTTCAATAAAACTGTCTGATTGTATAATTAATTGGCTGAACACATTTAGTGCCAATGTAATTTCTTTTGTGACTTATACTGTCATGTAAGAATTGAGATACAAGTCAGTGGTGAAAGGGACTAGCCTGTGAGCTTCAAAGTTCTTAGAGGCAGTGTTTGTTCATGCATAAATGGTAGATGTAAATGACTTGTGAAGAGTAAATGCATGATTAGTAATTGTTATCAACATGCTACAGGCATGAACTGCATGCCTTGTGAATAAGTAACTAACTGTAGTGCAGCTGTATCTGTACAAATCAATAAAGAATACAGGTGTACATTGAAAAGAATCAGGAGGACATTTATTATTGAAATGTCATTCAACACCATGTTTTATACTTTCTGCAACATAAACGCTTTCTAAAAGCACTTGGTGCATGCAAAGTGCTACACAGGATTGGGTACCTGTCTTTATTTCCTCTACTTACACAATAAAAAGAAGAGACAGATGCCTTGTTGGGCAAGTCAAGGCAATTCCAGCTAATAAAAGTTTTAAGTATAATTCAGAGTTCCTCCTGGCTGACTACATTGGAAGGATACCTAGATGTTCCTGAGGATAGAAGTGAGGACAGCCTGCAAGGTCACATTCAAATTTCCTTTTTGCCCACTGTAGTGCATGCATTCTGCCTGAATCACACTGCTGATGTGCTTTATTGTAGTAGCTGCTCTTCACTTAAATTCTTCTTGATTTGCACTCAGTCTGAACAGCTGTCAGCTACCTGCTAGACATATGGTGCCAAAGGCCCGCAGGGCAAATTTCTTACAACCCACAAGATGCTCAGTCTCAATCTTCGGAACGCATCTAGCACATTGTCATGGTGTTATAAGGGACTGTGCCTATAACAGGCTCCAACTCCAAACTGGACATGAACCCCAGAATTCATTGTGTACCTGCTACCTGAAGAAAACAGATCCTTTTTGCCTTTCAGACAGCTATTTCAATCTCAATATAAGGGCTTAGTTTGATCCTTAGTCTAAAAAATTTCTATTCTCTACATTTCTCTACATTCAGCGTTCTCAGTGCTGAAGTCATAACTTTATGATCTGTTTCCTCATCCAGATTTAGCAATTCAGAAAAGGTACACCATGATAATAAATGCAGTTTCCAGGAGAATGTCTAGGTTTTCACACCACTGTGAAGGATCCATGCAGGTTAAAGGGCCTGCCTTTGGAGATCCTAAAAGGCACTATTACATTTACCCTGAAATTAAAGTTCTGATGCTTTTCTTTTAGAAAACCCAAGGAACTGTTTATGCCTGACTGCAGATTCTTTGGGTAGGGAGTGAAACGAAGACTGTAAAATGTAGAGGAACCATTATCTATACAGCAGTGGAAGTCCTGGAGAATGAAAGCACTCAGCAAGAACAGGTTCCTGATGCACAAACACAGGTATGTGACATGCTATTTAGGAGATATTTTTCAATAACAGGGAATGTTGGAGAAAATTAGAGGTTGGAGTAATGACTGTTGTATGAACCCTCTTGACTGAACGTACTTCTGAGAGATTTGAATACAAGTAAGCATACAAGAAAGGCCATGTCCTCCTAGTTTGAAAAACACACTTCAGAGTAATCATAATTATATACTTGGTGAGTAGTTATTACACTACATAGTTTCTCTGAAATTATAACATCAGTTAATAATTTCCAAAAATATCTTACCCAGAAATCCTTGTAGAAATCCCGTTCATCCTACAATGACAGCTTGTTATGGAAACAAGTATTTTACACATTATGCCTGAAATGTACAGTGTAAATTACATACATCAACATTAAAAATAAATGTAGCACTAAAAATTCATGAAGCTGTGTCAAAAGCTCTTGTGCTGCTAATTCTTCTTTTTTTTTTTTACATCTAATTGTAAACAGAGATGCCAGAGGTTTTAGCATTTGTGGTCATTTGGTGTTGAAGAATGTACTGACCTTTTCCTGCATACTTCGCGTAATTTTCTCTCCTCTAAGACATTACCCTTCCTGTCCTGAACTAGGAGAGACTCGTACATGCTAATGAATGTGACGTCAGTGCTGGCAGAGCGTGCTATTTTTATAATGGAAAAAACCTGTTTGTTGAAAAAAAACATTCTCCTTTTCAGATTATGTCTAATTATTGTTACATTTTTGTCTTTTCACAAGTTAACAATGATTTCGGTGTAGGCCAGTCAGCAGAGCCATCTCCTTTAGTACAACTGTTCATAACCTTAAGTGTAATTTGAAATTCTTCGTTTGGTTAGGGATCTGTATTTTGTGTAAAGCTTATCTTGAACATAGTAGTTAAGATCCTGCAGTCACTCTGAATGCAGAACTCGATGGAAATATTCCATTTTGAAAATCTAAATGACTAGGGCTGGTGTTTGCCTGCTCAGACAGATATATTGTGCCAAAGCACCATTCCATTATTCTATGTGCTATATAACTGCAGTACTATTCATATGAAGACCATGCAGTCATTAAATATTTGAAGATTGTCAAATGACTGCATAAAAGCCATGTTACTTGGGACCGCTGGACCCTATAGCACAACATTCTGTCTGCAACAGTGGCCACAGGTAGATGCCTAGGGAAGAGTATGAACAGGACCAGCAGATGTTGTACTTTACCCAAATACCGTTCCAAACTCCAACCATTTTCAACTCAGGGGTTTTCTTAATACTGATGTGAAAGTACATAGACTTTAGTATATTAACACAAGGCACATATCAAGGGCATTGCTGCCCTGCCCCTCCAAGATTAGAAAAAGGAGAATATGAGGCAACCTGGGTGCACAGAGGAACTGTCAGACTGCAGAGAAATAGTCTGAGACTAGCTGTCACAGCTGTCAAGTCTAGCATGATGGCTCAGCTCCAAGGACCAGATTCCTGATGCTGTAGGGCAGAACAACTGAGTAAATATGAGCCAGAAACTCCATACTCTTTGTATCATTATTTTCATTTGTCTAGCACTATAAATGCATAGGTATTTGCCCTGGTGTGCACAGGAACACAGTTTTTCCTGGTTATCCCCATTTTCTGTGTTTCATAAAATCAAAAATCACTCAGACTTGCAAGTAGAAGCAATTTTCCACTCTTTATCGAATTCCTTCCCTGCTTAACTCCTGGCCTGCCCAATAACAGTTTGTGAAGAAAGGTCTTAGGTTAACATGCCAGTGTCTGAATCCAAACATATGGACTTCCAATGAGGAAGATCTGTCTGAAGACAGACTGGACAGTGACTATTTCTGATTTCCAGTCCAATGTTTAGGACAATATGACTGTGAAGCTGCCCTGAGTACCAGGGCAGCTACCTCCAGAAGCTGTTTTCTGTTTCTGCGCTCTGGGAGTGCAGCTGACCAGCGAACGGCCACAGATGCTGTTGAGACTACATATCCAAAGAACATGGCCAATCTCTTTGTGGCTGGCATGTGAACCAGAAGCTGAGACGAAGTCATGGTATTGCATACTGACATAATGAACTGGGTAAATATGACAGCAAACTGTACAGTGACACTAGGGACAGCCACTACAGTCTTTATATATATCTGCTGGCAGCAATGATGGCAGAAGTGTATGGGCTTTACTTTTACAGCATTTATAAGTCCCATCAACTTCCCTTAATATCCAAGGAGGCCTCATTTCTGGTGGCTCATCTGATCTAGCTCCTTACAGTCAGTGAGAACCTGGAGGCTCTGACTTACTGGCATCATTCACTGGCCACTTAATAGCCTAGATGCTGAGGGTGATGTCTCCTGCTGGAAAAGCGATAGCATAAATAAAATGCTTTGGAGACAACTGGTCTCAAAATCACACAAGGAATACATACTTTCAGTGTTGCAGTTACACTCCTCAATGTATATGTTAGCCGTAAAATTCAGGAAGACAGATCACAGGAGACATTTTGCAGCCATTCAACCTCCCCTTGAATGTTTTGCTGTGGTTCTCCTCTGCAACAGCATGCCACAGCGTGGTGTGATGCAAATACAGCAGCTTGCTGTCCAGACCTGTTCCTAGCCCTTGCAGCCATTTCTACATCTCCACATCTCGGGCACACATCGCTAGGTAGACCCTGGTCTGTCTGACCCCAAATTGCCTGGAACTCATCTATTAGGCAAACTGTCCATGCATTAGTCTCTGCTTCAGTCACTATGGTCTGACTATATTCCTCACTCAGTTCCTGTTATGGAGTGTCCCAGTCCAGCCTCTCAGCATCTGCTCTAATCTAATCTGGACTACTGGCAGCCGGTCCAATCCTACTCTCTGATACTTGCACGAGGACCTGTACAGTAATGTGGACCATGTAGGAGATACTAGGGCTCTCTTACCCATTGCCAGCATGGGGGACTCCGTTCCAAACTGCCTGGGTGGGCTCGTCAGTGAAGCTTCGTTTGGAATTAAGGAGCTCTAGATAAAACGGTTTTAGACAACTGCCATAAAGGAGATGAGTAGCACTGCTTGGGTTAGATGTTTAGGCTGGCAGTCACAAGCTAGAGGTTTTCCCAGCTGAATGGTGACTGAAGTGCACTGGGCATCAGGAATGCTGTCTCAGGGAGAGGGAACAAATCGTGGTGTTATGTTGAGCTAAGAGCTGATGATAAGGAGGTTAAATTAGCACTAATAAGGTTCAAACTAGGCTACATTTCCTTGTTTGCTTATGCTGAGACAGATAAAAAAAGTCCAGCCTTACTAAAGTCAAATTATTTCACACCTACTTTATTCACTTACAGAGTAGGCTAGCTGCTCTGTCAAAGAATGGTTGACTTGGTGTGTTTTGACAAGCCCATACTGTATGCTTCTTAGCACTTCATCTTTTAGGTGTATACAATTTGATGAAACAAATAGTTATGCCCTTTCCCTTTCTAGAATTTCACATTCTTCCTTTCTTCTCTTTTCATGATAGTTTAATAAAATTGAACCAACATCACGTTCACATTTCCAGCATTGTATTTAGGCCTTCTTTCCTTTCTCTGTAATTGTGGCTAATTTCCACAGGTATTAAAAGTCAGGGGATGCTCTGAATTTGCAGATCAGTCGCTAGATTGCTCACTCCAGAAATGGAGTGACTTCCTTTTTTTTTATGGTCTTCATAAATCTATTCAGGTACTGGGCCTTTTGCGTAAAATTAATATAAGACGACTGTAATGATGCTGTTTATTTTATTGAAGTAATTAAAATTAACTGAACATTTATCCTTAATAAGTACCTTGTATTGGATCTTTACAGAAATACACATCACAGCAAAACATAGAAATATTAAGATGCTCATTGTGTTGTACTAAGGGAGAGAAATATCAGTTATATGTGGCTTTGTCTATGTGGCATGTTATCATTATTCCCTGAAATGCTCCAGTGAACTTTCCTAACAGACCAAACCAAAAGAGACCTGTTGATGAGGTGAAAGGAATGGACAATCTTTGCTCAGTCACAGTTAACAAAAATATTCCCTTTTAGTTCATGTAAAGCAGGATTTTGAGCTCTAGTTGTGGAATATCATTGGCATTGTAGATTAAAGGATGTTTAATTTTTGTTTTTCTTGTCTTTCAAAACAACATTGTTGCCAATCAGCTATTTACAACGCAAGTTCAGAGCAGCAGTTTGCTATTAAAGTGGTGGAAAATAAACAAATGCAAACATAGAAGTGTAAAGAAGTGTAGCCAAAATCTTTTATTAGATTAACCAGCAAATAGGCCACTTAAAAGATGTTTATTTTTAAAATGTATTTTTTCCGTAAAACTAACCACTGATATTTACTACTGATTCACTCCAAATATGAGCTGGCTTTGAACTTTGATTAAGAAAACACCCAAACCTGGCCCACACCTTGGCCTGTGCTGACCACAGGGCAGTCACACGGAAGGAGATCCAGCCATCCAAAGCAACTCCAGCTCTTTCCACCCAGGTGTCTTCCATCCATATCTAATGGGAGACAGTGCTGCTGGTCACTGATTTTTAGTAGGAGAGGATTTCTAGCTGTAAAAACACTGATTCCTTCCACTGTCCCAGGGGAAGGCCACACAAAGTGAAGCTATTTGACTTTGCCTTGGGAGAGAGTTGCAACGCTCATATATCCCAGTGGTGAGTTCAGCTCTGAAGTGAAGTCAGGTTTTGTCATCTGCTGAATGAATTCGAACCCTGACTGGGATCTAATTTAGACAGTAAAGAAAAAAAAAAAGGAGAAGAAAAAACTCCAACAAAATGAAATTACACGGGGAAAAAACACACAAAAAAAAAGGGGGCTGGGGGGGGGCGGTGGAGGAGAAAGGGAAAAAGACAAAGAAAAGGAAGAGAAGAAAATTACCTTCCCAGAAAGGACTCTGGAATATAAATGGAGTTCCTATACTTGCCCTTTTTCCCCTTGACTTGACAGCTGTGGCCATCCACGTCAATGGGGAGAGAGGCTCAGGCCCCTGCCAAGCCTGTTTGTGATATTTTTTTCTGAGATGAATTAGCAGAGAAGTTACTATTAGCATTTTCTCAAGTAAAATCTCCCCAGCACTTCTGTGAGACTCACCTTGCTTTTCACTGCTTCAGTAAGCATATCAAAAGCTATTAAACTCATTGTGTCATAAGAACATTGTGTTGCTGGATAAAAAAAAAAGTTAAAATCTTATCTTTCCCATAATGTATCTGCCCATAGACTCCTGCTCTCTTTAAGGTACTGAGGCATTTCCTTAAATCTGGCCAAGTATGGATCTCCATTCGTGGATGTGGACTAGCCTGAGACTTGGGCTTCACTGTTAGGCTGGTGAAAATTTGAGACATTCTTTAGATACGTTGTTCCTCTCTGGTGGCTGAAGATTCAGTCCTATTTTAAGTGGCACTAGGGTCACATTGACATTACTAAGCAGTGCAGAGCAAAACGGAAGGAACTAGCGTTTGATACGCTGAAATTCCATATGGTCCTAAGACTGTATATGCACGTGGTGTGTTTACCAAAATTTAAATTTGTACAAATATCTGACTGTAGGCACACACCGCACATGCACAAAGAGGTAATGTTGCAAGCGAGGTGAGTCACTCCGATGAGTGACCTCAGCCTTGGTTCCACCATGAGGGAAACCATTTCCCAGCACGGCAGTCACACACCCTGGCACATTCTGTGAGGCTCCAACTGTAAGTGCAAGGCAAATTCAACCCCTCTGGTACACTAAATCAGAAATGTGCAGCCGTTCTTCCCCCAGAGCAAAACAAGTCATTTTGAGTTAACTTCACATTAGTGACTTAGTGTCAGTAAAAGAAAATAGCAGTTCTTTATCTGTTTCTCCCTAGACGGTGGGATAGGAGTAATCTACTGGAAGGCTACCACAGCTAATGGTTTTCTCTTTAAAGTCAGTGCAGCCACAGTGACCGATAGGCTGGGAATATAATCCCAGTCTTTGCAAATACTTCTCTTTTTCTCTTAATGGATAACCAAAAGACACATTACACTCCTCCAGAAGTGTTGCTCAGCAAGAAAAACATGACTGTGCACAGGTACTAGCTTCATTTTAAATTAATTTTCAACAAATTGTTTCTTTGGAATTAATATTAGAGTTGTAAAAATATGTTCTTTTGGTCTACAAATGATTACATCCTTCAGAAACTGTCACTACCCTGACACCAAACTCATTTTTCATAATGTGCTCAATCCACTGTCAGTGAAATCAATGAAGTGCATTTTTCATCGGTCTTAATGGGATTTGGACAAAGGCTTGTCTTTCTAAATAAAGCCAAATACTGGGCTGATTCTGTATTCTGTTATACCCATGTAAATTGGAAATCAGCCAGTTGGCAACTTCTATTTTCTTTTCTCCTTTTTTTTTGTGTTTTGCAGCAGAAAAAAAAAAAAATCTCACTTCATTAGAGTGGAAAGGGTAGAAGAGCAAGATTACAAGGATGAAACCACAATTCTCTTTTCAAGTGATGTTACACTTGTTCTGTACACCTCAACTCAAAAGGAGCATTATAAATTATCAGGAGTTCAGCATTTTGAAAAATTTGCAGCAGCCTTAGGATTGATATGACTTAAATTCAGCTGCCCATATAGTAAAAGAAACTTTTTCTATTACTGACTATTGGCTAAGAGTAACAACACTCAACATATCCCTCTTACTTGGCACCTATGTAGAAGGGAGAGCGAATGTGAAGTAAAGCTATTACATCTGTTCCATTCACCCCTTACCCCTGGGGATTTCCCTTCATTTATTTGCTTTGGCAAAATAAAGAAATTTTTTCAGTTTCTGGCATCTCCATGTATTTAAAGATATTATAACACTATCCCTGAATTTGATATACAGGTGCGTTATGACAATGTCTTACACAGCAGACAGCTTTAAAAGCAAGAATGACAATCTGTTTAGTTTTCAAATAATGGCAGTACTCTACACAATTCCTCACATATAAAAATGACAGAAATACCCCTGTGGCTGAGAACACGGTGAGCATTGCCAATGACCTCACTCCAGCTACCTCAAAAAAAAGTGAAAAGACAGTCCAGTGCCTGGTAAAATTTCTCGTCTCCTTTATTCTCTGCTAAAATTATTTCTCATCTTTAGCAAATGTTTAGTTCCCATGTTTTGCATCTAGAAAGCTTGATAATAAGTTTCTCCACTTTATAAATTTTATGGTATTAAATCATTGGCAGCAGCCTGATAAACTGTAGTTTCATTCCCTTTTGTTCATTCTCAGAATTCCTCTTTGAGAAATTATTGCCATTAAAAATCTGATGTCTCACAGAAAAAGAACGGCATTTATGTATTCTGTATTGTCTCTCCAATATGAAGATACAGAGATCAGTTCTGACTGTCTTCCACATAATGCGCATCTTATACAATGAGGAGTGGTAAAGAGTTGAAAGAAATTGCCACTTACAGGAAAAAGAACAAGATAGAAATCACATGTAAAATGGAAACTGGCATGGGACATGAGCATACAGAGAAGAGCAGGGCTCCAAGGCAGACAGGCACTGATTAATCCTGTAATCCTTTCACTTGGTGAAGAGGCACAAAGAAATACTCTCTGCTATCCTTAAGAACGTATCTCCACGGACAGATTCTCTTTGTATTGTTCTGCGTTTATCTGTTAAAGTGTTCTCAGAACACAATGCAATAAGGGCCTGTTTTCAAACAGGGGTAAATGAAATAATATAAAAATAAGCCCCTACCTCTTCCCTCACTGCTTGGTTCCCTGCTCCTGAACAAACAGGCAACTCCTGTTCGTTTCCATGGGAGTTGTAAGCATTTGCAGAATAACCAAAAGGAGTATACACAGAGGAAATGACCTTTTCTTCACCACCTTTCACAGCCTCACCAGTACTTTTCTGTGAACAAAAAGAATGGATTTTGTTAAAGAAACCCACGCCTGCTCGCAGTGCCATTCAGCTAACTCCACCAATGATGTCCTGCTCTGCCGTGTGGCCAGGGCACAGCCCCGTCCACTGGACAGGTTCAGTTCAAGCCTTCCAGGCTCCAGAAAATCCAGCTATGACATTTTGGAGACAAACACAGCTGTATCTTAATAATTTTGAAAATGAGAGTGCCCAAAAGGGTCTGCTGGAATGTTTACTAGTGACTTATAAGGGTCAGAGCATGTTTGACAAGGCTATTGTAATTTTTTTTTCACTTGTATTTCAAAGGAATTTAATAATTAAGTAAGTGACAGAAACATCACTATGAAATATCAGTTGTGGGATTATGTTATTGTTTTTCCCTGGGTATTAATCACTAGTTAGATAAACCCTAAGGAATAAAGAATACATACCTTTCCCAGGAAGAGCATGAGAAAAAATTTGGACAGAAGCACAGTTTACAAATACTTTTCAGAGTATCTACCTACAGGACTGCAGGCTGAGAAAGACATTTTTCAGACAGTTGTCATGATGGTGATAAGATATGTCATTGACCTACAAGATGCAGTTTACCAGTTCAAGTTACCAAATTTTCTGACTTCTGTTTTGAATGGAATTCAAGAGAAACTAGCCTCCAATTAGAGCTAAGTCCTACTCAGGCAAAAAGCATTATTGTTTGGGCTGTCATCCTGGCTGATGGATTTTCTCACTTGCAGGAGTTGTGTTTCTTCAGTTAGTGTAATTCTTCCAGTGATAATTCAGTTCTTAGTGGTGTTATATTTTCTGTCGAGTCACTAGCTGTTTCTCCTTGATTTTTAGCCTATTTCTTTTGCTTAAAATTAAAAACATTTCACTTGCTGCAAGGACTGATTTTGGCTGCACATTTTTAATAGACAGTACATATTAAATAGGCACTAGGTATTATACCAATATATGTCCCACCTCTTTCTTTTTTTTTTGGCATTACACTTCTACTTTCACCCTGTTCAGACCCATCAGCACTCTTCACCTCTTTTTGTTTTCCACAGAAAAAAAAGAAAGTGCTGAATGATGCAAGGCCCCGCTAGTGACAGAACTTTTCCATATGGAAATACCATCTCATTACACTGCTAAGCTATGAGGTAAAATTTTCAAAGCCACACAGAGAATTTTGTCACACATTTTCCATGTTTTATAAGCTGGAAGAGTTTTTGAACTATGATGGTGATGGACATGTTCCCTATGACGTCTAATTTTTCATTGAACATGACTTAATTTTCTTTATTCAAAAGCTTACAAATTCTGAAGAACAGCTTCTACTGATATGGGAATTTAAAACATCATTTTTTCTATGTCTTTCTGATTATCTTTAGTTGAGATCATATCCACAAATAATAAAATAATTATTCAATGCTCCAAATTCTACTAGAATTAGTTCTTTTTAAACAAAAAAAAACCAAACCAAGGTCACTTTTGTCATGCATACATTTTAGAGATCCTCATTGGCACAAATATTTGAATTTAAATTATTTGAAACTGGTAGATAAAAGTATAATCTCAGATTTCTGTTATTTTGGAGGTTGGCTGGCTTTGTAACCTTGATAAATAATGGCGTGTATGGAGCAGTCCATCCTGGTATTCATTGTTGGTCGTGGACTTGGTGCCAAGTGTAATCTTTAATCTGAACTGAAATGTGAGGAACTTCAGGGAAATTTTGCGTGGACTTCTTTATGAGCAAGTCCCAAAGGAACATGAAAGGAAAAGGATGTGAGAAAAATGAAAACTGTTTGCCAAATTCCCATCACTACTGACTAAAATTACATCTATTCCTGATATCCATGCACACAAGTACTCTGCACTTCCCTACTTTTAGTTTTGAACTCCTGCATCATTCTGCTTACATGAGTAATTATTATTTACTTTCCGGTCCCAAAATAAGAAAGGATTTTAAAACTGAAAATAAATCTCTTAGCCAGGTTTTGCCCCTACACAAGAAACACTGGCCACATGAAGTCTCATGAAAGATTACCATAAAAGCTAAAAACAAACATGGATTACTAAAAAATGCAGTTGCTCAATATACTCAGAACTGCCAGCAGCAGTTTCCTCTTTGGGCTGTTGACTTCCTAACCTTACTCAACCCTTCAGAAATTTCCTGGTCAACAAGACTTTTCAGAAGCTTTGTGAAAAAAAAAAATTAAAAAATAATCATTGGTTTTAATCAGTTTCCTTAAGACTGAATCTCTTCACAAAAACTCAGACTAAACAATTGTAAAAGTTACTAAAAGTAAACCAATTTATCCCTGTAGAGCAATAAAGGCAAACCAAGCAGACAGGAAAGCTTGTTGGAAACAACCTCTATAGACTACCAACGTGAGGGAAGATTCAGATATCTACTGAATATCTGTTTTTCTTTATTGGAAGAAAAGGCATTGCAAAGGTTTTTTTTTTTCTTTTTCTATTTTAAGTATAGGTTTCAGAGACACACTCGTATAAAGTAGGTGATAGATTTCAGGCCAAGAGAGCTAATTCTTCATGAAGGTTTGGGTCATGATTGTTCCTTTTCTAACTGAATACTATATTAACAGTTGTGAATGTTTGAACTTGTAAAAGTGATTCTCAATGTAAAAGTATAAAGGGCATTTTTGAAAAGTGTATTCAAATCAGAGAGGAAAGATATTTTGTGAGAATACATTGACTCTGTATTTACTGCCGTCAGCGTATTCCTGTCCTTGGTGGTGACCTTGGAGGGATTACTTACATTAACAAGTTCAGACACACATATAAATATTAGCACTGCTGGACTGTGTGTCTGTAACAAACAGAGCCCCATCTCACTCCTACTTATAGTTAGTGATTACTATTTCAAAGAGAGATAGAAGTTAACAAATAAGTATCCAGAGGATTGTTAAGGATTAGATGAGAAAGTTGGGCTCCTGTCTAAGTAAGGATGCTGTTATATTTTTGTTTACATAGAGACTTAACAGCTGGTCTGACTGCAGTCTATTTTAAAGCTTTAAGGCAGACAATACAAATCATATCTGTAATTTCAGACCTAGGTCTTATGAGATTATCCTTGTGAGGGTGTGATAAACAGGTCTTTATGGAACAAGACACAGGAGTTACTTTCAATTAAAATGTTTAATTTACTTTTAGAAATTTTCCCATTCTTTAATGAAAACTCGTAGCTTACATTTAAATAACTCACAGGTTCTTATTTCCAGGTTTCAAAACTGTAAATTCAAACTACTGAAATTTGATTTCTAAAAAAAAAATAAGTTTATCACATAAAATTTGCTGTTAGAAATGCTTGTAACCCAGAATGTCTATGAAAGCATTATTTTCTTTCAGCAGAGACTTACAGACCTTCATAGAATCATAGAATCATAGAATGGTTTGTGTTGGAAGGGACCTTCAAAGGTCATCTAGTCCAACCCCCCTGCAAGAAGCAGGGACATCCCTGACTAGATCAGGTTGCTCAGAGCCTCATCCAGCCTGGCCTTGAATGTTTCCAGGGATGGGGCATCCACCACCTCTCTGGGCAACCTGTTCCAGTGCTCTACAACTCTCATTGTAAAAAATATTTTTCTAATATCTAATCTAAACCTACCTCCTTCTAATTTAAACCCATTACCTCTTGTCCTATCACAACAGGCCCTACTGAACAGCCTCTCCACATCTTTCCTGTAGGCCCCCTTGAGGTACTGGAAGACCGCCATCAGGTCT
>WHYT01015240.1:36338-59230 GCA_009806455.1 Tetrax tetrax | reverse complement strand
GGCGAACTTGCTGAGGGTGCACTCTATCCCACTGTCCATGTTGCCGACAAAGATGTTGAACAGGGCCGGGCCCAACACGGACCCCTGAGGGACGCCACTGGTGACCGGTCTCCACTTGGACATTGAGCCGTTGACCACCACTCTCTGAGTGCGGCCATCCAGCCAACTCCTTATCCACCGAGTGGTCCATCCATCGAACCCATCAGTCGTGGAAGAGGTCTCCGCCGTGCTGCATAGGCACATGATAGAAAATGCATCGTCCTAAAGTACTTAAAGTCTCATGAAGACTAAGTTTCTTTTTAGTCTTGTCCTATTTTAGTAGGTTTTTACGGGCATCGCAGTAGAGCCATTAACTCACTAGTGTGCTTCATGAAGAGCTGAGTGAGCAGAGGATGCAGAACTTCCTTCTCCTCCAGAGGGTTATCTCTGTGGATGCTGATGTAAAAGAGCATCAAGCCAGGTCTTAGCTCGCTGCTCAGATACAAGCACATGCAGAAACATTTACTTTCAACCAAGTGCTCCCAATTGCTTGGGTTTTTTTCTTTTCTTTTTCTTCTCAATACTGGAGTTTACTACTCTGAGCAGTCTGATCTAGTTGCAAATGTCCCTGCTCATTGCAGGGGGTTTGAACTAGATGGCCTTTAAAGGTCCCTTCCAACCCAAACGATTCAGTGATTCTGTGATATTAATTGAGAGAAAAGTTAGGATGTTTCTAAGGAAAGAAACTAGTAATGAAAAGAAACATAAGGCAAGACCCTACTGGCAACTTTCAAACAGAACTAAAGTTAAACTCATGCATTTCCATTAAAAGTGCATGTCTTATTCTGACATGCATGAGTTTTACAAATACAAACTGTTAAGTATGCTTAGAAGACTTTAAAGTATATCACTTAAGAGAGTCAAGTCATTTTTCCTAGGATTTTCATTTTAACAAATATTTGACATTGTGGTTTGAGAAGACATAGCAGTTTCTTCTGGTATTTCATATGACAGACATAGCTAATCTCTCTTTCTGACTTCTCATTCTTCTCCCGACAGTGGGGCTGGCTACAGAGCCATCAACACCAAGAGTGCTGATTGAGTTACAATAGGTGCTGCTCCTTAAAACACAGTTTGAAAAGTTTTGTTTTCCTTTAAACCTGAAGGTCTTTTTCTTGCTTCTTCTGCTTTGATAACCTATTGCAAACTTCCTGTCTACCTGCCACAGGCATTTGATTGTAGCTTTTCCACTCATCCAAAGTATAATGAAATTCCTGCCCTGAAAGCCTGGGGTTGTGAGATGAAGGAAGAAAACATGCTATTGTTTTCCTGCTTGGAAGTGGCTGCAGCCAAGAACAACACAGATTCCTCTGGTGTCACATCTGTCACCAGCAGTCACGCTCCTTCCTATGCCATGCTAACCACCTTGTGCTTTTATTTGGAACAGGAGGCTCCTCAATGAATAAAGGAACAGATGAAGGCAGAGGGGCAGCGCTGGCTGCAGGAGGTCGGGGAGGGCTCTGCTGGCAGACCAGACTGGACACGAACAAATGGGAGCAAACAGATGTTACACAATCGCAATTTTTCTAAAATCATTTCAGCAGCACATGGGAACCTTGGCAGTCCTAAGGCATTTAATCCATCAAGCTTTCTATAAACAAATATGTAATTTTATTTTAAATGTCATTTCATTCCAGGGTTCAATTTCAGGTTGCTATCATGTGGGCCTCTTCCTCAGGGAGATTTGTTCAAGGATGATATCTGAATACACAAGAAGCAAAAGAGGACAAAAAGTTCAATCAATCCCAAAAAGTACAGTGCTGTTTTGAATAGCAAACCATGAACCAGAGGAGAACCAGGACTTCCTTTAGACAGTGATGGATTGAATGGCAATCCTTTTTCTATAACTAGATAAAACATTCCTTACAAAACTTAATTAACCAGGAAATTCGTTTTCTGTAGTCTTACAGTTCTCCATGACAAACCCAAAAACCTTTGAGGATTTGGATTACAAAAACTGGCAGTGTACAATAAAACACTGCAACTAGAATAAGATACCTTCAAATATGGAAGAACAAATTCCATTATAGAATCATAGAATCACAGAATCATTTATGTTGGGAAAGACCCTTAAGATCATCAAATCCAACTGTAAACCTAACACTGCCAAGTCCACCACTAAACCATGTCCTTAAGCACCACATCTACACGTCTTTTAAATATCTCCAGCCATGATGCCTCAGTTACTTCCCCGGGCAGCCTCTTCCAATGCTTGACAACCATTTCAGTAAAGAAGTTTTTCCTAATAACCAATCTAAACATCCTCTGGTACAACTTGAGGCCATTTCTTCTTGTCCTATCTCACTTGCTGCTTGGGAGAAAAGACCAACACCCACCTCACTACAACCTCCTTTCAGGTAGTTGTACAGAGCGATAAGGTGTCCCCTCAGCAGAAGCTGAGGAGTCATAATCCTTTCCTCACTATATAAAGCAAACCTATTCCTGCTGAGAGAATTTCAGCTTATAGGTCCGGTGTTAGAAATGCAAGACCTCATACTGTTACACGTCCTTCTTTTTCTTCCGGTTTAAGGGCATCACAAAGACTGAAAAATGTCTCGGAAAGAAAAACAAGTTCAATTTCCTCAGCCATGAATTCCTACAGCATACTCTATTATCTGCTAAGTCAGGAGCATCCTTGTTTTTCCTTTATTCGCCTTTTGGAATGGAATCTCCTTTGAGGCAACTAGAAACAGGGCATTGAGGCTCAGATCTGATAGCAAACCCCTTAGGGTCAACAGGCAGTTTGTCTCTGTACATGGCACCTGGCTGCAACTGTCCCCAGAAGCATTCATTCTGCATAGGCTAAATTATCCTATAATGCAAAGTGACTTTTTACCAGGCAAAGTTACAAAATAAGAAACAGATTACAAGTACAACTGGATCAAAACATTGTGAAAGGCATCAGGGAGCTTGCATATAAATTTATGCTCAAATTAGGTAAACTGTCCAAAGATTGTCACATGCCAGCAAAGTTTCTTTTTCCCAGTACAACCAGTTTTCAGGCACAATTCAGGCATGTCTCAAAGAGGAGCAAATGCATTTTCTAGTCATTTGAACATTCAAGAAGGGAGAAAGAAAAATCTGCCCCTTCTGTTTCTGTTAGTGCTTTGTTTTTATGTTTTGATACTATTAACATTTTATATATGACCTCATTCTTTCACCAAGAGGTCAACACGTAATTGCAATTATATTTTACAGCTTCCCTAGACATACAATATGATTCAATATTGCTTCATAATCAGTTCTTTTAGTGAGCTTAGCAGAGATTCAAACAGGATTTAAGGGCACTATAATCAGCTCCATGGCTGTGGGTGGAAAGGAAGGAAGTCTGAGGATATTTTTAATGTATCGTGCTAACTTCAAGTTGTTGTGAGTGCAATACTCTCATTGTAGTTATGTGTGACCTGAAGTAGAGTAGATTAAAAGTAATTTCCCTGGATATTGCTCAGTGCAATTAAAACCCTCAAATGGAGGATCGTGGAGTATTAGTTTCTAGGATTTTTTTTTCTAAGCAATTCTAAGGAAGTTCAAGGTTTACATTTAGTGTGAAGAAATGGGCTATTTGAAGTTCACTTGGATTAGTCAAAGGTTGTGAAAATTGATGTGGGCTAGAAACCTGTGGGAACAGCCTTTCATTATCTCGCCAGCATTTATGCCACATTTCTCTGTCACAATTGCAGTATGCCTGTCTTAAGGTTTTTCAGTGAAAAATTGTATTCTTAATCTAAGGATGAAAACAAAACAAGGTACAAAGAATATTTTAAAAAAAAAGTTTTGAAACCTAAATTATGCCCATATATAATCTCAAAGGGTATTTACAGTCATAAAAAAAAATTGGCACCATCAGTATAAAGATGTATCCCAGGTATAATCAGAATTAAAACATACATTTATTTTTCTGTCTGCATGTTCATCTGGTTAGTATAAAAGACTAATTTGAGAGAGTAAATTAGATTTTCCTCTGACATCTATTCCATCCACAGAATTAGTTTAACAGTATAATCTCACTTACCAACACTTTAAACTTGGAGATGTTTCTGTTTCATGCTCTAATTATGATATCTGAGCCAAAAATATCACTCGGCTCCAATCCTTGTAGGGTTTTGTGAGAGGAGGAATGGGGAGATTCCTGTATTAGCAAACAGTTAAACAGTTTAGATGTAAAGCCACTGTCACAGCACTTCACTGTCGTATTTTGGAATCCATTCAGGTGTCCAGTTCTACAGAATCCTCAAAATATCAGAGCCATTCCCCTTAAGGATACTGCACTATAGTGGATGTACTAGAAACTTCCTGAGCTAGCAATATGAGCTCAGTCTCAAATTATG
Source organism: Tetrax tetrax (assembly GCA_009806455.1). Taxonomy (NCBI): domain Eukaryota; kingdom Metazoa; phylum Chordata; class Aves; order Otidiformes; family Otididae; genus Tetrax; species Tetrax tetrax. Next base: position 54,863 of record WHYT01015240.1, on the reverse strand, counting down.
CTTTTTTCTCAGTATATGAAGGAACCTATAGAAATTCAAGCATGCATTATAATGAGTCACTCTTATATCGTATATGTATCAGTCTAGTCTGCAGGAAAAAAAAAGGAAGTAATTTATTTTGTATACATAGAAAAGAATGTTTATGCATGCATTTAAAATTTCCCAGGTGTTTTCAATTTCAAAGAAAGATGCATCTAAACCAAAGATCTTTCCACCACCCCCCCCCCCCCCCTTTTTTTTTTGGTGGTAGATCTGGTGGCCTCTTTTCCATTCAAAATGAATTCCTAGTTCTTAGGAAATTCTTAGGAAACCTCTTATGGAAAAGAAGGAGACAGATTTCTGCTACTTTGAGACAGCAGCAGGTTTGCTAAAATAATGCAAGACTGAGTATGCTTTTGGAAAGGACATTTCTAGCTTAGAAAGATGTCATGTTAAAAGCAACTAAAAAAATTTACACATTTTAAAAAGCCATTCATACTTATTATGCTCCCTGTCTCGCTCCTCATTCTTTTTTTGTTTATTTGACTGTTTTTTATAAAACTCTGAATAGGCATGTACAGAATTGTTGCAGATCAAGATGCAATTAATGCTAATACAGTCCCTGTTACATCTCTAAAGAATGACTGTCGGACTTCTTCTAAATGTGAAAGGGCCCTTTTCCCTAAGGGAGCAAAATGCAGGGCCAGTTCATATTAGTTATGATTCCATTCTGGCAAGAAGTTAGACCGTTTCACTCTGGACGTCTCTTTCTAGCTCAAGTAATAAAGACAGGTCTGGAAATCCAATTACCGTCTCTTGTCTGAAATCTTTTAAAGAACTTAGAAAAGGTCTCTGAGAGAGCCTCAGAAAACATATTTTAAAGGGTTTATTTTTAAAGTTTATCCTTACTGTTCAGAGTTCAGAGTTTAAGTGATGTGATTACCAACATAAATGCACTATGTTTTATGACTGTTAAGTTAATTACTATTTTTTTTTTTTTTTCTGCTGGCTACAACACCAGAGGAACAATGTATAGGTTTTCTGCATTCTGTTTGCAGCTCTGATACCAACTTGCATCTCAGTTCAAAAGGCAATGGAAACATAGTTATGTTTTCCAAGAGAAAAAAAAAAGGCTGTTAGGGACAGAAGAAGATAAGCGTTCTTTCACAACATTAATTTTGGCCATACGTATATATCTCTTTTGTTTTTATTATTTCTTCTAAAGTGGGAGTGAAGATGTGTGGCAAGAACAGGTGGAGAAATGCAGATTTTTTAAATGGGTGTGAAAGGCCAGTTTCAAATCACAGCAGGGAAGAACATCAAGATTGAGGTGCTTGTTCAGTCAAAACAAATAGGCACATTTTAAACACGGAGTATTTGGAGGAGCTGTTTCATACATGACCTACAGGAAAGGTTGCTAGACAAATAAATTAGAAGAAATATGCTACGCACAGAAAATGTGGAAAAGAAAATGAAGGAAGATTCCCTGCATAAGTAGATCCCTCTGACTGATGTTTGTTAAACATATGAAGGTGCTTTGGTAACACATTCTTTGCTGGAGAAAATCATTTATGATGTAGATAGAATGAGTCTGTAATTTGGACTTATATTTTGTGATGAGGAGGTGCAAGATGAAGCGAATGCAAGTGTGGAAATTAGTTCACATAAGCGACCCACAGCCATGGCTCTAGCGATTGGACAATTTACATGTGCATATGTAACTAGCTGGCCACACAACATCACTTTAGTGCTGCCATCGTCTTTGCTTTGTTGGTTAAGAAGGACTTCTCACTCAGGTATTTTCTTATTAGTTTTCTTTTTTTTTAGAGGCACTAAATTTCAAACCAGAGACTTCCTAAATGACTCACATTGGCTTTTTGAAATGAAATGGGAACAGTGTTAGTGCTTCTTCTCCCAAACTGTAGAAGTCATCACACTTTCATCTCAAGTCAGTCATCATAGGTAGAGCCAGTTTAGAATATTCTCTCATCAAGGTCAGGCTTTATCAGGAAAGCATCAGTTTTAGAAAGATTTACAAAGAAGGAAATCTCAGAGGAGAATGTGCATTTTTGTCATCGAAAACTCCAAGTCCAGGCCACTCTGCTGGGAAGGAGGGCATACAAGTTAAGGTATCAAGTCTGTTGGCCTGCAGCAGCAGATATGTACCCCGTCTCTGAGATCACAAGGAAGTGTCTGGATCCTAAGGTTACAGATTCCTGAAAAATTTGGTGTTTCAGAAAACAGTCTCCAGAAAACTCAGGCTTAGGATAGGAGAATTGCAGATTTGTGAAACAAGGCCAAAGACATAAAAACAGACACATCAAGAAAAACAGTCCAATGGGTCACCTTCTCCTCTTTTGTGTACCTAGGGTTACTCATATGGATGCTTGAGTAATAATTAACTAAGCAAAGGAGCTTGTACTATGTCAGAAACAGGTAACTGTTAGTATTTGCACAAACCAGCCCAGTTTTAGAGAATTTTGGCTTTGAAGCAAAAGTTACTCTATCAGAAGACTCCTGATGGCCTATAGTCATAACAAGGTTATTTGCAGCAGTCGCTAGCACCAGCGTTCCCGCAAGCAGCCTTCCTTGCTAGAGAGATTCATTGCAGGATGCACTTTATACAAAGTAGATCATCTCACAATTCTGAATCTCAAGCATTCTCAAAGGGTTGAGAAGGTATTAGAAAAATACCGAAAAATGCTTGTGAAGTTGTTTAACATAAAAACTAAAAATTAAAAAGAAAGAAAAACTTATTCTGATTTATTTTAAAATCATATTGCATGATAGACAAGATCTTGAGCTCCTACCTATCTTTTTTGGCTTATGTTAAGGGAAACAAACCAAAAAGAAAATTTTCTATAAATGTATCCAAGAGTTCTTCATTTCTTTGGCCCCAAAAGCCTTAGTGCTGAATCCTGCCATATGGCCAGTCAACCCATTTTCCCTCTTTTGAATGGTGTTCAGGCCGGCACACATGTAATGTGGTGATGTCCTCAAACAGGTTACCTCACAACGTTGTCAAATAACCTGGGTTACTTTACTTTTATATTATTTCTAAACATTAACATTAAATTGCATGTTCTATCATGTTCTGAGATATTTTTCACATTATCCTAACAGCAACAACAAAAAACCACACTTTTGGTTTAGAGAAATAAGAAACATTGAAAACATTGAAAACATTGAAAACATCAAGAGAGGGGTGTCCAGGAAAGAAGGAATGGAGCTTGATCTTATGTAAGGGTAACTGAATCTGAAGGTTGATGTTATTAAATTGAGCATCTTAAAGAAGAACAAAGGTGTGAGAAAATGGCACAGGACTGATGTTATGTGACTACAGAACTAGATAGTAAGAGAGCCAGGACTGCTGAGAAGTAGGTGGTCTACCAGTAATCTGGTATCTGGCCATGAGGCAATGCCGTTTCCAGGCTGAGCTTGATCAAAAGACACCATGTAGGTGCTAATGTGAGGTCCTAACTCCATTAATCTTTCAGCTCCAAGTCTCTGTAGCATTTTTATTTATTGACGTTCGGAGGGAGGGGGTCATCTTTTACTAACACGCACTGCAAAAGAGGTTTCTTTCTAACTGCAAATTACTTTTGGGATCTGCCTTTGACTCATACTGAGAGTAAAACCGGGAGATTCCAATATTTTGTAACTTTAATTTCATTCCAGTGACCTGCTACAAGAAGTTCCAGGAAAGTTCTCTATTGGAAACTGTGTTTGTGGTGTTTGAGAACACCGTGCATGTGGAGCCAGCTGCACTACCTCAGTTATTTGTTCTCCAACTGAGTCCATGTGCGGGTTTGGGCTTTCAGAAGGGTTGCTCATGGGGAAAGGTGACAGTCTCTTCTCATCTGTCCACCCATTTCTCATTTCCACAACAAGCAGAGAGGCTGAATGTTAATGCAGAGCTAATTCTGACCTGCTGCAGCTTACAACTGAAGATGAACCTAAGCTGGCACCAGTTTGCAATGTAACCTGCCTGCGTTGGTGAGACACAGCTTTCCAGTTCCCTCTTTGAAGCTAACAGCTGTGGTCAGGTTTTATGGCTTTACAGCACTTGAACACAGTGCTTCAGTGCTGAAGCCAGATCTGCTTCAGACCTCTGGGCTGTGGAAACCCAAACCCCCTCTGAAAACTGCAGAGATACATATTGTTATTGCCAACCTGCCTCTCTGGCAAGCCCTGTAGGAACTCGATTAACTCTACCTACTTGCTTAAACTTCAGTAAATTGTACATAGTTTCATCAGGAAGAAGTCAGAAAAGTTGCTTAATTTTGGTGAGAAAATACCAATTCATCTTAAATGAAAGTTAAGTACCTAAATAATGTTTTCGCCTCTCTTCAAAATAGTGGATTAAAAAAAAAAAAAAGGTCTCTCAGAAGAGTTTCCCCAGCCTTTTTCAGTTCTCTCTGATACACCTTTTCAGTAGCATAAGCAGCGAGTTGATATTTAGGCAGATGAGTTCATTCTTGGCTTGTTTTTTTGAGAATGACTGTATCATGCAGTAGTTATGACACTACTTTTCCAGACTTTCCTCTAATTCAGTTTTGCTTCTTATTAAATTGTGACCACTTTGGGACCAACATTTTTTTTCTTCTTCTGTATTTGTAGGTATACTTGTATTTAACATAATAATAATCTGGTCCATACTATTGTTTTGGTTTTGCTTTTATTTTTTCCCCGAACAAGAAGTTTCCAAATATACCCTCCTGAACAGCAGTATGGAGCTCCTGGAATATTAATTATGTGTAGATCATTTCAGGATTCCAAGATGTAGTTGTAATCATCCTGATTAAATCCATCCCACAAGTAGAACATAATCTGGTGAGTGGCAAGAGGTTAAGGAGATAATTATTTATCCTACACTCTCTTAAACTAACTTTAGAGATGCGCTTCAATCAAGTTTTTAATTAATATTTCCCTTAAGTGCTCTCTATTTCCTTAATGATTTTGGCTATGTGTTAGCAAAATTTTCTGATGGTCGAGCTGGGGAGAATTACGAAGGAAAGAGAGAATTGCTTATTATACATGAACAATGATTGTGAGGCTTAGAAAAATAATAGTGAAATGGAAAATAGTATGAAACTTAAACTGAGAGAAATAGATATTAATAAGAATTTTTGCTGTGAGCCTATTAAGACTAGGCCTATTAGGATTTGCAACACAGAAGAGATTGGAATACATTAGTGGCATTGAGGACTAGCAGTGTATAAGGTTTCCAACTAGATTTAATATTTCAAGCAGTGCTGAAGAAGTATTAAAGCAAGTGAAAATCTTATCTGGAATACTGTGGGCACCGTTCCAGAAAAATAATTCTAAAATACAGCCTTCAGGTAAGGGAGGTCTCAGTGATGCAGGACGTCTCTTCTAGGTATGCATTTCTATGCCTCTTAGCAAAATTCACTGTATGATTTCATTATTTAATCTTCTCTAAAAGCCTGTCCAGAAAAAGCAGGGTATAATGCATTTGGCCTTCTGACTTAAGCTAGGGAGCAGGGAACACTGATATTAAAATAACTCCTTGTTTTCCTTATGCATTAGTTTCCTCATCTGAGAAACAACAAAGTTATTTTCCCAGTTTTGTAAACATAATTAAGCTAATTAAATACTCATCAGTCTGAATGATGAATTAAGCTCACTTTGCTCTGCTACTGTCCAATATCATGACTCATGACTCTGCCTGACATTGCAACTGAAGGAAACAAACCCCAGCCAGCTTTAATCTAGGCACTGGCAGCACCTAAACTTACTCTTGGCTCCTTTTATTAGCCCCTGAAGTGGTTCAGGTGCCCAGGGCACTGTTTCTGTCCAGAACCACTCTGGACTGGGCAGATTGCCGGCCTCCCAGGAGAACAGTTGGGAGATTAAGTGTTTCTCCAGCAAAACTGGGAGGGGCCCAGTATGTAGGATGGTTCCAGGGAATTCCCAGTCTACACCTACAATACAAGTCCTTTCCAATACAAAACTACAGAAATTACAGAAATATCCAGAGCCTTTCCTGTTGAATACGTGTCACTATGCAATGGATGCAAGTTTACATGAGAGAAAGAAACAGGAACATGATTCTACTATCTACTTGTTGGGGCACTGGATAGAGAAAACGGGATTGGGAAATCCTCATATGATGTTCATAGCTTCCACTAAACTCTAGCAAGAAATACACAGGCAGGGGTTTAGTATTCCCTTGGCCACCCCGAGCAATGTTAACTAGACTGAGGGAGCCAGTGTTTTCTTCCTTTCACCCAGGGAAACTGGATGGGATTTGCTACTAAACACTAGTATGACTTTAACAGGTCATGTAGAGAACATCTCATCCTCATGGCCTCTTGGAGAAGGAGATGTGATTATGCTGCCATCAACTTGAGAAGAGAATTAAACCCAAATATTTGGTTTACTAAGTACTCAAAGCACTAAGCTAGCAGTGGAGGGGGCTCCCTATGGGGCCTGTGGGGCCGGCACACCCTTTATGCTTCTCCTGTGGGTGATCCACGTAGGAGGAGGACACCTCCCTATGTACCAGAGAGCGATCTAATATATGGAGACAAAGAACCTGAATGTTGCATGATGCAGTGCATACTAGAAGGTATGATAGGTTAATCTCCTGAATAAAAGTCCAATTTATGAATCATATGACCTTTTTTTTTGCAATTTTCCAGACATCCTTTTGGAATTTTTCCAGTCATTAGAGTGTCTTTTTATCCCCAAATACCACAAAAGATTAAGGTGATTGAGAAATCCTTTCTGCAAGGTGGGAGCTTATTTTTAGAAAAACCTTCAGATGTCAGCTTTAATAAGTATGTGATGCCTGATCTCCATGGTGACATTGTGATGTAACTTAAAATGACCTACTAATCAGAAAAAGTATTATTTTTAGGAGAAGATTCGTAATGGAATTGAGTACTGCAGCATCTTTCTTAAATGTTCTGTTATCTGGGGGTCTTTACAGCCCTGAGTTACGTGCAAAGGCTCCCCTGCATGATGCATAAAAAGAACTGCTACATAAAATTTGGATTCTCAACAGTGCGTGTTCTGAGAAATAAATTGTCAGAGATAGCTAGGAGGTAAATCCAGAGAGTCACTTAAGATTGCCTCTCTGCCTGTATAAAGCACGTCAGATAGGTATGTTTACAGCTGAAAATACTTTCATAAAAAGAAAGTCTTCTTAGGGCCTGGAATCTCTTTGTTTTACTGCACACACATTTAAATGATAGATGGAAGAGCAGTTGCTTCTATTTTCTGCTCAGTAACTCAGTGGTCGCTGCCAAAGACCCAGGTTCACCATGTTTCTCAACCTTACTGAGTTTTGATTTATGCCTTCTACTACAGAGGTTTAAATACTAGGCAAGGCACTTTTTTTTTTGGCAAAGGAGTGTTTTTTTCTCATGAAGGTGCTCTTGAGAGACGGGTTCAAATCCATATTCTGGACTAAAGGGCTTTCTAGGTATTGTGAGAAAGGGACACCAGGACAGCATTTTTTCGGTTGTCCACTCACTCTTTGAGTCCAAACCAGCAAGATTCAGAGCACCAAGTCGGTCATACAGCCAAAGTCGGGTCTGGAGGATTTCACTGAGCGTGTAGGATAACAGAGATGGTTTATCATAATAAACCTTCTATTTGCTGGTGAGGCAGCTGTCCCTTTGGGCACTCTTTTTGAGGAAGCCTCACTCTCTGATTTGCAGAGAACCAATGCATTTTAATATTATCCTAATTTGGAGGGCCAATGTGATTCCAATTAGTTAAAATCTGCCAGCTGGTTGGATATGAGCCCTCCTCACTGCACGTTGATACTATATTCTGTTTGTAAATGTTCACTGGGACACATCCTGTTCTCATTTCACAGTTGTATATAAAACGGTTCTAGCTTTTTATCAGTGTCAGTGAAAGCACTCTTTCAAGGGTCAGATTTTAAATGGTGTCATGTAGTATTGCTTCTCTGAGTTCTGTGCTCCTCTGTTTTCTGTACACATCTGCTGAATCATGAAGCTGAGCCCTTTTTCTAAGATACTGTTCTTACCTTCAGCCCCTAAGGCTCCAAAGAGCTCTACCTTTCTGTTCCTTGTTGATTTTACATTCCAGTCTTTTAATCAACATGCTGTGTTGTACCACATCATACACCCAAATTTCTGTGAGGCATTTTACATCAACACTATTACTTTTAGCAACTAAGTGTGTAATCTCATTTAAAAAAAGGTCCAATTAGCTTGTCAAATCCTATCTGCCATAAACAGTGCTGAATGATTTCAATTAATGGATAGAAATATAATCACCTTTAGTTCTCTATTTATCAAAGTCAAGCTAACACATCTCTTCTGGCTTGAATCATTCTAGTCTCCATTTTAAGTAACTGGGGATTTAGTGATAAGAACTTCACATTTAATTTACCATACAACATGATGTGGCAATGACTGTGTTGTATCACACTCCCATTAAGGTGGATCTATAATCATGTGCTTCTCCCAGTTTTACAAAGTTTCTTATTAATCCAGGCTTTACAAAAAAATGACACAAATATTGAAACTCCCTTGAGATGAGTTTCTTGGGTTGGGGGCAAGTCAGTGAGACTTGCTTCCATAGGTGGTTATTTTTAGTAGCTGCTGCTTACCAGCCTCCTTGGTTACTTGTGGAATAGAAAGGATATAATCTCCATAAGAGATGCTGTATTAACACAGACTTTTCCATGACTGCAGAAGTATTTATTTTTCAGTTGATGAGAATATCAGGAGAATTGAGTAGGCTGGAATTTTGCATTTTGCAGCATAAATTAAATGACAGTAAACAACATAGATTGAATGGACAGAATGTATGATTCTAAAATTCTGTTAACAGAGCATCATGTAGGAAAGCCTAAACTAAAGCCAAACAAGTCAGCTACACAAATTGACAGGTTCAGCCCTAAGAACACAACACTCTTCCCTGGTGAAATATCTCAGTGGATGAATGGTTTCCATCTCAAGCAAAATGCTGGGTTGGCCCAATTCTGTTGCTTCCAGAATTTTAGATAATATCTCAGCATACTGCTTCAAAACTCCATGTTGATGAAGTTTGCTCCAAATAAGCTGTTACCTCCCCACACAGGGCTGCTGTGCACCATGTGGGGCTGTGTACTGCCCTGCAATGGCACCATCGTTGTAACCTTCAAACCAAGGATGCAGAGGAACCTGTTGCAGGGAGGCACATGATTAGGCTGGATTTAGTTTGAGGTGGACCAGATGAAAAAGCTCTAGCTGTCTGAGAGGACTCATTCCTCCTGAAGGCTGAATGCAGCACTGCAAAGATATACAAGCTGACATCCTAAAAGTAGCACAGCTATACTAGCACAACTTTCATGCAAATTGGTTAGCCCTTCTTTAATGCCCATAGTGATGTATCTGGAGTGAATTTTTCCATTCTGCTTTCATTTTTGCAGCTGTTTTTCAGCAGCTCTTAGTGAATATATGTCAGATGTCACTTGATGGTTCTTATACTTCACTCACTTCACTTTCTGTCCCTGATACACCAGGGATGAGTGATGAGTGACTGCACAAGAGGGCAATGTGCTGCTGAAAGGTTTTTTGTTTTTTCTTTTTTCCTTCTGGATGTTGCAACCTGCTATATACTAAAATGAACAAGTTCACATCTGCAAAGCGAGGCATGAATGTTTATTTTATACACTGAATACCTGACAGATTCTCAAGCTTATTAATTTCCAAAATATTATATAATTTTTTATATTACCTATTTTCTTTGAATGGTGTCATTACAAGTTAGAACCTGATTTAATAACCTTGAAAACCAAAATGGTATTATTTAGCAGCTGTAAACATTGTTCTATGAGCAGATTTACCTAAAATAACTCATAATACTGCCCTAAGCTATTAATGCACTTTGTCCTGCAAAAAAAAATTTCACTCAGTATTAGATGAAAAACTACAAATCAAAGCTAACAACCTTGGAAAAATAAATAGAACAGGTTTGCAAAAAGCATTTAGAATTTTCCACTGTTTCAACACGAAGCAGCTATTCTTAATACCATAATATTCACATAAGAATTAACTGATACAACAAATCTGACTTCAGTCTGATAACTGCATTAGCAGTTTTGAATTAGTCTGTGCAATGAATAACATTCTTCTCATCTATTCAATTAGCATTAATCTCTCTAAGTTACTTAAAGCCATATATTAGTCTCGACTAAAATTGCAGATGTTAAAAGTACTTTTACAATAACTGGATACTGGTAGTGCAAGGATGTTTGACTGCCCATGGTTTGCAGGAAGAAAGGGCACGGTGACTGAATGATCTTTCAGTGGCTAGAATAATCCTGATTTTATTGAACTGCCCTCACAAACAGCTCTCCCATCAATATGAGGATCTAATAGCACTGGAAGAATGAATATAGTCCGTATCTATAAAGCTGGTAGAAGAGGTTGAGAATGACCTTAAAATAATAATTAGTCTCCACTACAAAACCAGCACTGATTTCTCTTTCCATCAGCAGAATTCTGCTGCACTACAACATTTACACAGGGATAAAAAGGATAGCCTACTTTTGTAAGACATAAGACACTCACAGAAAAGGTATTAATATAATCACTTGTTAACACCACATATGAAACTTTTCTTCTCAAAATATATGAAACATAACAAATAAGCTTATATGAAAAAATGTTTTTGCAGATAGTAATAAGTACACAAGCATGCAGTTAATAAGAAGATGGGTGAAAAAGAATAGAAATATGTGAGTCTTGAGCACTGAGGAGGGAGATACAAACTGGGCAACAAAAAGGCAATAACTCAGCTTCTGTACTTTACCCAGATCTCAGAATTATTATTCTGCTTTAGTATGACTTAGTTGGCCATGACCAGGTGTGGCACTGAAAATAGAGCTTTCATTATTTCCTTCATGAAAAAAGATCAAAATCCATTCATCAGGCTCTAAACAGGACAGTTGAATTGAATGCAGAGAGCCCACTATTGAACTATCTTTCTCAATAATTTCCAATTACATGAAGAACTGGCACTCTTTCTTAGCTTTGTTTTTTTATTTTTTTAATTAATATAATGAAATTAACATTACTCAGTTCAGTGCTTCACGGGACTGAGCAGAAATGTGCTGAGCTACAGAGGATCAAGTCATATTTGCTTTATTTAGGCATGAACAGGCTTACTCATTCTCCTCGTGCAGAAGAGTTTTTAGGCTCTCATCCAATAGTGTAGTGGGCAGGATTAGGAATCTGATCCTACAAATCCATTTAGATTAGCACCCTTTGTGTAGATTAAGAACTATCACCTCAAAACTGGTTTACACTTTCAAAATATGTCCTTGCAATAACATTGATATTTTGCATTGATTAAGGGCTTCTTCAGGTCCACCCCTATTCACACAATTCATTCTGGGCATTGCTGATGTGCTTTTTGAATGGGAGCCCGATCCTGGGAGGTGCTGACTTCCACCCAAAAAGATGCTGACAGCTTCAGCAGCTTTAGCAACTTCAGCTGCTGGTTAAACTGGAGATTATTGACAGTAACCAGCATGCTGAGAGAGCGCTAGGGAAGAGCAATAACATTTTTTTGTGCCTACAAATCCATTCTAAATATCTAACCAGACATAGATTATTGTCTAAGGAGAAAACAATATTTTTTATAAATTTGAACATTAATGGAGTGGTATCCTTTTCAAAATGGATTGTGACAGAGCACAACATATAACGGTATCAGAAACATAATATGAAATAAACACTTCAAAGACCTACTGTCAACCTGAACACATTTTATGGGATGATCTGTGATCCAGATGGTAGTGAAGCTGAAGTTCTTATTTTTTCACAATGCTGTGGGAATGAGGTACTGTGATTTGATGCCAGGGTTTGATCAATAAAGAAAAACGTTGGCAATACTTTGGAATACTGTGCATTCTTAACTGGATGATGTGAACTTCAGTGATTAATAGTGGGATAGCTTTGAAAAATTACTGGAAAAAGTTTTAAAATTATTTTCCTTTGTAGTATATTTCCATTCAGTGGATTGGCAAGGAAATAACGATGAGAATTTACTGGTATGAATAATGTATCCTTCATACATTCTTTATACTCTTGTCCAACTGGCAGTCCTTGATTCCCTTAAGTTTTAAGTTTGCTGCAGCATTACCTGGATTTCCAGATATAAAAACTAATGTATGATTTGAAATATTAATACTAAAGTAGACTTTCGTCTATTTTCTTCTGCAATGCATCTAAGTGAGCATTTAACTGCTCTTCAGTATCTCAGATTATTCTAATGTATTTATAATCTGCAGAAATTCTACCTTTTATTTATGTAGAAAGAGGTAGAAAGAATTTGGTAGAATTAAGCTCCTAAGTCTTTGGCAATAACATTTTTTCTAGTGAAAAAATAATCCTGTAGAATCTATACCTGCTTTTAAGACATATTAAGGATGACGGGATTGAATGAGGTCTATTTAAGAATTCTAAAAATATAGAACTGTTGCCCTCTACTACTATGACTTGATATTTTACAAGACTTTTCCTATTTCTGAGTTTGGAAAAATGGATGGGAGGAAAGCCTCCATGATCCATCTTGAATCATATTTCTGCCAAAATAATTCAGATAGTTCTGTGAATGAGGCAACTGATGAGAAACTCAGTGTTTATGATTTTCTATGCCTTCCATGCTGAAGCTTTTTTTCAAATTTCCACTGAGTCCAGGTTTTAGAAAGTGATATTAACTATTTCATTGAATATGTGCCTGCTGCCTTTTTTTTTTTCCATGTAAATTGCTCAAATTTAAGCAACTTGGAAAATTACAATTTGCACATGATCAGTAAAGTCTTAAATTTTACAAACCAGTTTGCTAGAAGCTCTTCGTCTCTTCGCTGGGAAGGCTCCAGATGACCTGAATAAAACTTTGGTGTGCTTCTGTAGATGATGCCAAGCCTAGATTGGGCCTAATTGTTAGCATACGTTCTTTCCAGTTGACTCCATGCAATGTGAAACAGGGAAGCTGCCTCATTCAGAGGTAGACACATTTTGTCAATAAGGAGATGTATGTACTGTAGATTAAAATAAAAGAGATCTGGGAAAAATGTCATAACTGACGGGGCAGACAAGATAGATAGTTAGTATGTTTACATTAGAGTTTTAGTTTGGATAAGAAAGACACCTTTTGAAGCACATCTCCTACTATTCACTATCATCTCATAGTTATCTTGCAGAATTTGAACTTTCTTATGGAAGCCTACAGAAAGATCTCCTCCAGCATATCCACAGTGTGGATGCTGGGTCTGTAGCACCAACTGATTCACTCCTCTAGCCTATGTCAAACAAATCAGTGCAATGATAGCCTGATTAAAGTTGTGGGAAAGTCTCATTCTGTGAGATGATAATGGGAAAAAACGTTTGCCATGGTAAGTGAATCTGGACTGGAGACTGACAGGAAACAAAACAGGGCAAAGTACAAAGAGACTACTCTGAGCGCTAGGGAGCATTGGAGGACCAGTTATGAAGGCAAGGAGGTGGATTAGGAAAGCTAGTACTTAATTCAAGTGTGGAGAGATAAGATTAGGAGGCCAAGACTTTAATTAAATAATTAGTGCAGTAGAAGTGGTAACTAATTAATTGAGAAAGGTGAAAGGGAGGAGGCAAAAGGCGAGGAAGACTAGGGAAGGGAGAGAACAAAGATGAATGAGAGGAAACGTACGGTGGTGAGTCAGGGTTAGCAGAACAGATACTCCATACATAGTAGAAGCACATTTGCTCCAGTGCCTCAACCAGTGACACACATGGTTGTGTCTGCTCTTCAGTTCCCAATTACTCCTCTACTCCTGTTAAATTTCTGGCATTCCTCTAACCTATGGATTTGCTTCCAGTATCTTCTTAGATGGATTTCGTTAACCAATTTAACTGTAATCTCAGTTTAGCGTTAAGATAGTGCTCTTTGGAGGCTTGTGCTGTCAATATGATTCCTGTTCTCTTCTGCTAGATTTGAACTTAAACAAAGGCTCATAGCTATGTAAGTGTCTCAGCATTTCTCCTGCTCTGTGTGGACTGGAGTACAAGAAGACTAAAGCTGAAGTGTCACAGCTATATTAAAGAATCTAGTTCAATTAAGCATATTTATGAGCCAAAGTTCTTAATATCAATAATATTCTTTAGTAAACATAAAATACCTATGACATCAAAGTAAATCAAGAAATGTTTTTCTACTCCAAACTCAATAAATCTAAATATTCTGCTCGAATAGCTATCGTGACCAATCTTAGTATCTCTGTTTGATAGACGGTCTGCATTCAGACTGTTAACTGCTAGGTGCATTGCAAATATTGGCAATGAAATTATGCTGCTGTCCCATAAATACCTGCAGTTGAACTTAATTTCTCTGAAGAACAGTTTCAAGGCCATTAGAATATTCATATACAAATAGCTTAGAAATACTTCAGCATGAAAATGAGAAAAACAAAAATCTTTTAATGCTGCAAGTGGTTTTTACCAGTGTATGAAATAATCTATTTGTGTCTATGCATTTTGAATAATACAGCTTACCCTTAAATTTACTGAATCTGGATACAACTATCCAACTTTATAACTATGTGATATATACTGTTTTTTGGAATAGCAGTGGTTAGTAATGCTTGGAAATTCTAACCAAAATTTGTCTTCTGATTGCAAACTTGTGTCTTGCCCTGTGCAGTGAAAGGGAGACAAGCAGGAAGACCAAATTCAATAGTTATTCAGAATCCAATAGTTATTTACAGCCAACATAGAGACATCTTATGCCATCTTCAGTCATGATCATGACAGGATTTCGTGTGTGCTGATAGAACCTAAGATATTAGTGATCAATAATTGCTGGTATCTGATTAAAAAGCAGCCAGAAATCTTACCTGGCTTCTGCCATAACCAAAGTCATCATACATATAGTCATAAATAAGCAAACATTCAGGTGTACCTGAAGAAGCCTGTCATCTGGGCACAGTTCTTCCTGCATCTACTCTAGTATGTTCTCAAGAGCACATGGCATTTGAATACTTAGGGGCAGTAATTAAGTCCTAAAGGTCATAGGAGCATTCTGCTCTGAAAGCATAGAGGTGAAGAAAGGAAATGTCTTGAGAGACTGTCCTCATACCCAGAACACTCCTACGTACCCCAGAGGAAAATGCCAACTTCAAGACTGGCTGCTGTTGCACTTACAGGTGTCAGCGTAGTCCACAGTTAAGTTCAGCAAACAGATTACAAGGTCTAAGTGACTTAGCTACATTCCACTTCTCACGTGTTGACGTTGGAAGCCCATCAAGACCTAAATGAGCTACCAGGTGCCAGAAGTGATGGCATTCTTTTAAACAGTTTGGGAGACCTCTAGTGGGCCTCCTTCCTTGACTCCTGTCCTAGCTCCCACAGCCTACCTAAAGCAAAGTTGCACTGGGATTGCACTGTGTATGTGTATGTAGTTGATAAAAAAAAAAAAGGAATTATTAAATGTGACTTCTCTAAAGCATTGCTTATAAGTGGAAATCACACAAAAGTACAATCAGGACTTTAGTTCTCAAATGTTTGAGGCAAGTTGAAAAATTATTGTTTAAGCTATGCAGTGTTGAACATCAATAGGCTTAGAAATCTGCGTTTGAAGGTTTATCTTTAGGTGTATTTGTAAGTCCCAAGTCTCATTTTAGGATTCGCAAAGTAGAAATGGCACTTTATTCAAAGTTGTGATTCAAATGAACAAAGTATGTTCAGAACTCCTTCTTTTCTGATTGTTTCTGTGCAGTCCACACTGTATAAGCATCAACTTAAATGAAGCCTCTTTGGACTTAACTCTCAATAACAATCAATTCCTGTGGGATAATCCAGATAATTCAAATTTTATTCAAGAGCAATAAAAACTTCTTCAAAAAGTTCTAAATGAGGATGATGGAACAAGTTGCCCAGAGAGGTGGTGGATGCCCCATCCCTGGAAACATTCAAGGCCAGGCTGGATGAGGCTCTGAGCAACCTGATCTAGTCAGGGATGTCCCTGTTTCTTGCAGGGGGGTTGGACTAGGTGACCTTTGAAGGTCCCTTCCAACTCTAAGCATTCTATGATTCTATGATGAAAAGGAGTCATAAAACAATCTGAAAATGTGTCAGATCAGCATGGCTGTTCTGTAGAGCAAAGTCAGCATCTCAAACTATTTGATGATGACAATTAACAGAGAAATGTCTGTTGCAATATTTAAATTAAAAAATACTTGATAGACAAATTTAAAGACTGTATTACAAAACCTTTGGAAAAAAAGTCTTTGATGCACCATCAAAAAGACTACATAGTGTAAGTCATTGTGAGATGGCAGACGGCATGGTGACTGATACAAAAGACAGAGAAGAGTAATTCTCAACATGAAGAAAAGTTAGGAATACAAAATACAAAAACTTTGTGTAGTTAAGAATATTTATGATGAATGTAGAAAAGAGTGTGAACGTTGTGGCAGCAAAATATGGATGAGTCTTAACAATATCCAGAAAAATCTGTACAGGGCACTGGAGTCACCAGAACTCTTAGATGCATCAGCATTGTGGTCCCCAGTGAAATTTAGTATCGGCAATGCAATGTGCACTGACAGGAACGATCTGAGCCACACATACATTAGTTTGTCATAACTATCTAACCATTCAGAGGATTTTTTTAGTGTTAATATTTCTGTGGACCATTGTATGAGAAGATCAAGTAAAAAGATAAAGGCACGCCTAAGAAATGCTTTATGCCATAAAAGATTCTGTCTTCACTAGATATGTTAAGATTAGGCCTTTGCTTGGAATGTCATGTTCTGTTTTTCTCTCACCCCAAATAAAACTTAAGAAAAATAGATGGGACTCAGAAAATCTTAGAGCTATAGGGATACTCAGATGAAAAATGTAGTAAAAATGCCTAGCTGGGAAAGGATCTGATAGGACTGCAACACAGAAAATGAACAGGGTAGAGAAGTTAAGTCATTTATATTTACCTATTTTCATAATTCAAATGCATAGGTATACTTGATGAAGCTGGAGAGCAATAATGTTTAAAAACTCCATAGATAGCTGGCAATAAATGCTTAGTATGAATTTCAGAGAAGATTGGACATTTATAAGGATAGGAATCACTGTACACAATATTTTGGGTGAGATCAACAACAAAAGCATTTTTGAAAAGAGGCAGAGCCTTAATTATCAAAAAAATACCCTGATCTTTAATTCTAGGAGGTTTAGAATGAAAGCTTCCTCCCCAGGCAGTGTTATTCCATATTCATCCACTATGCGGGTTCTTGCATTTTCCTTTGAAAAGCCAGAGCCAGGATGCCAGATGAAACACTGGTCTGATGCAGCCTGGATTTTGAAAGTTATGGGAGATGTCGCAGACTTTACTCTTCATGTACACAGTGTGAGACATTAGGTCCCTATTTTTCAGAGGGAACGAGTCCAACAAAATCCTCAGGCACCAAAGGTTAAGTTACAGTGCAAAATTTCATTTATTTGGTTAAAAAAACCCCACTGCTTGTAGTCATCAAAGTAGAAGACCTGGAAAACAGGATATGTTATTTTAATTTCCATTTTAAAATCATAATAATGAAACCTGAAAAATAATAATTAATAATGATAACAATAATAAGAGTAACTACACAGTCTGTGTTGTGTAGTACATTTCTTTCTTCATACTCTCTTAAGGGAAGGGTTGCTATTTCCAGTAAGCTCCAAGTCTGCCTTCCAGAAGACAGCGCAGCTTGGCTGGACAGCTTTCAGTTGCTACCAGAAATATGTCACTTATTAGGAGCAGAGGGGATGTTTATCACTGTCTCAAGGGTTACTTTGGCTGAGGCAAAGAAACGGCTCGGTTATACAGTGGAAAGAGCTGGGTCAAAGGATAAGAAGTTTATATAGACTCTGGCAGTGCAGACTCGGTTTCTCTCTCGTGTAGCTTGCACAAATGGTGCGTGAGACCTATACAGGTCTTCCTGTCCATCCTCAAAAACCACCTCAGAGCTATGGGGGCTGAAGTCACCGTTAAGAACCGCTCCTTTTGCCCAGCCAGTATCTAGTTAGCATTGCATCTTGTTGCCCAGACCCATTACGTAGTCACGGTTCAGATGAGAAACGTCAGCTCTAGCAAAGAAGCTTGGACACAGCAGCATCTTTATGGGTGCCAAATAAAATCAGTCCTCTTGATCCCCACCAGCCTTAGCGGGGGGATATTTCATATCACAAATTCAGTTTTGCTTTTTGGAGAAAGAGCAGAAAACCTCTACCTGTCTGCTTTACAGATACCATCTCACTGAGTACCACACAGGCATTTTGGCAAGAGAGGGGGTAAAACGTTGAACCTGTTTCCCCTCTGTTTATGTGAAGGCAAGAGGTCTCATTTCGGGGTAAGCAAACTGGCGAGAAAAATAACCTGTGAGTCTTTTTAAAAATATCTCGGTGCAGCTCCCAGTATCGGGGGCACACTTCAGATGTTTGGCTGAGCGTCAAATTTTCAAGCGCCAAACCCAACTGCTGTTAGAGCAGCACACTGGTAAGTCAGTACAGGGCAGGAATTGGGCCTGGGGTGGGGGGG
>WHYT01015240.1:10949-26233 GCA_009806455.1 Tetrax tetrax | reverse complement strand
AGGTGGGGTCTCACCAGGGCAGAGTAGAGGGGCAGAATCACCTCCCTCGACCTGCTGGCCACGCTCCTCTTGATGCAGCCCAGAATGCGGTTGGCCTTCTGGGCCGCAAGGGCGCATTGCCGGCTCATGTTGAGCCTCTCGTCCACCATCACTCCCAAGTCTTTTTCCTCAGGGCTGCTTTCCATCCATTCTCGGCCCAGCCTGTATTTATGCCTGGGATTGCCACGACCCAGGTGCAGGACCTTGCACTTGGCCTGGTTGAACTTCATGAGGTTGGCACGGGCCCACCTCTTCAGCCTGTCCAGGTCCCTCTGGATGGCATCCCTCCCTTCCAGCGTGTCGACGGCACCACACAGCTTGGTGTCAATGGTGAACTTGCTGAGGGTGCACTCTATCCCACTGTCCATGTCGCGGACAAAGATGTTGAACAGGGCCGGGCCCAACACGGACCCCTGAGGGACGCCGCTGGTGCGTGGTCTCCACTTGGACATTGAGCCGTTGACCACCACTCTCTGAGTGCGGCCATCCAGCCAACTCCTTATCCACCGAGTGGTCCATCCATCGAACCCATGCCTCTCTAGTTTAGAGAGAAGGATGTCATGCGGGACAGTGTCAAATGCCTGGCACAAGTCCAGGTAGATGATATCCGTTGCCCGTCCCTTGTCCACCGTGAGTATACTATTAAAGTGAGTATATTAGTAAAGAGAGCTCTGTTACTTAAATATCTACCTGATTTGTAAAATTATCTTATTGCTTGTGGGGAAAAAGATGTTTTTGTATAGTTGTCAGGTGGAAGGTTTTGTGTAGTTGTCAGGTGGAAATATCAACATGTTTCTAAGGCATGTGCTTACCTTATCAGCAAGAATCTTACAAAACTCTGATTGGCCTCATTAGTCAAGATGCATGTGAAGGTACCATGTAGTGCTAATACATAATGAAACAGTTGTGATATGTTTCTGTATTGTTACTGCTTTTAATGTAATTACATTACCAAAATTTGGTTAGTTCTTTGCATTAGGGAAAGAAACTGATCATGTGCCTGTAAGTATATCTAGTACTGTCTGTTGGTTTTACAGGATGTGTAGCTTCTCTTTGAGGTGAAGTTTGAGAATCTACAACAATATTGTTAAGAATACTGTTTCACAGTTGGATCAATGCCCTTGCATAAAGCTGATTTGTCTTGCTCAATATTGAAAAAAGCTCAAATCTTGTTAATGGTCCTGATTCATCTGAAACAGTTTAAAATATTTCCCCATAGAAAGGAGACTTAGTCTTCTTATGGACAATTTTAACAGCAAAACATTTATTTCTAGCAGCAGCCGCTTAATAGATGATCTTTAATTACTCAAATTTATAGTTACATGCACTTGCACATGGTTTATTCTGACACTTTAATGTATGTGGGTGCTTAATGTATGTTTGTTTTAATTCTGTTTATTGAGGTATATTCTTGGGCTAGATTGACTTGTTCAGATTTTTTCACTTTCAGGAAGTACTTGGTAATCTTTATGTTCAGTATTTGCATTTCTGAATATGTTCTCTGCAGTTTTCTAAAAAACAAGAATCTCTTGTTTTGAGTTGACTTGGCCAAGCAGTGGTGAATATTGGATGTGAAATTATTTAGACTGTATTGAAAATGAGTTAGCAGTATGTTAAACAGGTCCCCAAACAGTCAATAGATGAAATAGTGTATAGTTTAAATAGTAATCTTGTATGTATATATGAAGATCAACTAATGGTAGGTAACATGGCAAAGAGTATTTATATTTCACTTTCATTTTCTAGTCTTTGGGAAGAAAGGAGTGTTCCCTCCTCTTCTGCATGTTAGCTGTTCTTACATTCATTTAATTCCAGGCTATAGGGGCTGTTAACATGTAGATTGTAGCCCAACATGCAGCTTGGATGTGGCTGATATGCTGCACAGAGGGATAATGTCTCATCTGTGGAGCTGCAGCTGGTTCACGCCATCTGGTTTTGGAATGTGCATGTGCACCCAGATGTTGCTAGGGAATACAAAATAGAGTAGCTATTGATTTCTGAGTCCTGTCACCCTAACCTGACTTCAGTATGTTAGAAGACAACTCTGGAATGTATTTTTGCTTTTTAAATGAATGGCTTTATAAATGATTTGCAGCAGCTTTTAATTTTTTTTTTTAAATCTTTTTAATTGTCTCTACAGCGTTCCCTTGGCTGGCTTAAGACTTCAGGGACAGCTACAATAGAGTGATGTTAGTTTTCAGTCACAAGTAGTTATTTTTTCAATTATATTTGCCACTTTTTCATCATCATTTTGCAGGATATTCATTGCTTTGAAGCTTGAAGTCTACTCAGAAAGACATTTTGTAAGGGACTTAATATGTGTGGTAATAGATTGCATTTATTTAACTCCTGCCCCTGCTTTAGTCAAATCTGTAATATAAAGACAATTGTAAACTTGCTGCTTACGGTAATGCATGCTATTCTATATAGTAGCAATCTATTACATTTACTGTTTGGTTTTTTTTTTTTTTTTAATTATGAATACTTCATTTAAATCATGTTACTAACTGATTAACTGTAATTGCTAAACTGCCCCACTGGCAGTACTTTGGATAGATAGAAAAGGTGCAAAGATATATTGAGGAGCTGTTCACTAAGATACTCAAATTTTTTTTCTGTGTAGGAGAAATTCCAGTGAAGTTGAGAAGTGATTGGATCTAGCTACTGGGAAAAAAATTACATGATGCACACTTACAAGACCAAGCCATTTTCATGAATTTAAAGCTTAGAAAAAGGAAATGTCTAGTAGGATGACTTCTTTTTCAGACTTTTGATTATGTTCGTAAGATATGAAATTAAGTTCAGCAATTGTATTC
This sequence comes from Tetrax tetrax, assembly GCA_009806455.1. Lineage (NCBI taxonomy): Eukaryota > Metazoa > Chordata > Aves > Otidiformes > Otididae > Tetrax > Tetrax tetrax. The sequence goes on along the minus strand of WHYT01015240.1, from coordinate 23,378 downwards.
CTGTTTGCTACGGTGGTTGTGCCTGTCTAGCTACAAAAATCATTTACTGCATGTGAATTGCTGAAAAAAAAATGATAATAGTTGAAGTGTAATAACATTTATTTATGGAAAGTAGTATTTGAAAGATAAAAGCTAATAATAATTCCATATTTTGAGCGTTATTTTCTTTTATATTTTTCTTTCATTCAATGCCTTTCCTAAGTTAAGGAACCCAAGCTGTATGTAGAACAACAGGATTTCTACCTCATTTGCAGTAAAATATTGATGGACAGATACAGAAATCTGTAATGTTGATAAAAAGTTTAAAATAATTTGGTAAGAACTATAACAAAAAAAATGCTTCTGCCTTTTTGCTAAGGAAGAAATTATCTTTTCCACAGTTCACAGAATAGTTGAACAACGTTGGATGTATTATAACGTAGAGAAGTGGCAAACATTGAGAGGTAGAGAGAAATGTGAAAAGGAAATCACTGTTGAAAACCATCTAGAGGAAAAATAAATGGTAGCAGTGAACCACACTGCATAGAAACTTGTCTTTCTGTGTATCTTTTTTCTTTCTGTAGTAGAAAGCTGAATAAAAGGGCTCCAGCACAGTCATTCTTCTTAGATGATTACCAAATGTGGTTCATTTTTCTTTTTCATACTGTCGTGCATGAGTATCTTATAAGTCTGCTAGATAGATATAACCTGATTTTTACATCTTGTAAAGGTATTGAAAAGGGGGATTTGGAAGATTTTCCTCTGTAACAATTGGGACATGAAACTGTAAACAGCAAAGACTAGTTTTGCTAAATGCCGCAATATACTGGCATGGTTTGTCCTTCTACAGCATGCCTGAGAGCTCCTTTTGAGGTCGTCAAAATACAGGATGTGTGTGGTGGTGGTGGTAGTTGTTCAAACAGGTGGGTCTTTATTGTCATTCAGCTAAATTCTGGTAGGCAAGCTTCTAATGCTTCATTAACTATGTCCTCTGAGGCTCGCTTATTACAAAGCAATATGGGTAAGTCATTGGCTTTGTGTTTATGTTATTAGCTCGTATGATCAATGTGAGTGGAGGTTTACTTTTTTAGAGAAAGACATGAATACTATGCCATTTTCTCTCCCACTTCACGTTAATCAGAGTTCATATGCAGGGAGCAAAACCAATACTTTCAGCTGTGATAGTGTTTCATGCTAAACCATTCTTCAATGTCACGTAAGAATTTATATGTCTGATGAAGTACAGATAAAAGTAGCAGATTCTTAGGCTTTTAATCAGTTTCAGATTCTCAACATAAGCAATCTCTGTTTTCTTCTGACATCAAAATGTCAACATGGCCTTTTGAATTGCCTGTCTTTTGTGTGGCGAGTAAGTGTGGTTTTAAGAGACAGCTTTGTACCAATAATTTTCATTACTGTAAACGAGAGCGAATGATAATACTCGTAAAAATCAAGATTAAAGTATTTAAAAAATGAAACTTAATGGCAATGGAAAATCATATATCTCTGAACATTCTTAATATACTATCTTTTCTGGCACATGCTTATGTTGCCACTAGGAACTTGATCCTTAAAGCAAGAGGAGAGAACGTAAGAAATTGAGCAATGACACCTTGGTGCCAAGGTAGATTCGGTGCAACAATATTTTTTTTGTTGTTGTTATTCCTGGCACTCTTGCAAAGCATGATTTCATAATGCCCGAAATATTTCTGAGGAGAAACAGGATTGCCACCAAGACGTCTTTCCTTCTTGCTTTCCTTCTTGCTTTCCTTCTTGCTTTCCTTCTTGCTTTCCTTCCCTTAACTTTTAATTATTCATATGGGTTGAGGAGCTCTGCTTAGAGCTTATGTTATACATCATACTGGTAAGCAGTAAACTTTTTTCTGTGTATACTTAAAAAAAAAAATAAATAGGAGGAACATAATGTTATGCCCTCTTTCAAGAGCTGTGTTTACAGTTAAGAGTGCTTATGTATATAAACCATGAGGAGGCAGTCTTCCTGGAAATAAATAACTGCTACCTGTGGAGCACAGAGAAGTTCATGAGAAGGTAAACCAAACTAATTACTTACTGAAAATTTTAACAGTAGTTGTTTTGTAAAAGTGTGCATTGGTATCCTGATAGGTACAGTTCACTGAAGTTTCTAGATACATAAAAGCAGCCAGTTGGTCTAACTCCCTGTATTATATCTTAAAAGTGACTTTAAGTCACTTCCAGAGTAACAAAAGTATCTAATAGAAAGTTTTAAATTATGATCCCTCAAAAGAAGGGCCAATTTGAGCCTGACTTCATTTGTGAATGAAAGCTGTCTCCTGGTCATGATGTACCAAACGATTATAAAAGTCAGTGGGTGGTTTGGTTAAAGAGGGAGTAGTGGAAAATAAGTGCATTCCTGTGGTAAGATGATGGGAGAAGGAAAATGAAGTAAAAGAAATGCAAGGAACCATTTTGTGGCTGTTGGAAAAACAGTGGCTTTAGCCTTGATGAATTCTGCATTTTTGAGGGGGTTTTTTTGCATATGGGGATTTGGTTTTTTTTTTAAATAAACTGACCTGTGAGGGAAAAGGGTGTGATCCAAGCAGTGGTTATAGTGTTGATTTTTGAGTAGAAAGGTCAGCAATGTGCACCTGCTAAAAAGATTTTGCTCAGAAATGGTTAGATACGTACTTACGGATGGATGGGGAAAGCATGGTGAAGAGGAACTTTGGTAATTTCTCTATCTGTGAACAGGCCTGGAGGCCCTGGAATCACCTTTTGCACAAATAAAAGTTATAATGGCCAACGTGAGGCTTTGAGTGCTCTGCTAGAGTCTGCTGTTAGAGAAGGGCTAGAGGGAAGGGTCTTGCATGTAGCTGGAGTGGTCTGTGCTTTGGCTTCTGAAAACCGAACACAAAAACCCTGCCAACCAAGACCAAATTGGTCCTTATCTTCAAGATCACTTGATTACAAAGAACACACTGTAAACATAACGGAATCGTTTGCTCAAAGGACCGAGCTGTTTAAATTACTACTACCTTTGGTAGCAAACAATAGAGAAACTTCATAGGAAAGCTTGTTAAAAAAGAATTGCAGTGATCAGATCAAAACTAGAACATGATCGAAGAAAAAAAAAAAAAAAAAAGAGATGTCTAATCAAATGTTTGCCATGTTTGGCAAATAATTTTTCTCCAGATCTTTTCCATTAAAGATATTGATGGTTTTCACCTAGGCAATGTAAATAGAAACTTTCTCTGCAGTGTAGTAAGAGCTGCTACTAAGATACTGTCTTCTGGAGTTCCATAAATACTGTCTTGAAATATAAGTGATGGAAGCAAGGCAAAAGTAATAATAATATACAAAATTTAAGGATGTCTTTAAGCAAAGAAGATCCAAGAGGAATCCAGATTGAAGAATCCGCTTTTATTCTCTGACAACTGTGTTTGTGTTTTGCTTTTAAGATGGATGCCCTTCTCTTAAAGTTCTTGCTACTCTGGAATTTCCTTCCCTTCCAGAACTGAAGTCTTCTGTATGTAATTTGGCTTTTCTGGATTTTCTTTCTTTTATAAAAAGAGTACCTGGTTCCTTGGTTCTGGGTATGGTTTTTTTTCCTTACTTCTTCAAACATTTATTTACAAATACTGCTTCAGATAAGCAGTATTACATTCAAAGATATTATGTCCAGAAAATAACTTTCTGAATAGCTTCAGACACCTCATCATCTTTTCTTTTATATGTTATAGTGAAAGAACATGTCTGTGTTGTTAATTTCTCAGACTTGGTATGATTCTCTTTTCCGTCCATAGCTGTCTCATATACATGTGAATTACTTAAAGGCCTCACTTTAAAATTTTACCATCTTAATCTAACTGCAGAGGGTTACCTAATAATGATAATGCCACCTCCAACGGTTTTATAACTCTTCAAGCTGTAACTATATATTAAGCTTTAGACATTGTTAACAACTTTCTTGAAGTACCTACAGAAATCTTCCAGGATCATGAAGCTTGAAGACTTTTTTATTGCTTCCTTGATTCAAAAATATTTGCCAGGGACTTCATTTAATGACAGTATATCCATGTTATACTTCAATTATATTTCTTAATGTCATGGCATCGTTCAGGTAGTAATAAAGTATGAGCAATCGAAAGCACAAGGTCTAGCTATTTATGCTTTTCTGTTCTTGCAATTTACTTTAAATTAGGTAGCCACTACTTGAGCAGGCTTCCAAAGAAATATAAAATGTTAGATGAAGGGCACTTGGAGACAGTGTGGTAGTCTTCCATCTGTATTGATACTGAATGTGACATGATGGTGTTCCTGTCACTGTGTGTGGGTTTTCTTGCTGTTTGTTTTCTATGCCTTTGGTTTAGAGCAGACAATTAACTACTTTGAGTTGTTTATCCCCCATTTGGATCTGTAAGAACGAATTGCCATTCTGTTGCCCAGTGTTGCATAACTTTGGGTATATTTTAGTATTGTTTGGGATCTTTGTGTGAAAGATGTGACTAAATTTCATAGAATCATAGACTAGTTTGGATTAGAAGAGGCTTTTAAAGGCCATCCACTCCAAGCCCCCTGCAAAGGAGCAGGGACATCTTCAACTACACTGGGTTGATCAGAGCCCCGTCCAACCTGGCCTTGAATGTTTCCAGGGATGGGGCATCCACTACCTGTCTGGGCAACCTGTGCCAGCGTTCCACCACCCTCATTGTAAAAATGTTTTCCTTATATGAAGTCTGAATCTGCCTCTCTCTATTTTAAAATAATTACCCCTCGTTCTATCACAATAGGCACCACTAAAGAGTTTCTCACCTTCTCATAAGCCCCCTTTAGGTACTGGAAGGCTGCTATAAGGTCTCCCTGTAGCTTTCTGTTCTCCAGGCTGAACAACCCCAGCTCTCTCAGCCCTTGATCATCTTTGTGGACTTCTCTGGACTTGCTCCAACAGGTCCACGTCATTCTTATATTGGAGGCTCCAGAGCTGGATGCAGTACTCCAGTTGGGGTCTCACCAGAGCAGAGTAGAGGGGAAGAATGACCTCCCTTGACCTGCTGACCACTTCATTTTTAACTTGTGGAAACTGTGTAAAGAGATGTTGTAGCAGCTGTAACAGTGGGGTTTGATAGCAGAGCTGAAATCTCTAAGAAAGGGAAGGGAAACAGAACAACATTCTGAGCAGAACAATTACAAAGCTCACTCAGACATGACTCCTGTTTACCAAGAAAATTTCAGTTAAGAATTACCAAATTACCTTCTAAATCTGGGAATTTTTAAAGATGTAAAACTTAGGCTTAATTAGCTTATGAAATATTAGGCTGAGGTGAATTCAATAAAAATATTCTTGATTGTACTAAAAAAGAAGTGCTTTGTATCTGAGATGAAACAATTTTCTTAAAGGTAAGCAAGGAGAGGTAATTAAAGGTATGGAATAATATGTGCATTTTGAATATCATCAATGGTAATGAGGCCAAAAGGAAGAGATAAGGTTAAGTATAATGCTGTGATCTACAATACTGTAGATTAAAAGAAAGCACTAGTAATGTAGCCTGTGCGCCAAGGCAACTCCCTGAGAAATATCTAGAAGGTAATAGCAGCCATTCCAGGCCATTTGAAAGGTCTAGTTATCCCAGTGTGTTGTATCTGACAGTACCCATTAACAAGCATAACGATGATTCTGTGATCTATTCTCTTGCCTGATAGGATTTTAGTGGTCAGAAATTTTTTTAGGGTGCAGACAGAATTTTGGGATTTGGTAGCCCAATGGCTTTTTGAAACATTTTAAAATTTCACTATCTACAGTTTCTAGTGGTGAGAAAGTTTAACTATGTAACAGATAAATATCTTCTTTTGGTTGCTTCACATGCAGTATTGGATCATTTTATTCACTATCATCTACTTCTTTGTCTGCCTCTGATTTTAGATTTGACCTGCTGTTGTGGAGCGTCACTTGAGGCCTACTCCAGGGTTTGAGTCTGCCATGTTGTTCTCCTGTATAGTGTTTGTGTGTATGTCTGCAGTAGATACGTGCATATGTATATGTGTGTAAGTAGAGAAAACACAACTTAAAATATATTTAATATCTTGGAATTGATATTCCAAGTAACAAAAAGTGTTCACAAGCAGTATTTGAGATCTGAGTACACTATGGATTTATACAGTTATAGTGTTTTCTCTGTTTCTTTGTTTACTTTTGCCACAGGTTCTTAATAGGCACATTTTCCTCTTAGCAGTGTAATCCTGTCCCAGTAGGACAAACAGCAGGTCTGCACATGGGAAAGATGCTGAGAAATTGCCTTGTGTTGTGCTCAGATCTGGAAGTGATGGGAAACAGAGTGAGATGAAGCCTTAAGTTTCACAGGAGCAAACTGTTTCCATGTTCCACTTCAAGTATATCACTGTTAATAGGGCTAAAGGATGTTGTCATTCAGGTGATGACTGTAAAAATGCAAGTAAACTTTCTTAAGTGTTCTTTCCTGAGCATTAGGTTGTGGTGTCAAGTGGTGTTCTGTTTGTTTTGGCCTCGGTTTCCTCACCATAGACTTTTTTTTTTTAGTTTGTAAACCTTCAGAACCAAGATCTGTCCCTCCATTAGGCCTCTGCCTAAGAGGTGTGGAGGCTATTTCTTCTTTCTCGCCAGCCTGCAAAAGGAACAGGTCTAGTTTGTTTATATGGAGAGCCGTTTTCAGTACTGTCATTGGCAAATTGCAGCTTTCTGAAGGCAGCATGGAGGCTCTGAAAAATGTGATCCATTTGCCACTCATGTGAGGGAAGGACATGTACATGTAGGAAATTTTGTTTTGCATTAGATCTAGAGACATTTGTCTGAGTATCATAACGACAGTAAATTGTCGTTGCCAATTATTTCAGCTCCTCAGCTGAAGCGGAACCTGTCCTAGAAGTAAGCAGGTTCTTCAGTATAGCCAACAATATAAAGATCTTGCAAAGGACTTGTTAGTTTCCCATCCTTTTCCTTACCCTCTTTTTGTCGCAAATTTTATTTGTGAGGAAGTTTACCAGTAAGTTTCATGGGTAACGTGGTATCTTTGCCTACCTTGTATATGATAGTGATTGATTTTTTTCCCTCCCCCCTCTTTTTAAACAGAATATTTTCTAGGAATTTTTTTTTTGTTTATTTTTAAATGAAGAAAAACATATCATTCAGAGTACCAGATGCTTCACCTGAATGTATTTTTCTAGTTTCTCTTGAGTCAGCATTTGGATGCCACTCTGCACTTAGGTATGTGGTTTTTGACTGCAACCAAAATAAAAAATATTTATTCTTAGAGAAGTATATTAAAGAGTGAACTTGTGTACCTCTGATGGCTCCTGTGGTCAGAAGTCCTGGTTATTATACACACAATGAATAACACCTACTTATTCCATAATCCTCATTAACCCCATCAGGTAGAGGTGACACAATAAGCACTAGATAGTAGCAGCTACTTATTTTCTGGTAGTATTTTTAAATGCTGCAGTTCTAGAGTTGACATGGCACTATTTTGTTTAAATTGTAGAATTGAAAGCTCAGCTTTAAATTTATCCTGAGAAGTTATTTGGTAAGCAGTTTTTGTGTTTGACTTACAAGAAATAATTTTCAAGATTGCCTTCTACATTTAAAGATAGCCTAGCAGTTGAACTAGTAGTTGTCATGTTTTGATGTTGTGGGTTTTTATTTTTCTTTAATTAATTCCTAGAGGAGGAATCGACTCTGCAGTCATGGACAGCCTAATGTATGCACTGCTGAAATATTTTCTTTGTCTTCAGTAGTATTGGATGACCCTGTTCAGTAAAGCCTGCAGTGGTCTAAGCCTCATTCTTCATGGGCAGCAGTAACAGCAGGGACCGGTGGCCCTGAGGATGGTGTCAGCGGCACACTGTTTGCCAGCAGGTCTCATCTGCAGGAAACCTTTTCTGAGGGAAAAAGTGTTTGCTGTGAGATGTGTTTCTTGATTGCTGCTGGATCCAGTAGTGATTCATACTGGGCCTTTTTCCTGCATCTCCTGTATCTGCCCTAGGAGAGGCTGAAGGTATTGGGGGACAAAAGAAGAGAAATGGATATTTGGTGCACAGACTGAAAAATGCTTATAAACATTTCATATTTTTCTTTATTTGGAGAATATCATGTGGCTTTATTCACTAAAATAATTAGATTTTTATGAAAATATAGGCTGAAGTGATACCATGCTAGGTGAAATGTAATAGAAATCTCAGATCAAGTTGCTAGTGCTTCCTTTTCTGGATTGCTTTCAACTGTGCCTGTGAGCGCAAAGGAATGGCATGTATTTATACATTTGTAAATAAGATCCCACACATTTTCCGCTTGAGAACATGCACTCGGACCTTTTATAGTCAGGAGGGGGTGTTTCCCTCTGTCTGTGAGCTACCCGAGAACTACACATTTCCAAGTATGCCGTTCAGAAACTTACAGATAATACTTTGTAAACTTGAGTTTAAATAAAGCGGTTTGGGAGATTAAAGGCAAAAAAAAAAAAAGTAATTTTTCTCTTTTTCCTATTGAAATTTACTTTAGGATAAATAAACAAGTTTTGAAGTCGATGTTCTTTGCTAAGCTGAATTGCCTCATTCAGCTTTACTTCTAAAAATAACACTTAGAATCATAGTCTTGAGAGTTTGATCTTCTTCTCAAAATGTCTGTTTATCAAGAGAGATTCAGTTGATAGTGGCTTATTAGGATGTCCAGAACTTGTCCAGAACTTATCCAGATCTCCTTCTGGCTATTCAGTGTCAGTTGATCATAATGGATCAACATACTCTAGCAATAATATTCTTAGAATAATTGTCATGTTTTTGTTTTTTTTTCATTTTAAAAAAACAAACAAAACCGACAAAAACCCAAGCCCCACCTAGGTGACATGTGAAAATATTTCAAAAATAGTAGCTGCTCTCGGGTCTATCATTTCACTTATCAAAGAAATTTCTGATTCAATTTGACTGATCTCCAACTTCATAAGATGGATGTGGAACACTTTACTGTCACTGCTGTTAAAAGTACTGTTGTAATAAGGAATAAGGAAGGCACAAATGCAATAGTTTACTTATGAAGCAGTTTAGTTGCAGAGAGCATAATATATTTATTATCTTTCTTTTATGTGAAATGGTGAAGTGTTTTAGGGAAACTGTAGTTTACAGTACAAAATATGTGCCCAGGTGGGGTTTAATTTTCCACTGACTGTATCACTTCTGATCATCAGAGCTTTGAAGACTGCAAATAATCTGAAGTTGGACAATTTGAAGCATTTGAAACACACTACAAGAGCTACAGCTTTTTAGTTATTAAAATATGTTTTCAGTACTTATGCCATGATGCACACAGTACTCCACTCTAGCTTTTATGTTAAAAGGTTTAAATAGCTATTCTTTAAACTAGTTGCTTGCTGTCTTCAAATTAAGCAGAAAAAAAATTTAATAAATGCTGATAAAGAAGAATGCCTACAGGAAGAAGAATAATCACTTGCTAATTACTAAGAAGTACAGATTTCAATATTTTCACTTAATTTCCCAAAGATGCATTGCACTGAAAGATGTGAGACTTGCCATTGAAGTGTTTTTCAGTTTCTGAACTGTTTAATTAGGTCAAAATAAAGTCACAGCAAACTGAACATTATAGTAACAGTATGTGTCATTATAAGTGACAAGAATATATTTTGAATTACAGTGCTTTTATGCATTTTACATAGTCAGTTACAATTCAAGGTAATCTTAAAGTGTTTGGGAGGCTCGCTTTTTTTTTCTACTCTGAATAGATGAATTCTATGTGATAGCCAGTTTCCTTTCACTTAGGCTGCCTTTGGTCCTGTTGTTCCACAAAGGCAGAATTATTGCATTCTTCAGTTTAGATCACAAAAGTCTAATTTTGCAGTCAGTGAAGATATCTATAAAGGATTTGGTTTTAAAGCTTATGAGGGGATGTGTGTAAGTTCTCCGAATCAGTCCACACAAGTAGGAATTCAGGCAAGAATTAAGATTACGTTGCAGATGCTTCCATAATATAGAGAGCTTTCTCTCCAAGGTGATGTTCTTGCATTAACCAGTGTTTATGTAATCTTTGAAAGTATGAAGTAAAACAATTTTTGAAAGTTAGGTAGTACTTGTATTTATTAGCTCTTGCACAGCCAAAACACGTAAGTTTTGTGGTACTGTAGGGCTTTTTTTTTCCTTTTTCTTAATAAAGAATAAAGAATTGGCTGTAAAATTAACTTTTTTTTTTGTAACATGTCATCAGAAGCTTATTGAACTGGGGGAAAAATGTGGTAGGGACAAAGAAGTGATGATATGACACATCAGAAGGATGAATTGGCAAAATATATACTATTGATGCTTTACTTTCAGGTGAACTTTCACCTGCCACTTGCATATCTTGTCTATGAAGGAGTTGACCACTCATATTCTTGCCTAACTTATATGTGTGGAAGTCAGGGAAGTTTTATGAGTGAGAAAACTGTTATGTGATCATCCCTTGACTTAAGATGAGCCAATGAAGTAATTCTCATTCCAAGCAAGTAAAAATCAGTGGCATAATAGACTTTCTGGGGCACTTTCTCTTCATTGCTTTGTGTAGGCCTAGAAATCCCAGTGCCACTAGTTAATTAGTGGTGTAATCCTGAACTTTGCTCAGCCAGAGGCAAACCAAACTATTACTTAAGTGGAAATAAGTGAGCAGGATTAAAACAGAGAAAATTGGGCCTCAAGGGGATCGAGTGTATTCTTAGAACTCAATTGTTGTCACTTAGTGTGTTTAATTATTTCTTGATTCACAGAGCATGCCATGTACAACTATCTGGAGTTGCAAATAACTAATCTGCCAATTTTTGAGTTAAAGCCACGTTTTTGTTGATGTCTAAGTAATGTCTTCTGTGAAGTCTCACCCTATAAACCAGGACACTGTTTTGCAGTTTTCTTTGTTTTATTCGCTTTTTGTTTCTCCTGCCTCCTCATATCAGACAGATTACCTTTTGTACTATTTTTCCATTTCTAACATTTTAGAATTGCTATTGGTAGCCCTTCTGTGTGATTTTGTAGTTGATGTTGGTTAATGATGGCATTGCTGAGGGCAGGAGGATGAACCTAGGTGACTTCTCAGAGGTCCTATTGATCTCTCCTTCCTGTGACTGTGTATCAAACTTGCTCCCCAGTTAGCCATACACAGCATCATGGAGCTAATTAATGTTTTAGGTGAGAATCACATCTGTGACTTACTGGATAGGAGTGATTGTCTTGTGTTATATACAGTGAGCACTTTGATCCTGACCAGGAAGCTCTTCAGAGGGACTCCGTGCTAAAAGTTCAGCTGCGGTTCAGGTGCTTTGCTAGATCAGGGTCAAAGTATCGTGTATCTTGTGGATTCAGATCTATTTCTTCTGACCCAGTGAGTAGTGATGTTTGAAATGTAAGGGTTTGTTACAATAAGGTGTTTTCAATTGGAAACACGTGCATTATACCCGCATAGTCAAATACATCACAAATTGAGGCTGCAAAATAGTAATTTGAACCTGACTACCTGCGCAAAGGATCAGATTGCTTATTAAACTGGAAAGCTCTGGTTTTGCATCTTATCTGTGCTTTTTAATGGTCTGTCTGCATGTAACATTAGTTGTTACTCTGAACCACACAAAAGTGTGTTTGGTTCCTTAAAGGCTGCCTCTTGCTTTGAATGATAATGAAGCAGAAGGCATCCTCTATTACTACTGAAGCTGAAAACGTGGTAAATAAAGCATAAAGGAACAAAACTCTGCAGTTGTGGAATCATCAATGAAAGGCTCCAAAGACAAAACCTTTCTGTGATCCAAAGTCTTTTTAAAAATTCTGGTGGCTTTTTCCAACCTAAGCTGATAGAAAGGCTATATTTGTAAGCCTGGGATAGTTGTGGGAGCTGTGGTTGTGGTGACACCAAAGGGTTAAAGTTCAGTCTTTATTTTCAGATCTCTTCACCTTTAAAGCAGCAGGTCATTAGTTTTTATGTTCCATGGTGGTTGTTTTTTACCAGAAATTAGGAGAGGAATAATTCTTAGCTGTCAGAGCCCTGAAATTGCACCATCAAAAAAGCTTAATGCAATTTTTGTGATGACCATTTGTGCAACTTTATTGTTCTTTCCAACAGCAATGTGATCTGCTTTTTTGGACAGCTTCAGGACAGTCTTAACAGTCTTTTTATTGTCATTGTGGTTAGTTATCAGAAGTCTTGCATTTGAGTGAGGAGGAGGTAATCCAAAACCTTCCTTAATAACAGGAAATATTTGCCATTTCACCTCCAATACAAAAGAATTCACGTTTGCTGTAAAGCTGGGTCCTTCTAAAGGTCAGAACTGTGGAGCTGTTGCATCCCTTGCTTTCACAGCTCCTTTCAGTTTTGTATGTTAGAGTCAACCTCTCTTGCATTCCCAGCAGATAGTGATTGGTTTTGGTTTTTGTGGTGTGGGTGGGCTTTTTTTCATGTGGGTTGGGTTTTTTTTG
>WHYT01015240.1:0-10929 GCA_009806455.1 Tetrax tetrax | reverse complement strand
TTTTTTTTTTCTCTCCATAGGATACAGAAAAACTGCATGAAAAAGGATTTTGAAGCTTTTGAACAGGAAAATCAAAGTACTGTTTTTAAACAGATGAGGCAGGGAATGTGACACTGAGCTTGGGTATTAGTAAGTTAGACTCAACTGAAGTAGATTTTACTGCCAATTTTATATTTGTAATAGTATCCTCAGTTACTGCTCAAGTTCAGGGCTAAGGTTATTAATTTATTAAAATTGTAATGCAACAGAAGAATACTTTTGAACTGACATAATATAAAGTTGAAGTAATTGATGGAGGCATTTTCTTTGTCTGTGTTTGTTAAAGTGCATACAGTGCACAGAATGGGCATGAGGAAAGGTGAGATTTTGTTGTATTTCAGGCATTTGGCCTTGATTTGGAAATCTACTTCAACATCTAGGTTTCCCAGGATTTTTCTCCTGTGATTCTGGGTTAGGTACTTATGGTTATTTTCAAATATCACCTTCAGCATCAGAAAATGACTGTCCTACATTTGCCTGCTGAGCTATAATCTAACCCTGGAAACATCTAACATTTCTTGATGCTCTTCCTATTAGTAGTTGCTGACTACCTAAAAAGCTCAGCTCTTGTGTATATCCAGAAATACTCCACTTCTGGCAAGCTGAGGTTATGGTTTGTCATCGTGTGAGCTGCCTCCAAATGCAGATGACGTTCTGCTGAACTTCCCAGCTGGGTATTAATTGGGAATCAGACTGTACTTTGTGCACATTTACAGGAATATGCTCCCCACAAAACACTGTGGCGGTGCCCCTTGCTTGCAGTAAAGGCATCTGCTATTCTTTCCTCAAGCTTAGCTCATGATGGGAGGGGCACAGGGTTTTGCCTTTTTTTTTTCTGAGGGATTTCAAATCTTGTGTCTGACATTCCTGGAGAAAAGCTGTAGCATGGCATTTAAGGATCCCTCCAGCAGTATGTCATTTGATGAATCTGAACACATCTTTGACTGAGTGGAATTGAACCAAGGCTTAAATAGTCCTGGTGTTTGTTACATTACAAGGCTGTTGCTTAAGAAGCCAAGTAGCAGAATTGCCTGTTTCTTTTCCCTTCTGTTTGTTTTTAAAAGAAATGAGCGCCTTAGGACCCTCAGAAGGAGACTCTGACTTAGGGATCTGAATAGATCAGTTTTGAGTGGAGCACTGAGGCCTTTGAAAGAAGAGGGATTTCTTTTTAAAAAAAAAAGACCGTCAAACTCCACCAGAAAAGCATATCTTCCTCATCATAGTGTTTTATTTTCTTGAGTCTGCTTTAAGTCTTTCTATCGTACACATACTGATTTGAACTGTTGGGAGTGTGATTTTTTTGTTGTTGTTGCTGTTGTTTCAATCCTGTTTTCTTTCCAGGAGCCTAATACAGGTTTCTAGATTCACTTAGAAACCATGCAGTCATTACTTAGGTATAACAGCACCCATGGGATTGTTGTTTTTTGGTAATTTTCCTTTTGTATTTGTATACTGTGAAATTCTGATTTTTGTATTGTTCTTCTAAAAATTGATAATTGTGTCCTTTTTAAAAAAAAACCACACAAAACTTGTCTGGCATTATTTTGTGTAAAATGAAAGTCTAGATGTTTCATTTATTTTGCTGTGTTAAGTGAATGCTAATCTGTTGAAAGAGCAATCTGTACTGAAGAAAGAAAAAAGTGTTGTTCTGTGGAGCATGGCTTTTAAGATCTTGGCTTTCAAGGAGCTTATGAAAATATACAGTAGGATTTATTGTATTTAAAATTTTAGACTTTGATAATTCATATTTCAGTATTAATAGATAGATAGTAAGTGTTGCTGTTGATGGGCTGCATTTTCAGTCATCTTACTCCACTTGATGAATACAAACTTAGGAAAACAGCTGTACACTAGTCAGAGATGGTAAGTCAATTCAGCTTCTGAATTCCTCATTTTGCCATTATTTCTCTTCTCCCCAGCCCCCTTTTTTCCCTCTTGTTTGAATAAAGCCTACAGTGAACTGTAACCTGAGGCCTATTGACTGGGAGATTTCCAGAAGTCTGTTTTACACCTGATCCTTTATGCTTTATTAAGAAGAAAGCTAACGTACAAAACTTAGAGAATTTTGCCTGTGCAAGAGGTAATAACTATAAACACTGCTTAACACTTAAAGTTTTTTACTGTCTTCAGAGACCCAGTGTTTGTCTCAAGAATCCATCAAATTTGCAAGAGAATTTGATACAGCTTTAGTTTCTAGAAACATGCGAGCAAAATAAATCTATGAAGTACAGTAAGTGTATTTATAACAATTTGGATGCTACTATGAGAGTATGAAGTAGTAATTCTGTACAAAATATAAGGATGCATATAATACCTTTTTAAGAGATATTATAAATTTGAATGTAAAATAATGAAGTTGTCCTCTTGTTTAGACATCTAGTGGAGGTAAAGCAGCAAATGTAGTCTTGTTTTTTTTTTGTTGTATGAATATATTATAATATAACATGTGAGTCTTGTAAACTCACAAATGTAAATGTGGGTAAACAGCATTGTACCTTATCAACTTCAATATGCATACCAGCTGGAGGACAGACCTATAAAAAGGATGTTCTGGAAGCTGTGCCTTGATCACTTCTTCTGGGGATCTATTTTCATTCTGAAAAAAAAAAAAAAGCATTTTTGGATTTACCTAAGTGGAAAGAAAGTAAACTGAGAGAGTTCTGATTGGGGCTTTTGAGATTTTTTAGTCAACATGAAGTCAAAAACACACCCAGTTCAGTTGAACTCAAGGTTGGGGTTGACTGTCATAGTGTTATCCAAATTTAAAGCTGAAATTAGTTGTCAGAAATTTTGAAAGCTCCGTGTGTATATAAATAAGAGAGTTGCAACTTCTAGTAAAGGTGATGTGTAACTCCAGTTTCCAGTTGTTGCTTCCAAATTGTCCAATTTGCCTTCATGTAAATATCACTGTCTTATAAGATACTTCTACGTGTTTTTTTTTTTCTGCTTGTTTCCACATAAAAGTCTGTACCAATATTGTTGTCTTATTTGGTCTGTTTTGTAAGTAGAAAATTGCACTGTTAGTATCAAGGTCCTATTAAGAACTGGAGCATGGATAAACATGTAGATATTCAGTGACCGCAAAACTCTAATTGCATGACAAGTATATGAAAAATCGGATTTTCGTGTAAGCAACTTGTTGAAGGCCATTATAGCCAAGTTCTCACAGAAGCCATCTATTACATAAACCCATTACATCATACCATAAAAGGAGAGTTTTCTTGCTTTAAAATGAGATGTTAAACCAGAGAGATAAAAAAGAGAGAGATGTAAAATTGAAAAGCCTTTTAGTTTACCATCAAAGACATGCTGTCAGCGCTAAAATATTGTGTTGACACGAGAGAAGAGTGAATGTTGTCCCCTGCATGTGAAGCAGTGAAGCACTGTTCCATTCAACCTTTGTTCTCTGTAATAAAACAT
Organism: Tetrax tetrax; assembly: GCA_009806455.1. Classification (NCBI taxonomy): domain Eukaryota; kingdom Metazoa; phylum Chordata; class Aves; order Otidiformes; family Otididae; genus Tetrax; species Tetrax tetrax. Next base: position 7,470 of record WHYT01015240.1, on the reverse strand, counting down.
GAGTGAGACTCTGTTGGGCACTTATATTTAGGCACAACCAGCCTCTGATCTTTTGCATATAGCTTTACACAAGTAATGGGATCGTTCACAGCCTATGGAGTTGATCCCAATGAAATGTCTGGCTAAGAGCTTATAGGATTCGTCTTAACATTTAATTGCTAAACTGGTAAATTGTGATCATGTTCTGTATCTGTGCATCTAGAAGATCTGTGTGCTGTGCTCTGTAAGATCATGTCTACCTTAGAAGTTTAGGCCGTAAGTTAAGAAAGAGTTCAGAAATCCTGCAAACCTTAAAAGGTCTGATTCTGTGTATGAGATGAGTTTCTTTTCCTGTGCAGGAAGGTGAATACACGGAACTGTTATGTTTAGTCCTTCTTGACATTATTATTACCTTTTCCAAGTCAGTAGGCTTTATAGTATGACCAGAGTCCTGAAACTCTGTCTCTTGCTGGTGAAAAAAACATTGAATAATGAGAGGTGATTACAAATTGGATGGCTTTTTGCAACTACAGAATTAATTGAAGGATTCTCATCTTCCCTCCTGTGTCCGTCCTCTCTCCTCTCCATGTTTCCTATCTTTCTTTCCCTGTGTTTTTTTTTTTTATGCTAGTTTTATTACTAAAAGTTAAGCTCGCATAGGTGGTCCTGTCAGGCTATAAAAGTGGTTGCTTGAGCAATATGAGGAGACTGCCTGAATAATGCTGGTTTTTACATTTAGAGCTGATCTTGCGTAGAAACCCTCAGATAGGATGCATGCAAGAGAGCAATAAATTATATGTAACTTGTAAAACATTCTGGGATACACATGGGATACAAGATCAGTCAGCAGCACAAATTTTCCCATGAGGGGCATGTTTCTAAGGTATCTGGCAAATTACTTCATCAATCTTTGCTGTTTACCCTTTAATAGTGGTGACAGTTTACTTTACATATTATTTCTTTGGGTAAAGCTTGTTGAACAGTCCCTAGGATCATGTAACCAGTGGCTGATGGAGTTCCATTTCCAGCCCTAACAGCTTTCCTGGCTTAAAAGTATAGAATTTGAAACTTGCAGAGATATAAGTTTCTGTCCCGCACGTTCCCGCACTATTGCTTTAATTAATAACATGCTTAACTTATAACGTGTATATTCTGTGGCCCATGAGCTTGTGTTAAAAATGTATTTTTGTGTTCCGACATTTTTACTGTCAGTGAAGTTTGTATCTTTAGCTTCATCCACAATTAGTCGATTTTTATTGGACCTGTTCTGAAAACTGTTCTTTGTAAACGCTGAAAATAATGGTAAATTAAGAAACTGTGCTGATGGAGTGGTCTTGCGATGTGGAATAGCTTAGATGAATGAAAAAATCAAGGATAGTGATCTGCAGATACAGAAAGTCCATGAAACTGGGAACATTAGCAGACCTTGCTACTATGCTTTTATGTGCAGTGTCTTGTCTTGATAGTAGGTGCATCAGGAGGCACTGTTGCAGTTGTCTGTGGTGGAGCTCGAGAGATGTAGATCAGTTTTGAAGCTGACAGCTGACAGAAAATAAAGCAAGAGACATTCTGAAGCATAATTATTCTGAAAAAAAAATAAAAATCTATTTTAAGTTTGTTCTTACAAAGCAGTATTTTGGTTTTGGACAAAAAGGTAATAAAATAAGGCCTGGATTTTTTTTCCTCGAGGGGGGAGTGTATGTGTATATACATGTATGTGTGTATATATTTTAAAAAATAGAAGCATATACATGTACATATATAAGATATTTTTATGGCAAATGCTGTAACAGAAAAACTTGGGGTTTTAGCTGATGGTTTTGAAGGAAAACCTTTGAACATGACTAGAACCAAGCAAAGTTTTCAGAAATAACAAATGTGGTGAAGTGACAGGTGATGTTTAATGTATTACAAATTTTAGGACACATAAATTTATGCATATGGTTGAATCTTTAGCCCTATAAATATGTAAACACACACAAAACTAGTAATACTTTTGAAATTAAACATTGCAAACAGTTCCATTCCAGATTGGTTACAAAATATTAATCTCTCTCCCTGTAAAAGCAGGAATTTACAGAAAGAACATGAACAAATCTGAGCAGTGTTCATGTAATATCGTGCATGCTATTTAAATAATCTATGAATTAGTCACACATTTATTAGCTTAACATTGCTTTATTCAAAACTTCACACTGGACCGCTGACATTGAATCCCATAAATGCCTTTCCCAAAAGCTAATATGAGAAATTTTTTTTTTTTTTTTTTTTTTAAAGGGAAAAAAGGAAAACAAAAAAAAAATCCCCTGCAAAATCCAGCGAAATAGTGACATATTTGTTCAGAATATTTTGAACTGGTTTTAAATTTTTATATGTCTGCATTAATCTCACCTTTCAGTAAAGTGCTGTTGTTGCATTATGTACTCCATTACTTGGGATTTAGATCCGATACTGATTTGATGTGGAAAATGTAGAGATAACCTTTTCCCAGGAAAATAAAACGGGTAGGGTTTTTTTCCTCATCTGCTGCTCTGCTTGTGTAAGATTGCTCTGGCCACAAAGCAGCAGTTTCACCACTTACCTAGCCAAATCTTGTCCCTCTATGACCGTGTCTGACACAAGTAGTCTCATGAGCCATGGCAAGCAAAAAAAGACTTGCAAGTCTGTGCCAGATATTAATAAAGCAAATTCTCTCACCAACAGCTACAAAGATCAGTTATTCTTTCACTCTGTTTAGCGGTTGGACCTGAATTCCACACATGTTCTGCGTGAGGACCTCTTTATAGCATCAAAATCCTCCTAATGACTTCAGAACACCTGCTCCATCATCAGATAATCATCACGATGGACTATGTTAAGTTTCAGGCTTAATGAGGTACCCTGAAAAGTATAGATCTCATAATTAATGTCTGTGACGTAAAATCTGCAAAGCATGACAGCTACAATAATGGGCATTTATCTTTTTTGAGCTAGTGCTATTGTACCCTGCTCTAACTCCTAGGCAGCCCTTCCCTGAAGGGTTTAAATGACAAAGGCCAGAAGCAGTCTCCGGGACACCTGGCTTAACCTTGCTGTCTCAGCAACTCATAGTGAACAAACAGCATCCTTGTCACCTTTGCAAAATCAAACATGGAACGAGTGTTTTGGTTTGATGATTTGTTGTTTTTTTTTTTGTCATTTTAGAGTTAAACCTGATGTTTCAACTTAACTTCAGGCTTGTTACAAGGACAACAGTTGCAGTGTTTTGTTTTTTTTGTTTGGTTGGGTTTTTTTTTTGTTTTGGTTTTTTTTTGTTTGTTTTGGGTTTTTTTACATTTAATGATTTGACTTCATAATTTCAGTGTCACCCACTGAAACAGTGCCTGTACTATATGTCCTCCTAATCATAAACCAATCCAAATTGTGTATGCTTGACTATTGTATTAATGACAAAGTTCTGACTATTGAAATATATGCCTCTTTTGATTTTAGGCTGTAGTTCACCTAGTTGTTCACATGTGCATGCGAAATTGGAGTTAACTCTCTTTCTGGAAGATGTGGTAATAGAAGATTGTTTTCTTAGTCGGCCAGCAAAACCGTATTTCACTTCACTGGGCTGTGTGCCTTTTCTTTTCTTCCTTGGTTGTATGTCTGAAAGACGATGGGTTTTTTTAAGCCATGAATAACCTCAAAGAAGCAGTTTAAAAACCAAATAAATAAATAAAAAAGACTGTGATCAAGCCATCAGCTGTGTTCAATGACTGCAGACACAGGGAACCCATCTTGGTGCCTGCTGAAGTAATTGGGAAACTTTGCCTTGGCCCCAGTGAGTGAGTGATCGTGCTTATACTGCTTCATCCCTCTTCTCAGAACATGGCTCAGACCGAGGAGCCCCTGCTAGCATATTCCTTGGGAAACAGAGACACAGAAAAAGTTTCTTGAAAATGTTTTCCCCTTGAACATCTGAAGGGGTCATTTTTGTTAAAGAAAGCTGGAAGGATAGAAGCTGGCATTTAATCTTCGCATGTGTTGGCTAGCCTTACGTAGATAGTGGTGCTCAGCGCATCTTGGTAGTGTGTTGGGGTTGACTTCTTTGACCTGAGTGTTGTAATCGGCAATTTCCACGCAGAGACCCACCGCATACATCTTAATAACAGGCCTCCCATGGAGAAGCGGTGGTTGAGTATTCTTCAGTAATGGGTTTAATCTCTGTATAAATCTGAAGTTCTGTAGATAAACAGTTCAGCTGAAGAGTGTGTTAAGCTCCAACTCTGTGCTCTCCTCATGCAAACAGAGGATTCTCTCAGTCTGCTTCAGGAGGTGTGTGTTTGTGATGTTCCTCGTTAGCGTGGTCACAGGTCCAATGTTAAGCTGCTAAATAATTTAATTTTTTTTGTTTCTTTCTAATACTGTGTTCTCATCCATCTTTGTTCCTGCTGCTCATTACTTGTTTCCAACAGCCAAAGCGCAGGATTTGAAGGACATCTTTGTCTCTTTATTAAGCTAAATGAAGATTTAAAAAAAAAAAAAAGAAAACTCTATTTTTCCCAAATAATATATGTTGGAAGTTTTGGGATGCAATAGGATAGTTGCTGAAGAATTTTGTGAGGTTGCTAACTAGAGATTTGTTTCTGAATCCCAAAGCACTTAAGAAGAACCAAGAAGAACAAAGCTCAATTCACAGCAGGAAAAATTTATTGAGAAAAGTGTATTAGCAAATGGTACTGTGGGACCTATGCCTTTGTATATAGAAGGATGTAGATATGGAATAAGTGAGAAAAAGAGATGGAAAGGAGTGTAAGAACTGATCAGAGAGGATGTGGAAATAAGAGGAAAAGGAACGTTTATCAGTTTCTCTCCTGTGGGGAAATGGAAAAATGGAAGAAATGGCAGATACAGAAGAGCAGATACAGAAGATGATAAATCCATCTGCTCAGGAAAGGCAACATGCTAGATAAACTGGGATGGCTAGGAAAAAGACTGCAACTGATTGAAATAATTTGGTGTCATTCAGCCTGAACCTGTGGTTAGCGTAAGCCAAAGCATTTAGTCTGGAAAAAGCAGGTATGCTGCTACACAGCAAAGCAGCCCGTTGTCAGGGGCCATTTTGAGAAGATAGAATAGACTGTGCTGTGCTAAAAAGGCATTTTACTCATTGCTTAATACTTCAACATCTTCGTATTGCAAATACTGTTAAGCCTGCTTTTTCTCTTTTGTTTAGACCTTTTTGCAGAAACAAAAGACCAGCCAAGAACTATGAGCGGTTTGACGTGTACTTTAGTTATTATGTTATTATTGTGTTATTCAGTATTTTTAAACAATATGTAATTTTCTCTGTATTGTGGTACATATGTAGAACTTTTCTGAATAACACATTTTAAAAATGGAATACAGTTTATAATTTCCTCAGAATGTCAAATATAAACCAGTTATTCTCAGCAGTAAGAAAATTTTTTTTTGGTGCCGGAACATGCCTGTTAAAGTCTCTCTAATGCAGACCACCTGCTATTCCAATGTATCTGTATTTTCGCTAGATACACCTGGTATGTGGAGGAAATGTGCTTGTTTCGTGATGTGTGACATGGCAAACTTGAGCTTCCTTTCTTTCAAAACTGCTGTTTGTGATGTAGTTGTTTCTTGGCAACATTTGAATGAATCTGTATTTTTTTGACATCTCTAGGAACATGGGATACTAAAGTAGCAGTGATATTATTTTTTTGTGAGGCTAGTTGCTCTTGTCTAGCGCTCACATTATTTTAACAACAGTTTCTTTTTTTCTTTTGAAAACTCTATAAATGTGACTACACTAGGAGGAATTTGTGCAATGTGGTATTTCTGTACCATGTTGACAGTTGTTTTTTGTTCTGTGGGTTAGGTCTGCAGTCCAGAGATCACAAAGGTAACTACTGTAGGACAAGGATAACGAACACTACAGTAAAGTACAAATGTGGAGACTTGAACAAATTTTTGGGGTATTCAAGGTTGTATGTTTCAGTTGCAAGTCCTAATCTTGAATTATGGCAAAATGTTGCCTCAGAGTGGACTCACTTGTGTTTTTAGTCGTGAAAGACTCCAAAGTTCCACTAATGTTCCATTCATCTGTACTAGGGTAAAACTTTTGGCTGAAGCATTTATATGCAAAAGGAGGATTTGGAAGATAGGGATATATGTACACATATTTATGTCTAAAATTTTCCTTTAAAAAAAGTTATGTTTCCATAGGATGACTTTTTTTTTTTCAAAGCACTAGTTGCTATTGAGGATGTCATGTTTTTGCTATATATTTATAATGTTGATTTTTTTTTTTTTTCTGCGTAACCCATAGTATGTATGAGAAGAAATATGATAACCTGCAAATACAGGCAATTATGATGCCTTCTGCCAATTTTTCTGGTGGAACGTTGTCAGTCACAACAGAATTTTAAATACACGGTTTTAAAACTGTGAGCATTGAAGTATTGCGTATCATGATGTTTCAAGATACGTTTTTCTTTTTCACCCGTTTTTAACTATAGGTAAGAAAAAATGTGTACTGAATTTTTCATTAATTCTTTAGAAAGCAAGTTATTTGCTTTAAAACAAGTTCAAAACAGTCACTGAATTCACTGAGTGCAGGATTAGATCGTCGGATGGTGGCCTATTTTGGTCCCATTAGATGACATTTAGAACAATAATACTGATAAATTTTCATAGTATGAAATTTTCGTGATTAGTCATTTTTTTCTTTGAGCAAAACACTGCTAGATTATGCATCTGCAAGGCTGGTTGTTTTTGTTTTTTTTTTAAACTGAAGCATTAATGATCAACTCACCTCTTTTTTTTTTTTTGTAGGAAAATATTAATTTTTTGAATTTATATTTTAATATCTGAGACTGTTAGGTAATCTTTACTTTTAAATGGAAATATATATTTTTTTAAAACAGTTTTGGATTTTATTCCAACATAACTTAAGTTCATATGACTGAGAGTATTTAATAATTCCTTATGTAACCTCCTATTTGAGATATTTATACCCAGTCCTCAGCTAAATAGGAGAGTCAAACCATCATATTAAAATGGTGGTCTTGAAATAAAAATCTGTATCAATTTGTAAGAACAAAGGCAACTTTCCACTCTAAAGTGACAGTTTTCCCTCTTGTTGCTGAAGATAACAGAAGCAAACTCAGGGGCTGGAGGGTTAAGTGGAAGTGCATGCATATGTATGTGTGTGTACAAGTAAACATACACGTACCTGGTAGGAGAAGGGGGAAAGAATAGCTTTCACAGTGTGAAATTTGTATCCTTTGGATATTTGCCCCTTCATAGGTGAAATTCTCAACTCTGTTATTTGCTGCTTCATAGGTGAAATTCTCAACTCTGTTAGAAACTGTGTAGTATGGCCATGTGGAAAGATTAGAAAGATCTCTATGGCTAAGCCAGGAGTCAGAATAAGTATCTTTGGTTGTAGCTGTTCAGGGTTTGTTTCTGCATTGTTTTTTGGGTTTTTTTTTTGTCTTTTTTTTTTTTTTTTGG
>WHYT01015238.1:47620-80653 GCA_009806455.1 Tetrax tetrax | reverse complement strand
AGGTCACGCATGGCACCCATTGCCAGGATGCCCCCCAGCACCCAGGAGGCTGTGTCCCCTCCAAGTCCTGCAGCCTCCCGGCTCCATCCAGCCCTGGGGGGCTCCGCTACTGGGAAAGCAGCCTCAGAGCAGCCAATGGCAATAATGATAATAACAATAATAATAACAACAATAATAACAATAATAATAACAATAATAACAACAACAACAACAACAACAACAACAACAACAACAACAATAATAACAACAATAACAACAACAACCATAATAATAATAATAATAATAATAATAATAATAAATCCCAGTAACATAGCCCAAGGGATGCAAAATGCCCTTTGCACATGGCAGCCCCCTCCCATTTTGACTCCATCCTGGGGAAGGGAAACTGAGGCACGGCACAGGGAGCCATCCCTCAAATCTCCGCCGGGAAAGCCGAAACCCAGAGTGTGCCCCATGGAGAGGGACGCTCCGTCGCCGCCCCGGGCTCCTCCTGATTTACACCTGCTGTAACAAAGCCCAGAGCCACCGCTGGGCCCGTCGGCTCCCAGACCTGCAGGTTTGGGTGGGTTTGGCTCCCACCGGCCCCGGTGTCTCCAGCGAGGATCCGCCGCAGGTCACTACCCCCAGAGGGATTCCAACAGAGTCTTCTTTTCAGGGAAACATTCCAAATTTCCAATTTCCCCACAAGCAGGGTGGTTTAGCCCTCATACAGCATCACATCTCTTTAACCCCCCACAATATCACGTCCCTTTAACTCGAATTTCGGATCACATCTACTACCTGCGCCATCCTCTAACTGCTGAGCCGAGCCCTTTTTCCAGCAAGGAACCATTTCGACGCCGAGGGAAAGCCGAGGTCATGGAAGCGGCTCACTCCCCACCTCGCCCATCAGAGACCGGCTCTGGAGCGATGCCCTCCTGCTTTATTCCTGGGAGGAACTGCTTCATCCCCTCCGGAATCGCTCAGAAGCCACAAACCCATGTCAGCATCCTCGCGAATGGAGCTGGGATGATCCCATTAAACCCCGAGGCCATGCCGCTCCGCATCCCCCCAGCCTGACCATGCCAATGACCTTGAAAGGGGCCAGGACTCCCCGGGGTCCCCTCGGTGGGGAGGACACAGGGTGGTGGCACCCGTCAGACAGAGTGCGGAGGTGCCAGCAGTGTCCCCAGGGGGATGCGCACCGGGGACGGCAGCGGTGCCCGAGGAGGCACTTGTCGTGGAAGGGAAACTGAGGCACGGGGCTGCAACCCCAGCAGGACCCAGCCACCCATTGCCATGGGCTTGAGGTGCTTTCACACCTGCAGGGCTGGGGAGGGGCCGATCCTGCACCGCCCGCGTGCTGTGCTCTGCTTTGCCGTGCCTCAGTTTACCTGGAAAATGGGCCAAGTCTTGCCCACCACCACCCAGGGCAGCGATCTCTTGGTCAGGGTGACCAGTTCCATCAGAGCAGGTCTAACAGGGAAACTGAGGTACGGGGGGATCGGGGAGAATATACCTCTGAATTACAACTGTCAGCTGAAGTTAGGCCATGAGGAGAAACCAAGGGGAGCCGTGGGCCACGGCCATTGGCACGGGGCTGCGGGAGGAACGGGCGCTGGGGAGCGATGGGAGCCAGGGCAGAGCCCGGCCCCGCTGCCTCGGGCAGCCACAAACAGAGCAGTTAGGCTGCGGGCTGGAGCAAATCCGTCTGAAAACAGAGGGGGAAGTGAAGGGGCCATACAGCCCCATGCCGTGCCCGAGTAACCCAGCTGTGGCTGGGCTGGAGCATGAACAGGGGAGCCTGCTGTCCCACCGGTCCTCTCCATCCCACCCCACCCCATCCATCCTATCCCTTCCATCCTATCCATCAATCCCATCCATCCCGTGCATCCCATGCATTCCATCCATCCCATCCCACCCCACCTTATCCCATCACACCTCATCCCATCCATCCCATTGCATCCATCACATCCATCCCATCCATCTCATCACATCCATCCCATTAAACTCATCCATCTCATCCCATCCCATCCGATCCCATCCATCCTATCCATCCATCCCATGCATCCCATGCATTCCATCCATCTCATCCATCCCATTGCATTCATCCTATTCATCCCATCCAACTCATCCATCCCGTCCTATCCTTCCTGTGCAACCCATCCTGTCCATCCATCTTATCCATCCCATCCCATCCCATCCCATCCCATCCCATCCCATCCCATCCCATCCCATCCCATCCCATCCCATTCCACAGCAAATAACCCCCTGCCCTGGTCTGACACATTCCCAGTCCCCAGCTCAGCCTTGGAGGCACTCGCTGTCTCCAAACCATTGGCACCATCCCCCCCGTGAAAGCCAGCTCCAACCAAACAGCCTTTGGGATAAAGCAAACTGGGATTAATCAAGCACCTCAATTAGCCACAATGAGCTGTGGCTCGTCGTCGCAGTGGATAGCACATGAGCAGCACGGTCACTGGGAGGCTGAGAATTAATTAAAACGGAGCAAAAAACTCAAAAGTCAAAATGAGGAATTGCTCAGAGCGGGGAATTCCTCCCTGCAAGTCCGGAGATGCCAAGCGGAGCCACATCCCTGACCTGGGCAGAGCACCCAGACTGGCCAGCGCTGCTTCGCCCGTGGGACGCGGCGAGGAAGGGGACATCCCGCCCCGCGCACAGAGACCTCGCCGCCTACCCAAGCCCGTGTCCCGCGGCCGACGGGCAAGGAAGAGCCTTGGAACGCTCGATGCTCAGCGGTGACGGAGCCACCAACAAGCTGCAGGGGAGGACTGGTCCTGCCCCGCGCGGCTTGGGCGGGGAGCTGGGGCTTAAACCTGGGGAATCTTGGGTTTAAACCTGGGGAATCTTAGGCTTAAGTTTGAGATATCTTGGGCTTAAATTTGGAGGATGTTGGGCTTAGATCTGGGGGATTAGGGGCTTACATCTGGGGGATCTAGGGCCTAAATCCAGGCAATACTGGGCATAAAATTGGGGGATCTTTGGCTTAAATCAGGGGATCTTGCTGTTAAATTTGGAGGATTTGGGGTTTAAATTTGGGAGATCTTTGGCTTAGATTTGGGGGATCTTGGACTTAGATTTGGGGGGCACACAGGGACAGCAAACAAGATGGGGAACCAGGAGAGATACAGGGAGCCTGAATAACAAATTCTAGGGGTGAAACACAAACACTGGGGACGGACCGGGATGGGGAGCAAGCAGGAGACGTTCACTCCAGGAAAAGGGAAAAAGGAGAAGCGAGACAACCTGGTCTCCAAAAATCTGCAAAAACCCACCAGACGTTGTGCTGGGTGGGATGGGATGGATCCCGGCCGAAATGTCCCTACCAGCCCGCGGTGGCCGAGCCCGTTTGGAGAAGGATTAAGCCCCAGGCAATTTCAATGCTAATTCTCCCGGTTAAGTTCTTTAGCCTGACATCTGTGAGAAGCAAGAGGTAATTTCCCCCGGATCTCAAACGGCGCCTCGAAGACACCGTTAATATAATCCGATAGAGGGGAGGAAAAAAAAAAATATTAAAAAAATCCAATTTACTGACTTATTTAGTGACACCTTTCGTAATCAATTCTCCTAGGAAAGAAACACTGATTAAAGCCAAGCGCATCGCTATGGCAACCGGCGGTCCCTCCTCCCACGACCCGCAGGCTGGGAAGGAGAAAATCGGGTGAGGAAATCTGCCTGGTAACAACCCCGTTAATGAGCTGGGGAGCAAAAATAATCCCTCAGAGCGATGCCGCCGTGAAAGGAGCAGCCGGCGGCAGCCGGTGGGGAGGCGAAACCGTGCGAGGCTCCCAAAATATTGATTTTTTGGGGGAGGGTAGAGCAGTTTCGGAGGAGGAGGGGATGCTCCTGCATCACGGAGGGATGAAGGGGGCATCTGGAGGTGGTACCCACGGGTGACTGGGTGCACCCACCGAGCCCTGCAAGCATGGGTGTTTCTTCCAGCAGTTATCCAATTTTTTAGCCTTAAAATATGAGATAAAACCACCCTGAGATGCAGGTTTAAGAGATTCAGTTGCCCAGCAGCCCGTGAGGAGGTAGCTGCCAGCACAAAAGAGGTTTACACAATAAACTCGGGGGGTTTCCCTCTCCTTGGGGCGATTCCCCAACCCACGGGCAGCCACAGCGCCTGCCGGGTGAGTGAAACCCTCATGGGCCAGAGTTTCTTGGAAAATGGGAGATTTATTCTTATTTCTACACTGAATAATGGCCCAGGGCTCCTGGAGGGGTTGGGAGTCTCCTCCTGGCTGGATGCGTCCCTCACCCCAGCACCCTGCGAGGAGAAGATGCTCAGAGCACCCACGGGTGCTGGTGGGACAAGGATAAATCTTCCCATGGGCCGAACACAAAAGGACCCGGACGGGGGGAAGTAGCCGGGGCCGGCAGCGAGCGGCACAGAAGGGACCCAGCTGTTTCCCCAAGGACCCCACGATGGTTTTTGGGGTGCTTCACGGAGTGAAGGTCTGTGCAGGGCGTCGTTATTGCCGCGCGGTATTTATTGAGGGATTTAATACCAATCCCATCCAGCATTTTCCTTAAATTCCCTCCACCAGCCGCCGTCGCTGTGAGCAGGGGTGGGAGCAGAGCCCCACTGCTCCGGCAACAGGATCGTGGTCCAGCCCAGGGCTGCGATCCCGCGGGAGCGGAGCATCCGCCCACTCCCATCGCCCCATCCCCCTGCATCCCAGGACCACTGCTGACCAGAGTATCGGAGCCAGAGAGGCATCCGAAGGGATGCACCAGCCTCATAAAACCAGAAACCGGAATATTTTGAACAATTCCTTCAGCGAAAGAGCCGGTGCCGTTAAACCCGCCGGCACCTTTCCCATTCAGCGCGGCGAGGATTTCATCAGGCGCTGGAGCAGAGCGTGCTGTGACCACTGGCTCATTATTAAACGCAGCGATTAGCAGCTGCTGCAGATGGGAGCTCATTAGAGATTTCTTAAACAGCCATAAAAATTGCTTTTATTAATTGGTTCGTCCTCGTTTGATACCCACTGTGTGTGTGGGACGGGGTTGGGGCGGGTTTTCCGAACCCCGTTTTGGCACGGTGGTGGGTGGGGAGCTCCCTTGGCCAGACCCAGCCCTGCCCCGGGGCCGTCCCGCTCCGCTCGGCCGCGTCCTTCGATGACAGGGTGACACCGGGCTGCTGCGACCTGTGACAATGCTGCAGGGGCTACAATGCCGCCCCGCACGGCCGTCAGCCCCTCGCATCGCACGGGGATGGGAGCCCATCCCCTTGGTGTTGGGGCCAGCCCAAACCAACATTTTCCCTCAAAATCTGGTTGGTTTTTTTTCCCCCGTAAGCACATGGGATGGCTTTGCCAGCTGGGTGATGGGTGCTGCCCCAAGACGTTTCCCCTGCTGGGTGCACCCACGGGAGGGATGAGGATTTCCATACCAAAATTTGGGGGAAAAAATGAGCCCAGGAGCACCTGTGGTGTGGACACATGACTGGGGGAGACTCTTGGGGTCCCACCATGGGTCCAGCCATGGGGCTCTGGGGCTCCTCCTGTGTCCCCCTGCTCCATCCCCTCCTCCTTTGGCGGGGGGACACCAACCCCACTATCCACCCTGCTAACGAGGGCGTCGCTAATTGCAGGGCAGGCAGTGAGCCCGCGCCCCATGTATAATTCAAGCCCCTTCGTTAGGGCTGGGTTTGCTTTGTCTGCCAAGTGTCGCCTCCGCCACGCGGGGGGTGGGGGCTTGATTAAAAATAATTAGGGCCTGGAGTTGCTGCGAGGCGGGAGGCGGCGGCGTTAGCGAAGTCGGGGTCGTTAGTGGGGTCGGCATCCCCATCCCCGCAGAGGAGATGGAGCGGGGGGACACGGGGAGAGCCCTGGAGCCCCATTTCCCATAGGGGGACCCACATGGGGACCCCAGGAGGCCCCCCCAGGCCTATGTCCAGGCCATGGCTGCTGCTGGGATGAGTTTCCCACCCAAATTTTGGTATGGAAATCCTCACCCCTCCCGTGGGGGCACCCAGAATGGGGGGTGGTGTAGGGCAGCAGCACCCTGTGGGTGCTGAAGCTGAGGGCTGCACCGGTCTCCGGGCTGGTAGAGTGGGAGTGCTTGTGGGGTGACAGGGAGGACCTACACCTGACGGGGTGTAAACCAGCCCCAAAATGGGTGAGAGTGTCCCTAAACACTGCCCCTGACACCCACCGGAGCCGCAGGCGCACACCCTGAATTTACCGCAGCATCGCTGGCCCACACTTCCCGGACCAGGGCTCCCCAGCACCCTGCCCATCACCCATCGTGGGCTCAGCCCTGCGCCCATAGCCGACTCCAGGCTGGGCTTGGGGGGCAGCAGCCCTGGGAGGGGCTGCCTCAAAATCCAGCGAGACGCAGCCCGAGGAAGGTGGTGGCCCCAGGGATGGAACTGGGGTGTCCTGGCAGGGACGGTGGGGACCTGCCCAAGCCCAGCCAGCCTCCGCTTGCTGGCACCCACGCATCCTGTTGAGCTTCAGGGAAGGAAAAAAAAAAGAAAAAAAAATATATAAAGAAAGCCTTTCAGAATCAATTGGTGTTTATCAAGTGGGTTGTAACAATACCTGCCTCCTGTTGGCAAATTAAACCCTGGTTTGGAGTCACCGGGACGTGATGCGAATGCCCAGGAGGGAGTAAAAGGGGTCCCAGCACAGATCCTGCTCCCCCGTCCCTCTGGGCCCTGTCCCGTGTCCCTCCCAGGGGAAAGGGGGGGGGGGGTGGCGGCACCCTGGGTGGCACCCAGGAGCAAAGGCAGAGGGGATGTCACCACGTCCAGGGCTGCGGTGGCACGGCCAGGCTGGGCACAGGGACCCCCAGCCCCTGGGAATGTCCCCACTGCCTGCACCCGCTCCCAGCCCCGCAGCATCGTCCCCACGATGTCCCCACCGCAGCCCGGCTGCGGTACCCCCAGCTGTGGGGCCCCCAGTGCCGGGGGATGCTGCCACCGATACGCACGTGCCACCCTCCAGCAAACCCCCAGTGCCACCTCCAGCCCTGGGGAGCGAACAGGCACCCCCAGACCCCCCCCAAACCTCACTGCACTCCGACTGCCTCACCAGCTGCCACGTCAGTGGTCCCCGCGCCACTGCGGGGGCTCCGTGCCAACCCTGGGCCACCCCAGTGCCCCTCACACAGCCCCTGCTGTGTGTGTCCACCCCAAACCTCCGCAAGCGGAGGGAAAATTGCACCAGATGCTCCGAAAAAGGGGCCAGGGAAGGACGGCTTCGCCTGAGCGTCTCGGCAGCTGGCGAGGGGAATTGGCAACCGGCCTCCGACGGACTGGGAGTGGCGGCAGAGGAGGGGACAGGAGGGGGACTGGGGGGTCCCTGGAGGCACAGATGGGGACACTGTGCCCCCAGAGTGGGGAAGGGGAACAGGGCTGGTTCCTGAGCCAAAATAGGGAGCGGGGAGGGAAGACAAAACACAAACTGGAGCCTGCAAAGGGTTTGTGCAAAGCTGCTCACCCCGTGCCCGGCTGCCGCACCCGCGGGATGGGTGCTGGGTCCCTTCTCTGGGGCTGGGGGGCGCGGTTCAAGGCAGCGGGGACCCCACGGCCACGCCAGCACCTCCACGCTGCCCGGCCTCGCGCAGCTCCCGGCCGTTTGGTGGAGTGGAGGAGGAGGGGGATGTGTGTGCGGAAGAGCTTAGAGGGGACTGGGCCAAGGACGCCCAGCCAGCCGTTTGCAGGCGATGGCTGCGCACCACCATTAATCTGAGCTGTCAGAGAGCGGGCAGCTTTTCCCAGGGGGTCCCCTTAGCCTCCGCGTCCCTCCCTGGGCTGCCCACGCATCCTCCACTCGCACCCCGAGCATCTTCCTCTCCCACCCCAGCTGTCCTCCACGCTCGCCTTAAGCATCCTCCGCTCCCTCAGCATCCTCCATGGTCACCCTGTGCGTCCTCCATGGTCACCCTGTGCATCCTCCATGGTCACCCTGCGTGTCCTCCATGGTCATCTTGTGCATCCTCCATGGTCACCCTGTGCATCCTCCACAGTCACCCTGTGTGTCCTCCACGATGACCCCGAGCACCCTCCACTCCCACCCCGAGCACCTCCCTTCCCTGGGACATTTCCCAGTTGGCGGCTTTGTACCTGGGTGTCCCTGGGGCTGGCAGGAGCGTGCCCAGGGGACGAGGTGCCAGGCAGAGATGGACAACTCCAGTGACACATCCCAGGTTCCCAGCAACCCTCCCCAGCCGCAAACTGGGACAATCTCCAATGCAGACCCAGGCCACCCCCAGCACTTCGGCCTCCCAAATCCCTGCCACCAAAGGCCTTCACGTTGTTCTTCTCCGCCAAGAGAACAAGCAAGGCTCCTCTCCAGCTCCCCGTGTCCCCAGGACACCGGCTCTGCCCCCTGCACCCGCGGTGACAAAGGGCTGTGCTATTGATCTGGTTATGGGAAGGGACCAGAATGACCCAGAGTGCTAATTAGCCCTAATCAAGGTAATTAGCCTGAGAGTCAAGCAGCAGGCCAGCCCTGAGCTTGCTCCCTGCCCTGTCTCTGGTTGTGTCCCCTGGCTGTGACCCCGGGCCAGGCACGGTGGCTGTGTCCCCTCCTCGGACAACACCCAGCCTGGGCAGGGAGGATGATGAGGGTGTTGGGACACGGCCAGGCCGCCAGCTTGGCCAGTGCCGGGGGCTTTGCCGGGCCATTGTTGGCACCGCTAGCCCGCTGGGGTGCCCGAGGATGCTCAGGACCGCCGTGCCAGCTCCCCGGTGTCCCCCCAAGGGGACGAGTCCCCGCTGACAGGCTGGTGACCGATGCGCGTGTGACAAAGGGCTGCGTGGGAAGTCCCCTGCGCGGGTGATTCCTGAAGCGTCCCCGCCACGGGCTGCAAACAGCCCCCAGCCCAGCCCGGGGATACCGCCAGCCCTGGATTCACCGCGGCCCCCCGGCTACTTGCATTTTCTCACACGCTTTTGGGCGTCTGGGAGGTACACCCCCAAAGCCACCCCTCGCCCGCCTGCACCCCTCCTGCTTCCTAAGGCCTCCCCCGCATCGCCGGGACACACTGAGCTCCCCAGCACCCGTGCCGAGCCCCCTGACTCCCTGTGGGCTCCCAGCAGCCGATCCCTGATGGAGGAGGGCTGAGGGTGGTGGGGAGGATTTTATTTTTTGGGAGGGGAGTAGCCCCAGGAAAGCTCTGTGCCCCCACAACTCCATCCAGGTAAAGCAGCGCTTGGGCAATCGGCTTTTCCTCCCCCAGATCTCCTTCTGCCACAGAGCAAGAACCAAAGACGGGTGAAATTTGCCAGCCCAGCACACGGGAGCCGTTATTAATGTTATTAATAAACCGCGTGGGGTTTCACGTCCTGTTTAAATACGAGCGGGGCTGCTCTCTGCCAGCTTTGCCTTTCCAGTTTTCCAGGCCGTTATGTATATCTTTTGAAAATTGAAATAAATAGCCGCTTTTAAATGGAGGGAATTAAAAAAAGACACCATGGGGCCAATCCTCAGCCCCTCCGCCCCTCCGAGCATCCCCTGGGATTCGAGCAGGATATTTTCTCCCCACTCAACCCCAACGCTCCAGCACTTCCAGCCCAAACCTGCAGCAACTCCACGATGCGATGGGGACAAGGACATCCCCCGGGAGGACGAGGGATGGGGACACAGCCTGGCCCGCCGGGATGAGAAGGGTGGGAAGCCGCCCACGCCCGCCGCTCGCCTTGGCCGGGCGCCGCAGCGATCAATACGCAATAACCCGCATCGCGCCGGCCACCGCTGCAGGAACTGTTAAGCCGTGCGGGCAGCGTTGATGAGAATGTTCAGGTTTTGGGGGTTTTTCATCCCTGCTGCGTGCTCCTGGCCATTTTCTCCCCTTTCCACAGGGACATCCCCAAGCCTCCGTACCCAGCGACGGCTGCCGCATCCCAGGGGGGCCCCGGAGCATCAGGAGGATGCCAGTTCCCCTTTGCTCGCGCCCAGCATCCTCCCAACAGCCGCAACCCATCGCTGTATCCACATCTGGGGGTGAAGCAGGACCAGTGCAGAGCTGGCAGCGCTGTGGGCTCAGCACCGGCTCCGAGTCCCACAGAGGAATTGAGTTTTGAAATGTTTGAGCCCCGAACCCTTCCCCTGCTAAATTACTCAGCCGCTCCACGTCCTCCCTGCTTTTCCCCCCAGAAACTGGGGGGAGAGGAGCCAACAGCTCCACTGTGGGGAGGAGAAAGTGGTGGCAGCCACCGGTGCCTATGGGCCGGGCGGGGGGGGAGAGCATCCCCTGGGGCTCCCAGTCTGCAAACAAATAAAGCAGCCAGGAGCTCAGCCGAGATGTCCATCGATCCACGAGCAGCCGGTTCCCGCAGCAAAACCAACCGGTTCGCTGCCGATACGCAACCCAGGGCGCTCGGCACCTCCCGAACGTGGCCGCTCGTCACCGGCGCGGGGACGTCCCCACGGTCCCCTGCGTCCCCCACGGCTGCACAGAGCTGATCGCCGGCACCAAGGCTGGGACAAGTGGGAAGAAGCCATCAAATCCAGAGGTTAATCACCTCTGGGGCTAAAAAGCTGCTTTTCTCCCCAGACCCCACTCTCTCTGCCTTATTTGTCCAGCTTTAGGGACTGGCAGTACTGGGAATCTCTATCACCTCGCCGCCTTCCCTTGGCCCAGCCAGAGACAAAGCTCCTCAAGAGGCCACTTTGCCACACCTTCCGACCTCGGATCTCTTTTCCTGGTCCCCTCCTGACGTCTTGGCGATGTATTTTGGGATGGGAGACCCAAGGGCTGGCAGGGACGTGGCACCCGTCCCCAACCCACCCGCTGCTCGCCGCTGTCCCGTCAATCCGCGCGTTTTCTCCAGCGATGATTTTATTCCTTCGCTTCTTTCTCTCTAGTACTGAAATGAGCATCATTGATTTTTTATAGCGCTAATTTTTTTCCTAACTGGAAACCACTTGGGACTGAACCAAATCGCTTATCGGCACCTAAACACTGTTGTGGCCGCCGGGTCCCTGCCGGCAGCCAGACCCGGGCTTCAATAACAGACACGATCCAGTTTGGCTGGACGCGTCCTTTCACGAGGCCACCGGCCCCTCGGCTTTGCTCATCACGCCGTGCACCAGCCTTTCCTCCCCGCACTGCCACGGCTTTGCTGTGGGGCCAGGCTGCTTTCCGGTTCATCCTCTATTTTCCCTACGACCCAGCCCTCCGAGACATTTATTTTCTGGACCACATCGCTCCCAGCTCTGTCACAAAGCGCCGCGAATGATTTAGAGAGTTCTTCAACCGCGCTCGTTAATACTCTCGGGTGCACATTAGCTGGCCCTGCAAATTTAGACGTACTGCACTTTAATCACGGTTTTAATTGCGAGCTGTATGGCTCTGCCTTCCCAAACGTGCACTGATAAACCTTTATAGCGGCTCTCAGGCGGGGCTCGGATGGGAATGCTGTGGATGGGATGCACTGGGGATGCGCAGCGCTCCGGCGGGGCTGGGATGCTTCCCCACGGCCACCCGCCCGCGCGGTCCCTCCTGCGGCTCTCGGGGTGCCCCCCCGGGGGGGTGACAAGCAGGGCTGGGGTTTTTCAGCCTCTCGCACATGCAGTTCACCCCACCCCGGGGCTGCCTCTGGCTGCTGGGCGCATCTCCATCCCTCCACCGCCGGCACCCACCGCTCCCACCGCATCCCCGGGGCGCGGGGGCATCACCGCACCCATCGCGCCCCAGCCCCGGAGATGGGGTGCGGGGAGACGAGGGGCTCGCCGTCCCCGATGCCGCCGCCAGCCCCCCATTTCCATGACAACCATGCAAATGTGAAAGCTTTCCATAATCATTAGGGAGCGGAGCGGAGCAGCACAAACAGTGCCTGCAGTAGATTACATGCCCATTACGAGCAGTCGCGCCTTCTGAGCGCGGGTAATTACACCTAATTGTGCATTTAATTGTGTAATTGAAAACCCCCACCCACAGTTCAGCCCGGGCTCCTTCCCCCTTCCCCGGCGGCAGGAGGGCGGCCGGGGGGCAGCTCTGGCCCCGCTGTCCCCGCGTTGTCCCCACACCGGGGATGGGCCACGATGGGACGAGGACAAAAGATGCTGCAGATGTTGGAGGCGGCTGACTTGGTGCCGGAGTCGGAGGGTTGCCGGCCAAAATCAGGCCAATGGGGCTGGGCAGGGCCACGAAGAGCCCACGGGTGCAGTGGGGTCTTGCTGGAGAAGGGGACGTCACACGGGGCTGGTGGGTGGCTGAGGGACACAGGGGATGGGACCGTCCTCTCCCTTCGCCCATCCTTCGGGAAGCCAACCCTGTTAGCACCTTCTCCAGCCTTGGTGACGGGGAAGTCACATCCCAGAGGCTCTCAGTGTCCCGTGCGAACCCCACGGCTCGGGTGGGCAGATTGGGATGGACCCACAGCCCCTCTCCCTGCACCCCAGCCCCGGGTGGCTGCGAGAAGGACGCCAGTGCGGGTGTGGCATGGTACTGGTGTGGCACTGGTGTGGCACAGCACAAGGTGGCATGGCATGGCATGGCACCACACGCCAGCGCGGCAGGCTCCGGTAGGCTCAGCCAGGCGGGAGGTGCTAACCGAGCTTCGCTTTTCCAACCAGTTAAAGGAGAGGAGAGGAACAAAGAAGGAAATGAAATCCTGGTTTGGAGCGACACCGAGCTCTGCCAGGCAGAGGTGGGAGCGCTGAGCATCTCCCGTCCCCATCCAGCTCTGGGGCTGGAGCTGCATCCCACCCCCCCTGAGCCCCGCGGCGCAGGGGAAAGCAATGGAGTGACCGCTTTCGGATGGAGAAGGAGCCCGCTATGCCAGCCTGCCCTGCGCCAGCGCCTGAGCACGGCCCCGGGGTACAGAGCAGGACGGCCGAGGGGTGTGTGAGAGCAGCCGGACCCCAGCTTCCAGCACTCCACATCCCAATATCCCATATTGGGATATCCCATATTTGCAACCTCTGCCTGCAGCAGCACGGCTGTCCTAATCAGCAACTGACATCACTAGGCTTCAGAGTTAACAAGAGTCGCGGCTCGTGGCTCTCACAGCCCCGTGCCCGTGCGTTCATTTTCCACCCACCCACCTCGGCAGCTCCCATCTGCGCAGAAAGAAAAGACAAATCCTCCCGACAACAACAGGCATCCCAGAGAAAGCTTTACTAGGCCACCCCAGACAGTTATTCCATTCCCCAGAGGATGGAGAACAGTTTAAACCCAAGAGTTTTGATTTCACCCTGTCTCAGCAGCGTAAACACCTCCCGCCTGCCCCTCGCAAGCTGGGGCAGGGCCAGTGGGTGGCAACCAGATCCCTGGGGTTTTTTCTGGAGAAAAAAAAAATTAATGGAGGCCAAATTTGGTGGGTGCTGGGTGTCCCCTGGGAACAGAGACACCCAGCCCCGGCAGCACTGCCTCACTGAGCTGCGGAGGAGCCTGCAGGATATTCGGATGCTCCAAAGCGGCTGCCCAGGCTCCCCACTGTGCCGTGACCCAAAAACCAGTTTCTCAAACCAGTTCAGGTGTAACCCCTGCCGCGAGGCCTGGGCTCTATGAAGGGGGGGGACTCACCCCAGCACGGGGGACCTTGTGCCCAGTGGGTGCCAGCAGCACCCCGCAGCCGTGGAGCATCCTCTGCCACCGCGAGCATCCCTTGTGTCCGGAGGGGACAAGGGACAGGGGTACACCCCCCGGGACCAGGCTGCAAATATCGGGGGTGTAAGAAGGCACCCATGGGGTGACGGCGGCACCCGGGGAGCTGCGGGAAGGTGGCCCAGCAGCGAGGACCAGTTGGAGATGGTGGCATCATCCCAGGGCAGGCTGCATCTCACCTACGCTGCTTCATTTAAGGGAAACTGAGGCACGGGCTAGCCAGGGAGGGTCAGCAAGCCAGTGCGCTCACTGGATAGCCCCGCTATCAGCACAAGCTGACCCCGCAGCAATAGGGCACGGCTTCCCGGGTGGCCCCAGCACACACCTACACACCAGTCCAATCTCAGCCCCAGTGGCTGGGGTCACTGGGAGCAGGGCTGTCCCCCCACCACAGTACTGAGGGCCCAGGACTGGAGCTACCTGGACGGGGGCACACGAGCCCCGCGGTGCCATCCCCGTGTCGGGGGTGGCACAGAGCAGCTGAAGAGGAGCAGAGCTGGGGTCCGGCGTTATCCCTGCTCCGCCTCGTCCCCTCCCAAACCTCCGCACCGCCTGACCTGGCCATGCCACCTCGGGGGTGAATATTGGCCACCCAAGGGGACACCTTGATGGCAGCCAGGGCTGTGGGTGGGCACAACCCCCAA
Source organism: Tetrax tetrax (assembly GCA_009806455.1). Classification (NCBI taxonomy): domain Eukaryota; kingdom Metazoa; phylum Chordata; class Aves; order Otidiformes; family Otididae; genus Tetrax; species Tetrax tetrax. Next base: position 66,440 of record WHYT01015238.1, on the reverse strand, counting down.
GCAGGGCACCCAGTGGCACCTTTTCCCCGTGGGGTGGGTGGGTGCCACCGCTGCAGGATGGGGTGCTGGGGGTGGGGGACAAGCTGCTGCCCATGGAGCTGGGAATGAGCTTGGGAGAGCATCCTGTAGGCTGGGAGGGGATGGGCTGGGACATGAGGTGAGCCTGGGGTGGAAAGGCCACCGGTAAGGGACAGTTTTGGAGCCAAGCCGCTGGAGATGCCAGCAGCACCAGGACACACAGGGAGCGGGGGGAGGAGAGGAAAACCTGACCCCAATCTACAGCACAAAGTTTCTCCGGGAGCGAGCAGGAGCTGCTCTCCCAGCCCGGGAGCTCGTGTCGATTCCGTTCTTCCCCGAAAATAAAGAGATTAAAACCTCTCGGATCTGGGATATCTTCGGGAATAAACACCAACAAAACTTTTTGGGAGCTGAGTGCTAAAAAATAAAAGTGACCGAAAGCCAGGAAACTCCCACACATCTGGAAAACACCCATCAGGTTTATCCTGGATACGGGGAAAGATGAGCCAAACGCAAAGCCAGATTTTACGGACAGAACTGGGGGACGGTGGGGGACACAACAGGCCATTCCCGCTGGGAACAGTGGGACCTCAGCCTGGGGATGAGTCTCCTGAGGGCTCGGCGGGCCGGCTTCAAAGCTTCCCGCTTCCCACTGGGGAAGCCCAGTCCCCACATCTCTACCCAAAGCTGGGGACCCCTCCGCGCTCGCCGCCTTACGAAGGACGGCGAATGAAGGAGAGCACGGCCGGGAGGAAAGCGCCCATCGGCAGGATGCCAGCACCAGCTCCCGAGCGGATCCAGAGCCCGTTTCCATCGCCGCCTCCGGCCGCCCCATCGCTCCCTCCCCAGTCCCCGAGGACATCGCGAGCTGACCGCCGCGCATTTCAGCAACCCCCTCCTCGTCTTCCTCACCGTGACGAGCCCTGGCATGGCCGCAGGGGCAAGTTGCAAGATGCCAATTTTCCGTTAACGAACCACCCGGCCGGGATAATTAATTGTGACCTCGTCAGCGCTGGTTTTAGCAGCAAACCCACTGAATACCCCACGCGCTCCCTTCGCCTGCTCCTCCGGCAGCAGCCTGATGAAGATTGATTCGCGGGCGGCGGCAAGCGTGGCACCTAATTATTACAAAGACAAATCCTATCAAAATTAAACCTCTCCCTCCTCTCTGCCCCTACATCCCGGCATCCCCATGTCTGTGGGTGGACGGGTCCCGCTCCAAAGCAGGAGAGTTTACAAAGTGCTGGCAGCGGCTGCAAGTTTCCCTCTTGCCCCGATTCGAGGGACCAGTACCCCAAGAAACAGGCACTGGGATGGGAAAGCGCCGGTGGGAGCGAAGTCGGAGGGAAGAGCTGGCAGTTGGGAACAAAGCTCACACCTGCTGGAGACGCATCCCCGGGCGCTGACAGCACAGGGAACTGGTTCGCATCCATCTCCCCAGCCGCAACTCCGGCCAGCACTGGATTGACTGGATTGAGGCAGGGGATGAGGGTGGCGTTTCGTTCCTCATTGATTATTATTTGCTCTTTTTTTTTTTTTTTTTTTTTTTTTTTTTTATTTTTTTTTTTTTTCCACAGCGCACCTTCAGGGGGATCAGCACGTCTGCCCGGGAACAACTGGAATGCTGCTTTTCCAGCGCTCCGCTCCTGAAATGCCACCCAGCAGAAGGACTTGGGAACGGTTCACTGCTTTTCCGTTCTGTGATTTCTCGCTCCTCAGCCCTGATTTTTCTAAGGAAGCAGCTCCTAAACCAGCCCCACGCGCTCTCAGGTGTCCGAGGGGCTGCGGCCGTACCCATGCGTTCGTGTGCAGGTGTCGGTCTGGCCGTGGTCTAACCTGGCCCATCCAAGGTTGCAAGGGCCCAGCCAGATCCCACATCCCCGAGCACTGCCGGAACCAGCACCAACCGCACCTGGAGCTCTTCCTTCATCCTCCATGGTGGGAATTTCTCTCCCTCCCAGCTGTTCCCTGCTCCCAAGAGCGTCTTGGGAGGCCCACACATGGCTGAAGGACGGAGCTTTGCAGAAAACGTTTGGCTTCCGTGAATGCAAAAACCACGGGATTTAGGCACAGCAGAAACATGGAGCAGAGGGACCAGTTTTACCCCACGGGTCAAAAAAAAGATGAGGACCCAACCGCCCCGTAGCATCTCACTGGCAATGGCCGGGCAAGTCCACACGGATCAGCTCTCCCCATCAGCTCCAAAAACACCAGAGAAAGGCGAAACGCCCTGATGTGAAATCATGAAAACCAATACAATGGTGCTGAGATCCTGCCTGGCTCACAACCAGGTGGAGTTTCACGAGGAATCAATTTTAGATTAAAAAAGGTCAATATAGCATGTCAAGCGCTTCCCGAGAAGGCGAGGAGATAACTTCATTTGCGAGTGGATGGGAAATGAGCCCAACATTTTGTCTTTTGCTCCGCTCGCAACCCGCCACCCTCCAGACCCCACAACCCTTGGCTTTTTTTTTTTTTCCCCCCCCAAGAAAAAAACCAAAATGACCAAAACTACAAAGGAAATATTAAGAGGGAATTAAATCCGGGACACGTGATTTATTCGTGAGGATGGGAGGGAGCTGTGAAGATCCGTGCTTTGATGGGCATACGGAGTTGCCATCGAGCAAAATCATCACCTTGCACCAAAAAGGGATGTTTTCACTCAAAAAATGCCTGGATCCTCATGCTGGGGAGAGATCCCTCTGCCAGGGGTATAAACAGAACACATGGAAATAGGTTTGGTTTTTTTCACTAAACTGATATGTCTATTTTTTGCTCAAGGAAACCAACACAGAGATTGGGTGGTTTTTTATATTTTCTTCCCCTTTTTTCCCTCCAAAAAATTCTGGAACAGAAAGAAGTCGCACCACCAGGAAGTTTTGCTCCCCTTCCTTGGCTACAGGCAGGGACGTGCCGTGGAGAGCCAGGTACCTGTCGGGACACAGGGACTTTGGACACTTCTATCTGTCACCAGAATTATTCAGTATTTCCAAACGGAGCCCAAAAATAAAATAAACCCTCTCTGGGACGAGCCTCAGCAACGCTCCCAGCGCAGCCAGCAAAGCGTTATCTGGGAGAAGCAAAGCTGGTGCAGGGCAAACCAGGCTCAAAAAAGGCAAAACCAGGGGAAAAAAAAGGTTTTGGGTGAATAGAAAACACTCAGGGGACATCACCATTTTGCAGCCCCAAGCCTTGGCATTGAGGTTGGCTGGTTTTTTTTTTTCCCCCTTCTTTTCCTCCTGAGCTCTTGGGGTTGATATTTTGCCTTCTTTTGGGCTGAAACCGTTGTCCAGGCCTGGTGATGATTCAGAATGTGAGATTTTGGGGCAAATTCATAGCGAATCTCCGCTCGGGGATGGCCCCAGGAGAGGCCAGCGGGGATGTGGCAGCCCACAGGAGCTGCGGCGGAGACAAACCCGAGGGGGCTGGTGAGCCTCTCGCCCGCTCGGGCGGTAATTAACAGCACTACGTAATCAGAACAGGACAAAATGATGATTTTTGGGAAAGAGTTCTTCAAAGGGGCCCCATCGATCTGGGTGACGGTGACAGGGAAAAGATAGTTATTTGGATGCATGATGTAAATCAGTGCGGGGTAAACACATGTGAATCGTTTGCACGGGTCGTGTGTAATTAAGCCAGTTGGGTAATTCCCCTTAACGGGGAGCAGGGATGGGGTTTGCGCTTGGCTCAGGCTGAGTCCCTCCAGAGGCTGATGGGTGGCTGGATTTTGGCTGAAGAGCCGTGATACACACACATTTGCTGCTCACCGGACAAAGGTCTCTGGGATTCATGCTAACGAGCCCCTAATTAATCAGCGGCCAGCGTGGCAGAGCAGTTATCAGCGCGAGGGAGAAGGCGAAGAGGTGCAGCCCAGCACCTTGTGACGGGGCAGGCAGCAGGGATGGACACGCGGCTGGGACAGCCTGGGGACAGGGACAGCTGGTCCTGTGGTCAGGGATGCTCCACCCCTGGGATGAGGGATGCTCCCTGTGACCGGGCGCCCAAATCTGGGCATCAGGCTGGTGCTGGGGGTGACCCTCCGCCGCTGGCCTGGACCCTGATGCCACCCCTCCTCGCTTCACCTGGGAATGGCCCCAAAGCCCAGCGATTCCCGAGGGACAGCTCGTGTCACCCCCCCACCCCGGGGCATCCTCCGCCCCCCCAGACCCGCAGGGACCAAGGGAAGGGCCACAGCCGAGCAAACCAAACCGAAGCGATTCCCCAACCACCTCCAGCAATAACCACCACCTATTTAACCAACCTTTCCCCGATTTTAACATAATTAGCCGCCAGCCTACCAATCAACGTCAGCACCCGCGGATGGCCGGTAACGGATCGCTGTGCGGCCGGCTGGTATTGAGTCGATACAGAAATTAAAACGCGTCCACGCCGTTCTTCCCCAGTTGTCATCTTATCTCGGCGTCTAGCGAGAAGCGCAGGAGATTACGGAATCCATCATCATTTAGCCTTTGTAGCTTGCAAAATTCATAATTAACAAAAAAATTCCTATTCACTTGCTCATGTAATTTAATTAGTTTTCCATTAAATAGAGACTAAATATCATCTAATCCCCCAACAGAGCAAATAATTGTTTTCCATTCTTTCAGAAATTATCACTTGCTTATTGTAACTATCAAAATTCATTAGAAGCCTCGGAGCAGCAGTGGGAAAAGGTGGGAAAAGCGCTGGAGGAAGGACAGGGAGGTAATCAGAGGGGGTGGCAAGGCCAGGGCGGCTGAGGCGGGACCTCCCAGTGACGCCCCCGTTGTGCCCAGCGTGGGGATCACCAGCACCCAGAGCAGGATCTGGCCCACTGCAGCACGCTGGGGTGCTCAGGGACCGCTCCTGCCTCCGGCTGGGATCGCTTGCCGCTGCTGGCGTTGCCAAAGGCTCAGGGACCGGGATGGGGACAGCGGTGGGGACGGCCACCCAGGGCCACAGCAGAGGGTCACTGCCAGCTGCCCCCGGTCCCCACCGAGAGACGAGGAAGCAGCCGGCAGCCCCCCGCCAGAGTGGCTCGGTTGCCCAGAGGCTGTTTATCGGGAGCCCAGGACAGATTTAATTTATAGCGGAAATCTCTGAAGCAAATACCTCCCTTGGAGGAACAAACCTGTTTAAGAAAACAATTTTCTCTGCGCTTGGATTACACTTTTGAGGGTTTGCTGCGGCAATGCCCCGGAGCTGGCGCAGCTTCGGCGCGGGACGGGAGCCAAGAGGGGCCCAGCCTTGTCCGGGTGAAGCCGGGAGCCAGGACGGTGCGTGGGGACAGGCGGATGCGCATGTGCCTGTGTGCCTCTGCATGTATAAGTGCATGTTTGCACCTGTGTGCATGAGAGCGCGCTTGTGTGCGCACATGTGAGCACATGTATGTGTATGCATGTGCTTGTGCATGCACACATGCTTGCGTGTGCATGTATGTACACGTATGTACATGCAGGGTGCAGCCTTGCAGTATTCACTTTGCAAGCAGGGACTTGCCACAGTCCTGTGCCAGCCAGCCCCACGGCAGATGCCAGCCCCACGGCAGATGCCAGCCCCACGGCGGGTGCCAGCCCCATGGCAGCCCCCTGGCGCAGCAGCGAGCCCAGGGGAAGGCAAGCGGGCCCGGGTGTGCTCTCTCGTACCCCGGTTGGGCTCTGCAGAGCACTAAACCTACTCAGCTCTGAGGAAGCCCCGTAATAAATGACGTTAAATCCACGTTTTCTCCCGACAGGGCCACAGTTAGGATCCACCAAACACGTCTCCCGTGAGGAGCAGGTAGGTGCTTCTCTGAAATCACCTTGCAGCTCTCCCTAAGGGCTGGGACATCGGCACGCGGTCCCATCCATCGCCCACTTCCCCAAAACGCAGGCGGGTGGGCATCGATCCGGCCCTAATCGCGGACGGTAATTGGCAGCGGTGACTCAGAGCTGCCCCCACCGTGTGTCCCTCCTCACCCTCCATCGGTATTGAACGCTTATTTGATCCGCAAGTTCCTCAGCGCTGAGGAACAGAGATTTCCCTCGCAGCCCTGGGATGGGCACAAGAACTGCCTGGGAAGCGGGGCTGGGTGCTTACTGCTGCGGTGAGTTTGCTAGTGCTCGGGGGGCAACGGTGCCTGCAGCAGGGAGATGCTCTGGAAGCAAACTGGCCACCTGCCCCGGCGCCGGGCTCGCTCTGCCCCGCTGCTCCCTCTGGACGAGGGGATTTAGCATTAATCCGGATCATTTCCCCAATCTGGGTCACAGCTCCACGGACACCCGTGCTGACATGATGGAAGGGTGTCTGGGGGCACAGGGGGTGGCACCCGCTCACCCCTGGGTGGGCTGTGGATCCATCCGGCCCCCGCTGCCCCGTGCTGGGAGCTGGCAGCTGCTGAGCGTCCCGCACGGAACCCCCAGGCTCTGCGGGACCCCCGGGCGCAGCAACCACCGCCCAACAAAACCCTCCAGGACTCAGGGTAGAGGGAGAGAGACGCCCCTCCCTGGCTTCCCTGCAGGTTCCTGGGCTGGGAATTAGGGAAAAAAAAAAAACAACAACTTTTTTTCCTTCTTTTAAACAAGCGAGATTCAGTAAACTGCAGGGCTATCAGCCTGGCACTGCCTGCTCAGCCCCAGAGCCTCTCTTCCCTCTGGCACTTGGCATATATTCAAATAAAACCATAACCCCTCGAGGATTATAACGGGGTCTAATTAAGCCCTAAATCCACGCGCTGGCACCCTCCTTGCCCGACAGCCCTCAGTGAGGGCACAGGGCTCCCACGCCAGCAGCTCTGGGGAGGGCCATTCCGAATCGCGGCCTCTCGGCTGGAGTCCCAGCTCTCATTTACACGCATTCCAGGGCACGGTATTTAATACTCTGCAGAGTTAAAAATAAATCTTCCCCCCGTCTCCAAGCTCTCTCCGCTCGCCTCTTCAGCTGAAGGGTGATTTGTTTGCCTTCGCATTCATTCATTCACCGTGATCTGGCCATGGGTCTTCTCGTGTCTCTCCACAATCGCGTCCTCAGCGCCTCGGTCCAGCCGTGCACGGGTCCCCGTGTGGGGACAGATGGCTGTCGGGGGCAGCGACAGCGTCACAGGGGTGTCCGGGGCTGCAGCAGCCGTTCCTGCAGGCTCCTGCCTGCTGTTCCCACTGGGAACTGCAGGAATGACAGGCGGTGGATGTTGGCAGTAGACCAGGATCAGATCTGCTCTGGTGCAGCTGATCTTCCCTGGATCTGAACCGGGAGCTCTGCTGAGTGTGAGCATTCAGACCTGATGCTGGAATCCATCAACCCATGGACGGAGGGCGCCAGCGAAGGAGGCACAGCTGGGGTCGATGGTTTCCTGACAGTCAAACGCATTCGTGCTCTCCAGCCCGCCTTGTCTGCACCCAAAGTCACTTTGCCATCACCGAGACCAGCTCTGCTCCAGCCCCAAGGGCTATGAGAGAAACGCACGCTGAGCAAGCTTCCGTGCTGCCGAGGGATGTGGGCAGCCTGCAGCCATCGGCTGCCAGAAGGACACAGTGCCTGGACAGGAACCATCCCGGGGGATGGGGAGCAGGAACAGTGCCACTCCCCGTGCCCAGGAGACAGTACTTTGCCTCCCGGGGAACACGCAGCCACGTTTCCCTGCTGATGAGTCTGCATTGGCCCAAAGTAAGTGTTCTCCACCTTTTCTCTTCTGCCCACAGCAGGGAAAGCACGGACAAGACTCACTTTCAGCTCCCTGCACTTCTTCCCCTTTCACTGCACAAATTGTACCCATTTTCCAGCTCTTAAATACCTGGGGGCTGCAGCCAGATTCCTCCTGGTCAAACGCTGGCCAAGACTGCGCAGGACAGCCCTACGGCACGGCACTGCTGGGGTGGGAGCGTTGCGTGTCCGCGCGCCATCGTCCCGGCTGAACCGCAGCCCTGGGATGGGGCAGAAAGGCAGCGAGAGGTGAGAAATGTCCGATACCATCTGAGCCAAGGCAGCAAATGGGGGACAAATAAAAAGGATGGAAGCCGAGGGTGGACACATTCAGAAGAGAAATGCAGGACATAGTCTTCATGGCAAGTTAATTAGCATCAGACAGCGACCTGCGGCATGGGGAATCTCCCTTGCATGCTCTCACACAGATCACCTGAGGGTCAGCCTCCAGTCAAGGGCCTGAGGCTCATTTCAGCCTTGGCAAAAAAAGTCAGGGCAGCCCATTCCCTTCTGGCCTGAGCTCTGGGGTGGGGCGCAGCAAGCAGCGTCAGCCAGACGCGGAGTCCAGGGCTGCAGGACAAGATCTGCCATCAAGCATCCCCATAAATCCTCCCCTGAAGCTGAGGCAGGGTGCAGGGACCCTTGCATTGTCCCAGCAGCTGGGCAGAGGTGTACGAGGTACGAATCTGACCTGCTCAGGGACCTGCCACCACCTCGTGTCACCCTCCTGCCAGCCTGGGGAGGGAGCGGGGACGGTTCCCCCACTGCTGAGCACCCAATACACGGTGCCCGTCACAGAAAACTCACTCCCTTTGCATTTATTTATAGCAGAAGGTTGGATTTTACTCAAAACATGAAAACAGGATTTGGCAGTAGCCCAATAATTATTTCAAGTGTGGTCATTTTTATTGCCATGAATAAAAAATAAAGCTGCTCTTCTGAAGTGAACGTCTATGGTTTCCCCGGGTTATGTACGAGTCAGGGCCCTGATTTAGTACTGTACCACAGAAAAGTAAAACAGAACAATAAATCCCAACCACACAGTTCTTGTAAAAAGCCATCTATTTCAGATTTGACCGTATAAAAAACCTAAGAGAAACTCGACAGGGAACATACAAGCCACATATGGAATTTAACCAAATTTTACCAATTTCAAGTGATTTGGGTAAGGGTTTAACAGTTGGTGGTACAGCCAAAACCAATTCCTTTCAATTGCAAATTTTCCTTCCTCCCCAGAGAGGGGGGCTGGAAAAAAGCTGTACAGCGAGACCACGCGGACACGCCAGCCTGCGAGAGGGCGGCTTGTCCCATCCAACTGCTTCAACCTTTTCCCACCGCCACGAGCGGGAGCGGGGCTGGCACCGGCGAGGAGAACGTCAACCCGACTTCTGTAAACCAAAGACCGCGCGGGCACGAATCCCACCGTCTCCCGGCCGGCCTCACTGGATCTCCCCCATGTACAGTCTTTTGTCGCTGGATGCGGAGAGAACTGCGGGAGAGAGCGGGGAGGAAGGATGTGAAAGTTAAACACCACGGTTTGAGACCCCCACTAACAGCACTCCGTTTGAATTGAGCTACTCCTTTTGCTTGCTGTAAGTGATCTAGAAAGCCAGATTTCATTTGCTCCCCAAAAACACTTCACAGAATTACTGCTGTCCCCTAATCACACACTATGCGTCGTGGCTGCCGTTCCCCTGTCCCAAGGCAGGCGTAACGGCGTGCTGCCTGTAACGCCCAAGCATTATAACAGTGAAGGGAGACACATAAACACGCTGCTAACGCTCTCGAGCATCCTGAAGCGTGATTTTCATTGCAAGCGGCGTTCAAACTGCGAACTGGGCGCCGCTGGCGGGACTGCACGCCGCTAGAGGGCACAGGCTGGCCGGGAAAGCCTTGCCGGGACGTTATTATTTCATCAGAACAGGCAAAACGCAGCTGGCGCCCGGCTGCAACACGCCACTGACCCCCCTTCACGCAGAAAAGGCTTTCTGGTGGATTCAAGACACAGGGTGCCAAAAGAACGGCCCAGAAGCACCGCTCTTGACACTGACAGCAGTTTCATTGGAGTCTAGGAGAGACGGGAAGGATTTCCACGCGAACTCGCAGACCGGTGTCTGTCACCTTGCCACGTTTTGGCTGCCCGTGCGCCCTCCTCCCGCGCAGGTGAGCACTGCGCAGCGGGTGCAGCGATGTACAACATGAACCTTCCCAGGTGTTAACGGAAATCAGTTGCATAACTCGCATGCAACGCCTGCAGAGGTTTTTAATTTTTATTTTAAGCCGAGTGATTGATTCACAAAGAGGAGCTCAGCAGAACGCAATTGCAAACAAGCCGCTCCGAAGTGGAGAGGAGAGATCGCTCTGCTCTTCCAGCACAGCCTCCGATCTCGAGATACGGCAATGAATAACGAAGGAACAAACTCATAACTCACTGCCCTGCTGCAGAGACCGTCATCCTCGGCACAACCCAGCTCTTGGCTTCACTTTGGGGCCGACTCGTGTCAATTTTTGGCCGGAGCAATGCGGTGACCTGGCCAACGCTGCAAGCGTTTCCATAGGAACCAACCCTGCAGTCCTGCCGGGGCCGCACGCTGCGCCGAGAAACTGCTCTGAAACCTGCTCCCAGCTAACGCGTGCTGGTTAAACTGGTTCTGCAAAAGCCACCAGTGCGGATACGCGGTGCCACATGCAGGACACTTCTATAAGGGGGACAAAACCCACTGCACAAAGAGCTGCCTTTGCTTCCTACAGCTTTTGGGTAAGTGAAGAGACCTCAGGCTGGAGATGTGCTCCCAGGTGCTCGCTGTCCACACGTGACAAACGCGTGGTGACATCGCTGATGTCTGAACTGAGGTACCTCAAAACCCTTTGGCACAGCCTTTGGGAAGCCTGGACAAGCCCTAGGTGGCGGAAGCCAAGCCACAGCTCACGGCCACCCACAGCCCAGACCCACCAGCCACCCTGCTGCTGTACGGGTGCCCCCACCGAGGTCTGCCCCCAGGCAGGACACAGAAACAGAGCCCCCCGCACTCAGCCCGAGACCCAGGGGCACACCCAGCCCAACCCCTGTCTGCAGGAGAGGAGCAGGCAGGAGTTTGCTAGCCCCAAATTTGGCTCTGATACTCGGGACTCTGGGACACAAGACAGTTTTGGGGCTGTTCACAGATCAGCAGTTCAGCCAGCCTTGAAACTATTTCTCCAGTTGACTTGAGGTGGGGAGGACTTACTTATGGGTTCCTCTGGATGGAAAGCCAGTTCGTTCACTGACCCGGCATGGCCTGGCAGCTTGTACAAAATCCTCCTGGATGTGGTGTCCCACACGTAGACAAACCTACAAGAGAGGCATTATGAGTGCAGGCATCTGAGAAGGGAAAGCAGCTGCCCCTGACACCAATGGCTTCTTCCGGCAGCAGCTCACCACACGGGCTGGAATAGACGCAGCTCTCGGTGTGGATAAACAAGGAGCTTCTCAGGAGCAAAGCGCGACACTGCCAAATCCAGAAGAGCAAACATCTGAGCAGGTAGGAGCTAACGCGTCAGTTCTGTGCCAAAAGCCTCGCTGCCGTCGCAGCACAGTGGCCATTTCACCCCTTGTGGCACGGAGAGGGATTTGGAAGCGTGAGGCCGTACAGACCCTCAGTGCAGCAGCCACACAGGAGGCTGAGGGAGAAAACCAGCGCTGGGAGTGGAGGGTTCTCACCCTCGCAACCCCCGCCTGCAAGCCCAGCGGTCACCTTTGGTTTGGGCTGGCTGGCAAGCAGCGAGGAGCCCAGGAGCTCCCCCAGCCCCCGCTACGGTGTAATCCCTCACAGCCAACAGCTTTACACATGGATTTCTTCCTGCTGGGCCATTAAAGTTATGACCCGCTTCTCAGCATTTACCAGGGGGCCGATCAGATTGCGCCGAGCCCTTGCCCAAGCACCACGCCTTGGCTGAGGGGCAGAAACAAACTGCGGGCACCAGGCACGGCTCAGCTCTCAGATTACTCGTATCAATGGTCTCAGAGGGCAGGGGAAACGGGGCCTTGCTGTAAACGACACCGTGCCCAAGATCACTGCTTGTCCCACATGGTGTGGACGCCGCCTGCGTGGTGTGGTGGCTGCGCACAAGGTCCGCTGGGAAGCAGAGCGACGCTTTGACCCCGGTGACAGTGAGCATCTGCAGGAGGGAGTGGGATGTTTTAACGCGTCAAAACAAGAAGAGCCCTGAGGAACAGCCTACAACCCAGGCAAGGTGATGCTGTGCCCCACCTGGACAGGAACGCTGCATCCCTTCCTACCAAACACCATGGCCCCGCCACACAAAATGGCATTTGTTACAACGCTCACAGCTCTGGAAAAAAAATGGTGGCTGGGGGGAAGCTGCTAGTTCTGGATTACACTCACTCTGCCTTCTCATTTTGCTCTTTAGGGAGGTGACTGGCAGCTAAAATGAAATCTGCTGGGGCAGAAAAGGGAAGCTGCAGGGCAATAATTGTCCGAGTGTGGTGTGAAGGACAGCTCTGCTGCCCGCGCGCCCCTGGGGCAGCACTATGGCTGTTTACAGGGCACTGCAGAGGGTGAGCACATGGGGGACAGCTCGTAAAACACGTGTAAAATCAATCTACTGCATCACACTCCTCCAAAGGAAGGTCGCGGTAAATGCCACTGTGCACCCCCCTGTCTCGCCTGCGTGAAGTCAAACACGCTGGGGATCCACAGCCCTTCCACCAGCCCCGCTCCCAGCCCCAGCTCTGCACGCCAAGGCTGGACCGATCCAGGAGACAGCAATGCTACAACAGTGGGCTCTTCTGCTTCACATTTTCACCTTGCCATTTGTCAGGGCTTTGCAGACCAGATGAAGAACAAGATTTGCTTGTACAATTAGCCCGTCTTTTAGCTGAAATAGAACTGAGTTTCTTTTCCTCTCAAAAAAAGCCCTGAATAATTTCTAAAACTTGCTAGCTAGACAGAGAAGACACCAGATACCAACCCGGCGCAGACCTGCTCTGTTAGGAGCATTCATGTTCAGGCTGGTGCTGTTCTTGACTTACTTTCTTGAAACACTTAAACAGAAAAATTCAAGCCTGCAACTTAAGTCATGAACGTTACTTAAAGCAGCATTTCTTCACGCACAACTATTTTATCTAGCAGGCAAGAACTGTATTGAATGCTTTCTCAAAGCAGCCTGATGTTGTGTTTTTAATGTGGTATTGCAAAGCAGGCAAGCACTTTAGGTAGTTGATTTTACTATAACCCTTCTAAAAGGCTCAAGAGCAAAAAGAAAAATTCCAGGTTATTGTCCCTCCAACATACACACACATTCCACATAATGCGGGAGGAGAGAGCAATCATTGGGGAACTATTCTGTACTCAGACAAATGAAATGTTTGTTTAGTCTTGCTCTGCTTTCCCAACAGATCCTCCTTCTCAAAAAAAATTAAAAGCTCGGAGACAGCAGAAAGGTTTGAGCGGCCTTGTCTAAGCTGCCCTGGGAGCTGACAGCGTGCTCTTCCCCACCAATGTCACAGCGAAGTCGCTGTCAGACCGGAGTGACACCAGCATCTGCAGAACCAGCCTAACAGCCTCAGACGTCCAGCCCCGCTCCGCTGCCCAGCGGATCTGCCGCACCCTCGCAGGCCTTCCTCCACCACGTGCACGGCCGTCACCGGCCAGCAGGACTGGAAAGGAGCGTCACCTCGCAGCCGCCTGCTGTGACAGCTGGCCTCGCTATATCTGGACGGTGAGAGCTAAAGTTCTCCCTATCCGCTATCAGAAACTCATTAATTTGCTCATTACTACTGCTCCATGCCCTGGACTCAGGCCTGCAGGAATTCCTGTCTCAATGTCACTGAGAGTGCGCTGGGATTTGCTCCAGCGGAGGCTGGTATCCTTCACGGTGCCCTTCACCCTCTGGCACGGACCCTCTGCTGGCTTCCTGCCTCTACCCATTCCACTCCTCAGTTGCCTTAGTTTACAGAATATCTCATTTAAAAGTCCAATATGTGCTAATTTAGTCAGATCTTTACTTCTTCTTACTCATTAATTAAAGGAAGGATCAAGAACGATCCTTGGAACACCACTAGTGCCTCCTGCCAGCCGCCACGCGGCAATTTAACTGCAGTTTGTGATCCCTGCCAGTACGGCCGTCACTGCACACCCCTCCCCAGACTCCCTGCTCCTGGAGGGCTCCCACAAGCATCTGGTCCCCCAACAAGCCCGCTCCTGTCATCTGCTGGTCCTGGTGCTGGATCCCTTGATGGAACCTCAGCAGTACTGCAGATCTCTACTCAGCTTTTGACAATAATAATGGTATTTTAAAACTGTGGTGCTCCTCTGCTGACACACAGGCAATCTAAAGTCATCGCTGTCGTAATCAGGGCAGACCATGCTCACAGAAGTGGGCTGTTTGGGTTTCACACCTCTACACACAACTTCAGATCAGTTTTAGACACGATCCAACCCATCTCAGGTGCGCTTACAAAACTCTTGGGGATTGATGGCAACAGAGAAATGCAGCAGTAACCCACCTGTCAGCCGATCCCCCTGCGATTTTACTCCCATCCGGGGACCACGAGCACCTCAGAAGATTCTAAAATAAAAAAAAAACATGCACAGATCTATTTCCAAAGGAAGATTCAGGTTTCCCCTCTACTGCAATTAAAATCACCACGAGACTTTAAATACCACGAGCACCACTTTAATGATCTCCCTTCAGAAGATGAGATGGTAATTACCGATTTTATTTTGTCACTGGAAACATCCAGTGCCTTGTTATTTTACACAAAGTAGAGAGTAAACGTAGAAAATATTTAATTTACAGCTAATTACAGCTGAACTGAGCAAAGAAATCTTGTTACTGCAGCTTTAATTGGAATCCCACTTTGTGCATTAATCTTTCTTTGAGTTCTTATTAAAGCTTTTCTGGTTCAAACTTTAATTTAAAAAACAATTTACAGAGAAGTTGAGATAGCAGCATTGTACAAACAACCACGTTTCGGTCTGCAGTACACTCACCTTTTCAAAATTATGGACATTCCCCTGGAAAATCTTTACACATCTCTCTTTAGGGGCAAACGGTCGCACATCCCAGATGCGAACTGCAACAGAGAGCTCACAGTAATTAGCTGGAGATGGCAGAGACACGGGGCAAGGTCAGCTTCTGGAAACCTTCCTTTTCCTAAGACATGCTGCTAACGAGCAAAGGTCACACTCCCTGTTCTCCTCATGTCTAGGTTTCCCCAGAAGCAAAAGGAAACCAGCCGCTTTCCTCTGTAGAAAGCTTTGATATGAAAAGTCAAATGCAGACATTTACAATTACACCAAGACCACTGCTAACAGGAGGGGAAAAATCCAACACAACTATTACACAGCCAAGTCACCATCTTCTTACGGGAGCACTGGCGTTACTCTAACACACTCCGTGACCACGCTTCCAATCAGATCAGCGTCGCCGAGCGCCCTCCCGGAGGAGACAGGCAGTTTGGAAACTGTGCCGTCACTCCCTGCTGCGGGGAAACAGCCAAACTGCCCCGACAAGAGCCAGAGCCTTCAACCATCTGCACGAATAACGCGCGCCACGGCTCGTGTCCTCGCTGCCCTCTGGGAGACGTGACAAACCCTCCTGACGCAGCTGCTCCCCTCTGCAAAGGGCACAACTGTACCAGCAAGAGCTCAAGCGTCGTCTCTGGAGCCAAACTCCAGCCCAGCCCCACGCCTGACTCTTGTTTTCCTACGTCGAACAATCCGAGCTATTCTTTTCACGACGCCGTGCGAAGCAAAGAGCAGCACCAGACAGCTGCGCTCGGGCAGCGGGCAGGACCCACCTGTGTTGTCCATGGCGTTGGAGAGCAGGTAGGAGCCCTCCGAACTGAGACTGAGGCCCGTCACCGAGTCCGCGTGTCCTCTCATCGTGTAAGTGAGCTTGTTCTGGCGAAGGTCCCACACCTTGCAGACACAACATTGAGATTTATCAAAGGGACAGCCGAGGCCGTCAGAACTGCTGCTTCCAAACCATCTCGTACTGGTAGCCATCAGTCAACTGGTGACAGCAGCTTTTTATTCCACTTGGCTAAAACACAATGCTAAAATTTTACATATGTTGTAGGAAAAATTTGCCCCTTAGAAGACTTCTAACTGAATGCGTTCAGCCACCAAGGAGTTAAATGCAGCTGCACGCATACAGAAATCCCTCTCTATCTGGCTACAGCTCCCCCAGCTCCCAAATTCCACTGACTGATGGCACACAGCAGCAGTTCTCCAGTCCCCAAAATTTCACACTGTTCTTTCCCAGAGTTACAGCCCTTCGAGCGGCAGCGGGAACAGATCTCGTGTCAGCGCTACACTCAGCGTCGGCCTGCTGACAAGCACGTGCCGGAGCTGAACCGTACAGCTACGAGGAGAATCCCAGCTACCTGCTGAATGAAACACGCAGCTCGCTCTTAAATAAGAATTTTCCACACTAGCAGGTGACAAAGTAGGTTGCAAACTGGAGCAGAGGGCAGAGAGTGTGGATGTGTCACCACATTTTCTTTAGGTTACCTCACACATGGCTCTAGAGCCTCCGGGACAGGCAAAATGCCAGACAAACCAGCATACCGACGCGGCTCCAGGGGTGAGAGCAGCGCTGAGAGCCTGGCCAGGAACGCCAGGGCGGCCCAGGCAGGCTGTCCCATGGCAAACAGCCCCGGAGCAGCTCCCTCAGAGTTTATTGGCCCTGTATCAACAGCGAGGTCGGACACAGCGAGTCCACGTGGTTCTTGTGACCGTAAAATTAACCAGCAGGCTTCCGTGTTTGTCCTTCACCAAGGCAAGATGTGACGGGATGGAAAAGGCATGTGTGGTCGGAAAGGCACGTGAGGACACCGCCGTCCTACCTTAATATCGTTGTCGATGCCTCCGGATATGATCTGGTCACTGGTGTCATTGAAAGTCACGGCCAGGACCTGGTACGTGTTCTGAAAGGTCTGGACGGCAGCTTTCTTCCTGATATCCCACAGCTGAAAAGACAGGGCCGTTGTAAAAGTTGCACGGAAACATTTAATGATAAAATTACAGGAAGTTGCACAGATACTTGGCAGAGACTCAGGACGCTCTCCTGAAATCCCCTCTGAGGTCTCAGGAGATCTCTATAAAAACACAGTGAGAGGCTGGTGTGGCTGGCCCGCAGGAGAGTGGGGGAGGGAAGAAGGGGCGAGCACGCAAGATTTCGGTAACGGCTCGCCTTTCTGCTCTTGGGTAATGCAGTTCAGTGGAAAAAGTACAATGAGGCAGATGAATCTTCTTCACCCCCCCAAAGAATTACAGAAAAACAAAAAGCAGCCAAACTGTATTTCAATTTTTTTTTTTATTTCTGAAATCGAAGTTATTGCATAATGAAATTGTAAGAGTAATGAAAGGCTGAATTTAGCCCACCTAACTGGGGAGCCCCCAAAAATTCTTGGCAAGATCCTATCTTCCTTTCACTCCAGACTCTCTCCTTACACAACATACTGACCTTCACTGTCCCGTCATCACTGCCCGTGCAGACCAGCTGGGGCCCTCGCCTCGCAGGGTAGCAGGAGTTAACGAAGGAAGTATGGCCCTTCAGCCTTTTCACTCTCTCTCCGGTCTCGCTGTCCCACACAGCCACCGTTTTGTCTGTGGACGCTGAGAAGAGCATGCTGCAGAGAAAAATTGCCATGAGGTTTTCAATTTTGGAAACGTTTCTCCCCTCCCATCTTTTTTACTCTCAACTTCTGTGATCAAAGCTGGAAATATTCAGTGGGAATACGCCACGGAGAACAATCTCCCCCACGCGTCAAGACAAAGGAGGCGTTTCTGAGCAGGCTGGCTGACAGTGGCGCAGCTACACTGGAGGCACTCCCCTTAAACCCCATTTCTACATACATATAGATTGGTTTTACGCCTCCTCAAACACTATTTGGGATGAATGGAGGAAGGAAAACTCAGTGTCAACAGCTCAGATGCAACAGCGGAACGGCCTTTTAAATCAGCAAATATCTCACTTGTTTTCTTTCCCTCCCCAGTGTCTCCCAGATGATCGACACAAACTTTCCTCTCTTCCTCAAGACTGAAATCAACGGCACTGGTGGGTCATGGGCAACCCCAGATCCTTTTTGTTCATCTCGAGCAGGCAACACTCCTTATCTGGGAAAGCCACCCTGCAAGGATTCGCTGTACGTGGACTGAGGAGGGGCAAGGAGGGGCTCTGAGGGACTGCAGCCAGCAGAAAGCACCTTCCTTCAGAAAGAGCCGGGCCCGAGGCTGAACGCCATCCGCACGCCACGCACCTGCCGTCCGTGTTATAGTGCAGCTCCATAACCGCCCCGCTGTGTCCCTTCAGGGTGGCGTAGTTATCGCAGTCGCCGTAGACATTCCACAGCACTGGGGGAAAGGAAGGGAGAGGTCAATACAGGAAATACAGAAGCACTTCCCTGCTGGGGACAGAGCCACGTGCAGGGAATTCGGCAGGACAATGCGCCGTCAGCACCATCATCTCCAGTCCGGGATGATGTGTAGCAATAAAGCTCCTCTGCGCGAGGCGCGAAGGGCAGAGCGCTGGTTTGAGCTGATTCACAGTTTTAGATGAAGCTAAGTTTATTAAGAAAGGCAATAATCTTCAGCTCAGCAAGCCAAAGCATTAAAAGACCGCTGCAGTCGAACGCAGACCGCCCGTAAGCTGCGCGAGGGACCTGGCAATGCAGGGCTGCGACCCTCACCAGCCCGCTCTGCCGGCCAGCGGCCAGCGACCTGCCAGAGCGGCTGGAAGAAGTTTCTTGCTCCCCTCCTGGTGAAGCACTTCACTCTTGGGACCCCACAAGCTCCAGGGCTGAGATAAAAGCCCGTCGCAGCACAACGGCCTGAAATCAGCCGTGCCCCAGCCCGGCACTCACGGATGAGCCTGTCGAAGCCGGCGGAGGCCAGCATGTTGCCGTTGGGGTGGAACTTGCAGCAGTACACCTCTCCTTCGTGCCCCGAGAGCAGCATGATGGGCGCCTGCAGGGAGGAACAGCGCGGCGGGCCCTGCGGGAGGAAACGGTGCAGCCGGGTGAGGGGACACCGCGGAGGGGCAGCCCCGAGGCACGGCCACCGCGCCAGGACCACCCCGAGCCCCGCCATCCCCTCCTGGACCTCTCCCTTCCCCCCATTAAACTCCTCACGGGCCC
>WHYT01015238.1:26685-46442 GCA_009806455.1 Tetrax tetrax | reverse complement strand
GACTGGCGGAGCGCGGCCGGATGACCCGCCCCCTTCTCCCCTGGCTTCCGGCGCGTGGGTGACGGAGGAGAGGGGGCGGAATGTCGGTGGGAGGTCCCCGCGTGGATTGGCTGATGGCGCCCGTGGGAGGGCGCAGTCTAACACGGCTAACGCTTATTGGCTGGAAGCTGCTGCCCGCAATCATTGCACGCGGCGATTGGCGGACGGAAGAGGTGCCTCGGGGTGAAGGGGGCGGGTGGAGGGAGCAAAATGGCGGCGGCCGGCGTGAGGGAGTGATGGCGGCGGTCGGGTGGTGCCGCGCCGGGGGCTGAGCCGCGCTGGTTTCTCTGGGCAGGGGCCGTCCCGCCTCGTCTGTCCGGGTCGGGTACCGGCACCGCGGCGTCCGGCGCGGGTCCAGCCCAGCCCAGCCGCCCCCCGCAGCCGGCGGGAGCCGCTGAGCCCCGCGCTGTGAGGGCGGAGACGGGGGCGTCCCTCGCCTGGACCCCGCCGTGATGGAGGCGCTGCCTGAGCTTTACGCCATCTTCCAGGGAGAGGTGCGCGGCCCTGGGATGCGTTCTGGCCCGCAGCGTGCTGCCGCGCCTGTATTTTGTTGTTTTGGGCGCCGCTCAGCTCGGTAGCGGTTTGGGGAGCTGGCAGTGCTGTACCGCGTACGGACACACCGCTGTGTGTGTTCGTGTGTTTCTGTACAGGTATATACGTGTGTAGATGTGAGATGTGTGTGCGCACAGGTGAATGACAGTGGAGCGGTCGGCTGAGCGCGCCCGCACCAGGGTTACCCCGCGCTGCAGCGTCTCGCCTGCCTTGGCATCTAAAACTGAGGGAAAGCAAGGAGAACCTGGAGCATATTTATTTTTTTTTTTGTGCTCGTTGGAGACGTCCCTGCTCGCTGCAGTGGCCTTGGACTAAACGACCTTTACCGGTTCATTCCAACCCAGTCTGTTCTGTGATTCTCTGTTCTAATCTGTGGTTTGCAAGCGGGTGTTTTGTGAAGGGCTTTGCCTTAGGTGTTGTGTTGGTTTTTTCCCCAGGTTGCTGCAGTGACAGAATATGGGGCGTTTATAAAAATCCCCGGCTGCAGGAGGCAAGGTTTGTTTCTCTTATTTTGTTCAGACGTAGTTTCGTGTGGGTATTTTTGAGCTAAGCAGTCATCCTTGAAATCAAAGGCTTGCTGGCTTTTAGAAAAAAGCTCAGAAAATGTTGGTGTGGGGTTTTTTTCTAAACTAGGAAGAAATTGAGGTTCTCGGAAAGTATTTAGAATAGAATGGTATGTTTGCACAAATAAAAAAAAAAAATTCAGAGGCCTTTTTGTTAACATCAGGATATTTTAGAGAATCATCTTAAGGTACTGGACAAACTATTGAAACTACAGTTAGATGGTTTCCACAATTTATTTCTTTAACAGCCAATACAAGTGAGTTTAAAAAAAATAAATAAATAAACTGGAAAAGCTGACTTAAAGCTCTGCCTGTGGGAAACCTGCAAAGTCAGACTAACTCATTTTCCAAAAGAAGCCGCTTACAGTGGATGTCCTGGCAGTGCTGGTAGGCCCAGAAATAACCCTGTCCTGCCCCGCTCCGGCGTGCCCACTCACCGCAGCACCAGTTGTAGTAAAAGTTTTGGGACACAAGCGTGGCTGCCGGAGGGCCCCGGAATCGGAGCTGGAACAGCAAGGGGGGTGTGTGTGTGTGTATTTGTCCTCCCTGGTGCCACCCTGCAGCCCACGTGCCTTTTGTGCAAATTAAAGATTTTGGGGGCTGCGTGACCTTGCAGGGAGGGGAGATGGGGGCAGCCGCGGTGTTCCGTGCCGTTGACCTGCCCAGCGAGGTGCTGCGCCCCTGCGTGAAATGGGCTCGTTGTTCTCTGGTCCCGGGGGGGCGGGGGGGAAGGGAGAGGTGTCGGTGCCTGCTGCAGCTTTCCGTACGGTCGCCGGACGTTTTGAGGCCAAAGAGCTTGCTTTGGGACTCGGAGCAGGTCCCAGTGAGTTTCTGTATCTTTGATTGGTGCAAGTAATTGATTCTCACCTGCGTGATACACTGGAAGAAAGAAACACTTAATTCTGCTCTGGGCAACCGCGGGGTGTGTGCCTTGTAGCCCAGAGCAGGGCTCTCTGGAAGGTTTTTGTTTGTTTTTTTTTTTTATTGGGTGCCCCCAGTGCATAATCACTTAAAACCAGTTAAAAAATTTTTGAGCGTGCACTCCTAATATATGTGTAAATATGTATCAATTATATACATGTACTACTGAACTAGTGTTCAGTAATTATAAAACATCTCCAAAGCAGAAGTTACAAAAGGATGAGCTAGAGATGAAATGAGCACTACTAATTATTTTAAAATTTTATTCAACGGTACAAAAAGAATTGTCTGTCACCCAGCTCGCTTTGCAGACTGCTGTCCTCCAGGGCCAGACTGAGTTCCAGTGGAGACTTATCTTTATTTTTTTCCTTTTCTTCTCTTCCAAAACCACGACCAGGCCTTGTTCATAGGACTCACATGTCCTCCTGCCGCGTGGACAAGCCCTCAGAGATGGTAGATGTCGGAGACAAAGTGTGGGTGAAGCTTATCAGGAAAGAGGTAATGCTGGCTCTTGTTTCTGTGTGCAGTGGACATCGTTGGTTGGTTGTTGGAAGGTAGCAGTGATTTGTCCCAAGAGGTCATATAGGGTTGGTTTGTTTTGAAGTAAGAGCATTATATTTTTTTTTTCCCTCCAATCTGCGTGGCTTTTGTATTTTCTGTATTTAAAGATTACTTGGAGCAGAGACGAAAGACTTTTGCTTTGGTGAGCTGACGGTGTTTTCTTGGGAGTGAGGTGGAAGCATCCAGTTCAAAGTTGCACAGTATTGGGAGTTTTTGGAGTTAAATGCTTTTTTTCTTTTTTAAGAAGATAATTGGATTGAAGTATAAAACAGTAGTTTTAAGCATTTCTCAATCTGTTTCATGATGTAAGCTAAATAGATTGAGAAAATTGCTTTCATTTACACAGTATAGAAAAGCTATGTGGAAGTCTGTGTGCATTCTTTTTAGCTGTCTGTGGTGTGTGCTTTTTTTAATATCTGTTCTTTGTATAGATTTTCATTAAGCTTTCTTTACCAGCACACGGTTATTGGGTTCCTGGCTTCTGTGCTGTAGAGGCAAGGGGCAGGAGTGTGTTGGAGAGGTGGACGGTGGCAGAGTTCACTGTCAGATTGCCTGCAAATAACTGCACAGGTGTCAGAGACAAAACAGGAATACCTTCAGTAGCAGCACTGGTGAAAATGCAGACAGCCGTAAGAAAGGCTTAAAGACCCGAAACATCCAGCTTCTGCTCTTGCTTCTAAAGTGGTAACGTGGCCACTGAGGACCTACTAGGATTCTGAAAAAAATAAGCCCCTAATAGAGAATCTTTAAAACATTTTTTACCTTCATAAGAGGGTCAAAATGGGGAAAAGGGGTATAAAGTTTTATTTTTCAAGAGGCAAGTTGGCCAAAGTACTGGTCCAGGAGGAACTCCCTTGGGGGCGGATGACTAGAGAGTTACAGGAAAGCTTCCAAACACGCACTTTCTTCTACAGCTCTGGAGTCTGGTCATATTGGAGGCAGAATGTTAACCTGAACGGCCCTGTAGTTTGATCTTGTCTTATTAATGAGCTGGTTTATTAGCTAGAATACTCTAAATGCAGCTACAAAATAATGCAACACAAGCATTTCCATGTAGTATCTTTTACGGTGCCGTTCTTTGCTAACCAACAACTTCCTTCCTCCCCCACAGGCCTCCGGACACAATGCTGATTAACATCATTGTCGTTTGTTCTTCTCGTTCCCTATCTTCCTCTTTCAGATGAAAGATGACAAATTGAAACTCTCCCTCTCCATGAAGGTTGTTAACCAAGGCACAGGAAAAGACCTTGATCCAAACAATGTTTCCCTTGAGTAGGTAATCTGCTGAGCAGAATATAACGCGTCAGACAGGTTGCTGCCGCCTGCTTTTCCCTGCCTTGTGCTCCTGACTTCCGTGCCATACTTATTCTCTAGGTCCCCCCTCCTTTGGAGGGTGAGGGGGGGTCTTCCTGAGCCCCCCAGCACTGCGCTGGCTGGACGTTGACTGAGGGCACTCCCCTGGTCCTGCTGCTTGGAGGGCTGCAGGGACTTCCAGCCCTTCCCACTGCGGAAGGATTTTCATTCCCGTGTTGTGATGGCCGTGCGCTGGAAGGGCTGTTCGTTCCAGCGGGATGTTTGCCTCCCTTTCACATACTGCACAATCAGATCTTCATTGCTCAGATATTTCGGAGCTTCCGTGTCCACCTGTGTTGTGACAGGTCAAATAGAATTGCTTTGCTTTCACGCTGCGCACGTATATTTGCGTTTCTGTATTCACGTGCCTAACACGGATGGTGGTATAAAGGATGTGCCTGCAGCTCCCCGCGTTTGTCTTTGTTAGAGAGCGCTCGGTTCACCTCAGAAATAGCTGATGACATCTCAGTAATACGCTGTTAACGGTGCGGTTTGTTCTAACGAGCAGTTGGTCGGCTCTGTTCTTCGGCTTCGCAAAGGGGTGCTTTTAGAGCAAAATTGGAAAAAACTTGTGTTTCGATGGTGCCCGTATCAATATACGGGGTTAGAGAGGAGAGTGGATTGAAAATGGAACTGTCCTTCTCTTTCCAGTCAGGATGAGAGGAAAAAGCGCACGTTCAGAGACTATACTAGCCAGAAGATCACGCTTGAAGCCGTCTTGAACACTGTGTGCAAGAAATGCGGTTGCAAAGGTACGTTTGTGCCACGTTGGCTTGTTCTTTGAGTGCCGCCTGGGTCTAACCAGGTGGTGGCCTGTAGGTAGAGTTGTATCGACATCCATCTCATGGTTGTGTGTAAGGACTGAATTTTACTTCCATATGTCCCTGTTAAAGGAGAACTACGTTTTCTATCCCTTGTTACGTAAAGGAACTTACCTGAATTCTTTCTGTAAAGCTTTGTTTCTTAAGTCACATCCCTTTGAGCTTCCTGTAAAGAACCTGTTGGGAACATGACCGTAGCTTGGGAGCAGTGTCTCAGAGCTGAAGATAAGTGTTTAGTTTCTTTTGGGGTTTTTTTGAGATTGTTGTGTTTGCCTAGTTTAGCAGTAGGAAGTTGCTTATGTGATGCCTTTTCGGTAGCTTTTTGCAGGTTCCTGAGGCGTAAAGTAGTTTTTTGTGCGTTGAATTTCCGCTGCACCCTACTTGTCTTAAGTTATTTAGTCATAGTGTAAATAGTTACGTTGGAGTTAACGCTGTTCTGGAGGAGGTTAGTAACAGATATAGTCCTCTGTAGTGGTAGATAACTATCTTTAAAATATCATTTAGATAAGTATCTTTAAAATGCCATTTTAAAGAACTCCCAAAACTTGAAACTGGATTCTGTGTCTTTCCAATCTGCTTTTTAATGATGATGTCTGCTCATAACCGGCAGGCAGATGATATCTGTCTGCAGTTCCCACTCCAACTGTTAGTAGGTCAGCTTTGATGTCTCCAGAGTGGAAAGGGTCGAACCAGAGTGAACAGATGTCCTCTGTATTTGAGGCTTTGGTTTCGTTACCAGCTGCCTATCTCGCCAATTTGCTCCCTTTCTCACGCTGCTTGTACGGACACATTTCTGCCAATTGCCCTGTTCAGACAAGAGCGTCTTGGTTTTTTTGCCTGACTGATCTTTCCAGAATTACCTGCCTTGTTTAATGAGGGCATGGTAAACTAGCTGAAATGCTAAGACAAAGAAGGTACAGGGTAGATTATTTTTTTTGTGACTAATAATCGGGATATCACTGGCAGCACTTCAGGTGTGTGAAATTGTCGTGGGTGAGCCCTGGTCACCACACAGTTGCTCGCTCACCTTCCCCAGCGGGATGGGGGGAGAGAATTGGACAGAAAGGAAAACTCTTGGGTCAAGATGAAGACAGTTTACTAAAATAGCAAAGGCAAATGACAATAACAACAGAATATAAGGATATTAAAATATACGAAGTGAACAATGTATGATCACTTGCCAACCGACACCCCAATGACTGACACAGCCCGTCCCAAGCAGCGGTCATGGAAATGAAATGGAGCAGCAAGCGAAGGAGTGAAAGGGAGAGATCTGTGCTTTCTGCTCCAGGCAACCCCCCCTTATGTACTGAGCACAATATTTATGGCATGGAACGCTCTCTGGCCAGTTTGGGACAATTATTCTGGCTGTATCCCTCCAGCTTCCTGCACCTGTGCATTAGCGAGACCTGGAAAGCCGGACAGTGTCCTTGGTCTCATTAGCAACAACTCATAACATCAGGGTGTTTAGCAACGTTCTTCATATACAAAATCCAAAACACAGGAGCTTCTGAGAGGAAAATTGACTCCATCTCTGCCAAAACCAGGACAGAAAGGCAGTTATTTAAAAAAAAAAAGTGGGTTATTCCTTCAAACACTGTTTTACAGGTCATTTTGCAAAGGAGTGTTTCGTGCAGCCTGGAGGTACCAAATATAGCCTCATCCCGGAAGAGGAGGAAGAGGAGGTGACAGCAGCAGGATATGAAAGAGATAAAAAGACCAGCCTGGCTGATGATTCTTCAAAAAAAAGGAAAAAGGTATGAAGTGCCCTACTGCTGCCCTGAAAAGTGAGCCAGATAATTTGTTCAGTATGGTCACAGCTGTGACTTACTGCAGTGACGTCGTTATAAGCAGCCAGTTCTGGACTGTGAAAACGGCTCGGGTTTGTGCACATTCTGTAGCAAAACAGGAACCTCCTCTGCAGACTTGTTAGTAGTTCTTATACTTCCTCCCTTTATTCTCGTTAAACTGTCTCTAAGATGGTTTTGTGCTGTAATGCACAGTCCTCAAAAGACACTTCATACAGAGAGAAAAGGATTATTCTTTTTTTTTTTTTTTCCTGGTCTTTTTGAGACTCTATATAAACTGCTTCAGTTTCCTGAATTTCTGTGATTCTTGCCAATAACCCTGTTTCCCATCCTTTTTCGCTTCTCTTGCCCTAATTGGAGCTGAACGGCCCGCTGCCCTGCTTTAGCAGGTATCCTGACCCAGCCAGCGTGACGCGAACTCAGTTATCCGCACGTGCTGGGGAAAATGGCTGGTTTTGTTTGCACAGGGAGCGTACGCCGTTTCCAGGCTCAAAAGCAATTTTTGTCTATGTGAAAATGTCAAGAGATAACAGATATTTTATATCCAGAGTTCGAACTCTGGCTTCTGAGCACGTTGATGTTAAACGCAGGGGAGACCCGAATCCCAAACGGGAACGTTTGGTGGTCAGTCAGTTTGTACAGCAATGGGTATTCCAGTTCTAGACTGCAGTAAAGAAATTGTTTCACCGGCCCCTTCACAAATGGAGTCCCAATTTTTAATTACACTTCCAAAGCCTCCTTTTTTTTGTTGTTGTTTTTTTTTTCTTTCTCTTTCCAACCCTGTGGCCTGTCTGTATCCCTGGAGAGGGCCAACAGGGAGGAAAGGTGGTGGGTTTTCTTTGTACAGGAGAGGGACAAGGATGGTGTAGCAGTTGTGTAGCCAGGACTTAACTTCTGAGGGCTGAGTTCTCCCAGGCTCGCTGTGGAGTTAACTCTCCTACTGTGCTGGTAGGAGAGACTGCGGATGCTGGTGAGAGGGAAAAGAGGAGTCTGTTTTGATGGCAGCACTCAGACCAGTCCAGGGTGACCCTAGTAGCTGAAGTCTCACTTCCAGTCAGGTTTTTCACTGGTACTGTGGCTTCTGGCACTTCAGTACGCTCTCACTTGAGAGAGGAGTAGCTGGGGCTGCTTGTGGGACTGTCTGTGGTGCCTGCAGCAGAGCAGAAGAGCCAGGTTTGTCCTGACTTCCCTTGTGTCAGTCCCTGCCCTGGGGCATACCTGTTTCTGCCCTGCAGTCAGCACAAAACCAAGTTAGTGTTAATTGGATGCCTAATTAACTATTCTTGCTTGCCCATTAGCGCTCTGGGTAGCTCATCCAGTAGCGGGAAGAGGATCTCTCTTGACTGTAGATCCCGTTGCGTGGTTGCATCATGAGATGTGCTTTGCTTCCCTGCTATGTAGGCTCCTGTTCAAGAATGCTGTGGACTCGTCTGCAGGGTGTTGTTATGCTGTAACAGAAAATGCAAATACTCTTCTTTCTATTCCGATCTCGGGAGCACATGATTGAACTGAGCCGTCTCTCGGATCCCAGGCTAACTGCGGCTCTGACCTTTCATGGGTGCCAGATGTCTGCCTGCTCTCCTGCCGTGATGTGTGAGCGGGATGTGGGGCTGGCTTCTCCCGCCTTGGGTTCTCTTCCCTCTGGCAGCGATGATGGGTTGTCTGCTAAAGGCTCATCTAACTGTTGCTTTAATGCTGCGGGGGAAAATTACTCCAAGAGATGCGCAAATAGCTCATGATCTTATCAGTGCCCGTCCACCAGCTTGGGGAGTCCCTGTGAAATTTTGTCCTGCTGAGACTACAGGGTACGTGGGTCTCTGTCCTGAATTTGTTACTAATTTTTATAGGGTCTGTGGATAACGGCCTTCCTTTACATCTTGCATCCTCCTTTGATCTTCCTCCCTTCTCAAGGAGGAGATCAAAAGGTTTCAGATGTTTTCCAGTGCTGGAAAAGAAAACTTTGAGCCTTTTGGAGGCAGGATGTGGGATCCTGGAAGTGAATAGCTCCCTTGTCTCGAGTGCCTGCTGTGATCTTGTCTGGGAGCCACCATGTGCTTCCCTGCTTGACTGGAACCCCGGGGGGATTTACACCAAGAAGAAATAGCTCAATCTACCTAGTAACAGTTGCCTTGCTGACCCCATCCTGTCCACTGTTTGAAACATAAACGTAGAGTTTATGTTTCTAAATGAGTAGACAGGGGACTATTATCTACCGGGCATCTGTTTAGTGTCATAGCAATGGTGTCAACATTTTTGGTTGTTCATGAGCAACACTTTGTTTCCTTTATCTGATGCTTCCTTGCAGTTTCTGGGTGCTCTTCACTCTCCCCAGAGACTGCTCTCCTTACAGAGGTATGCCAGGGTCCTCACCCCCCTGTTTTTCTCTGCTTGCCTTCCCAGTGGTTCCTCAGTTCTCCCTTTCCTCCTGCCTGAGCCATACAGCATTTACAGGAGTAAGAGACAGCTGGGGGCTTCAGGTCCCTGCACTCAACGGGCTTCTGGTATGACCGAGGGCACGAGTCTCTAGTGACAGATCCCCTTGTTAGTACTCTGTCCTGCCTCCCGTAATCCCTGAGAAAATAAGTGACTTGAGGGAGAAGCGGAGATATTCCGAGGAGCCACTGACAGCTGTGCAGGCGCGTGGCCGTGTCCCTTTCACTTTTACTCTTTGGGTCGTGGGGTGAAGGAGCTCCTATGGGAACGCGGCCGTGTGCCTGTGCTGGGCCTGCGTGGGAGGGAGGCGTGCTGAGAATAAATGAACCCTTCTGGTTCTTCCCTCCCGGCTGTCTTTCAAGAAAAGATCAGCTGTTTTGACACTGGGAGTAACCCCTTTAATTTGAATTCTACAAAAGCGTCTCGTCTTCTGCTCAGATACGCTGCCTGACTTGTCCCTGGGATAGGTTTGTGACACTCGTTGGAACTGCATAGTAAATGTGACCTGCCTTGGCTTTTCGGCTGCCTTTGCTCTTTCTCTCACTGTGGAAAAGGTTTCCAGGCAATCTGCTTGCAGATGTTGTCTCTTCATGCAAAAACCACACCTTCCTAATTGTTGTTTTAGTCACCTGTAGTTCATCAAGCCTTAGTCCATCCTCACTTGTGGCTGACACTGGTTTTACTAGTTCTTAAATGGGATTATCTTAGGGCACAGCTCTTCCCACACTACGGTGTTCTCTTACTGTCCTCATCTGTGCTTTTCTGACCTTTGTTATATTTATTTATTGCCCATAGACTGCATTCTTCTCATCGGATTAATTCTGACTGGCTGTCAAGCGAGGCAGGCAATAATACCTTTAGATTTATGTAATGGATCTCGGTTGGAATTAAACTGGATGGTGGGGTTTAGCCCCCGCCCTGTTGAGAATTAAAAAACCCCAGAAGAAGTACCAGCACCTCTCTGGACATGTGGAAAGACACATCTGGAAATCCATTCTAGTTTTTCACAAGGACAGACATAAAGTCTCTGAATGAGATCATAACTTCACAAAATGGTCTGGCAAAAAATATTTGAACCTCTTGGAGAGTTCTGGACACTCCCCTCTTATCTCAAAATCAGATCCCTTTCGAAGGAATGAAGAGTTATAACGTTCTTAAAGCACAGCCCTGAGCACTTTTCCTGGCAGAGGCCAGGAGGGAGCCTGGTGTGCTCATGTGGTCCCCTCTTAGTGCCAGCTTTTTAAAAACACAGAGCAGGAGGAGAACTGGCTCTGTCAGGCTGTAGCCCAGCCTATTGCTCTTCTGCAGGCCAGCTCCCAGCACGGGTTTTGCAGATGAGAGATTTTTGAAGCAAGTTTGTTCTGTTTTGGTAGGGTTGTAATTGTTATGTAAACAGGGCAGGGCGTGCAAGGAACCGTAACGTGCTGCTCTTCAAACTTGTTAGCCCTCTCTGCGTCTTTACGCTGAGAGTCTGCTTGGGCAAAATCCACTCAAAGCGTTGACACAAATGCAGCGTTTGCAGTTCTGGAGCGCTTGGGTGTGCCTGAGAGCGGAGTTGGGCCTCATCCATGAGCAGCCCTTGGTTCTGGGGCGGTTCAGAGCTCTGGGTGCGGCGGGGCTTTGCTGCTGTCGCCGGAGGCAGAAATCCAGCCTTTGCTTTGGCGCTGCCCTCTGCGCTACGTAAACTGGAGAAATGGAGCCTGTGGTTTGATAGGAGATTGCTGCTTCTGTGGGGTGATTTCGCAGCAGCACTGCCTTCTGCTGCAGAATGTTAAGCTCTTCTGTTGCTGTCTTGCTCCCTGCAGTATTTGCAGTCCAGCATGTGCTTGCAGTACGGCACTGAAAGTATGCTCTGTGTTGGTGTGAGCAGTTTGGCTTTTAGAAGTCCCCCAAAAAAGGGAGACTGAGTGGTTTGGTTTATTTTTTTCAGCCAGCACAATGTCCACATGTGTACTTTTATTTTCCTTGTAGTCCTGAAGGAACGTGTGTGATATCCTGTTCTTTCTTCAGCCTTCACGTGCTGAGAAAGTTTCCCAAGCTCTGGAATGAAACTCTGTTGTTAAGGTCTTGTCAAACTTTCTCACCATGTGCACCAGGCAGGAAAAGCTTGAGAAAATTTTCTTTGCTGCATCCCTTTCTCAAGAAGATTTAACTCTTTACTGTCCTCCTTTTCTAAAGACTGTTGGGGTTTGTGTTTGCCCTTCCTCTCTCTGTAGGGGACTTTGTAGTGAGTCTGGTGGTGTCCCACAGAAAAACTTAGCCTGTCAAATTTTGGGTGACACCAGTGATCATAGTGCTGTTGTGGAGCTACAAAAAACTGGTAGGTGCCAAGGGTCTGCTAGGTGTGGAGTGAACTCAATCCTTGTTCTCCTCCCTGGAGTCCAGAGGATTCTTTGCTTGATGTTCAGCATTGTCTCTGCTCTCCCACCTCCCTCGAATAGATGTGCTATCTCACATCAAATAAGCTACCTCCCTTCCTTTGTCCCCAGCTGATAGCTGGTGCTGTGACATGCAGTCCCTGCTCAATTGGTGTCTTTAGCTGGGCCTTTTGTGTCCTGGCTTTTGTGGGAGGATGTGGTTTGTCAATGAGATGTAGACCAACTCAACTTGTCTTCCTGAAGCTGCTTTGTTAACCTTCAGATGGAAACTGCACTTGGCTGGAAGTGGCTGAAGCTAATGGAAGAAATGTCTCGTGGGGAGGAGGGAGGAACTTGGCCTGCGCTCTCCACATTGAGGTCCTCCTTTTCCCCCAGGCAATTTTAAGACAACCAGCCCTTCAGAGGAAGATTGTGGGCTTGGCTGTAACATGCTTGTGTGCCTTGGTGAGCTACCTGAGCACCTCCAAGCCTACAGCAGACTGCAGAGACAGGATGTAAAAGTCGGTTACTGCAGGGTTGGGTTTTTTTTTCCCTCCTCCTTTACCTCATTTTTCATGCTGGGCTCAGCAACTCCTTCTGGCTTTTGTTTCGAGCAGACAAGTGCTGGTTTCGTCGCTTGGTGTCCTCTGGGTGAATACGCACAGGCTGCTGTGTGTCCGGCTTCCTTCTGTAAAGCGAGTTTTCCTTACATGGATGCTTTCCAATCCACTTCCAGCCAGGGTTGTTCTTTTCCCCTGAGTGGGGTGGGTGTGTAACAGGCCTGAGGCAGCACCTGTGGGTGCCTGAGGGAGGAGGGACTATCTCATGCTAGACCTGCAAAACCAGTGTCAGCACTGGGTTCAGATGCTTAGCCCCCGTGGCCAGCCCTGTGCAATGCCTGGTTGTGTTGAAGCAGGTGGAAGTACTTACCCACACCAATCATTCTGGTTTTGTACAGGTATCTCCTGTGTATCTGTGCCTGATGGTTGCTGCGCCCTTCATCCCATCATGCATTCATATTCTCTCCCTTGGCTTAGCTTCTAGAGTGGCTGTGGACATCCGTAGCAGCTGGCCAAGGAGAGTGGCCTCCCCGAGGACGCGTCCTGCCTGCACTCCTGTCACTGACATAACCGTGCCCTTGGGCTTGCTGCTGCTTTCTGCTTACTCGTGAGATGGCTGGGTGGCACTGCCAGCCCTGCGCAGGGTGACTTACAGCTGAACCTCTCCCCGTAGAACTCCCTGCAAGCCCAGGGGTGGCCTTGAAGTCGTTTGGAATGTTCTTGGCAGAGAAGACAAGTGGAGCTGTTGGCCTGGGGGCTCCAGGCTTCTCCCATTACACTCCTTTCCATACTGGAATGTAAAACAGGTTGGTGTTGTTTGGGACTGTCGTTGGACTGCTGTCCGTCTCGCATTGTGCTGCTCCCTAAAGCCAAGCCATCATCCAGCCTCTTTAAACCGGAGGTGGTGGTGTGGGGAGCCACGGCTTTTCATCTGGCTTGCCAAGAGTCCTTTTCCTGGGCTAGTGATGCCTGGGAGTGAAGGCCCTGGGCTCCCACCCGTTGGTGCAGGCTCGGCAGACTCCCTGCTGCTAACGGAGAGCTCAGCCCTGCGGAGTGGTGGGCAGCGTGAGGGGCAGGGCCGTGGCGCTCTGCTCGCGCTCTGCTTTGAGAGCTGGCTTTGACCCCACTGCAGGGCTGCTGGGCCGTCTCAGCTGTGGGGCTTGTTTCTTATGAGCCCAGAATGGCACCAGTCTAAAGCAGAGGCATCAGTGGAGATAAAGTACGCGTGGAGGGAAAGGAGCTGGGCTACGACTGGGAGATAAAAAAAAACCCAACTTATCTAGTGCAGCTAGCAGTAGCACGTGTATCACTGGTGCCTGGCTGCGCAGTTAAATCGTGGAAGAGAATGGGATGCTGGTGTGCAGGAAGTTTGGGAAGGATTGTGCCCTCTCTTATGGGTGCACCATTTCCAGAGCAGCGAGCACAGGCGGATCACCCGGAAGGTGTAGGTTGCTTTCAGCGCAGATGTTTAAAAACCAGCTGAGTCACAGCAGCCTCTTTGCTTGCACTGCTCACTGGTGTTGTCCAGGTCTGTTGCAGGCCGTCTCGTGGGCTTGGGTTGTTTTGCTGGGCAATGTCTGCTTCATGAAACCCTCTTTTGCTTCTTTCCTCAACTCCTCTTTGTGTCCTTGAATAGGATGAGAATCCATGATAGCCATTTTCGCAGGAAAAGGTCTTTTTGATGTTGCTGTGACCGTGGATGGGATCGGTGGGTCTCCCTTGGAGGCCAGTGCTGCTGAATGTGGATGGAAGGCTGGAACCCTTACTGATCTTAGCAGTCTTCAAGTGCTTTGTATTAGGCAAGTGCAAAATATTAAAATTACTTTTTTTTTTTATGAGCCCTCTTGCCTGCATGCTACTTTCCTTTACTTCCTGGAACTGAAGGATATTGGAGAAAATACCTCATTTTTGCAGGACAGTCATTTATTTTTTCAAAGCATCTTGTGAAAATATGCCTGAAAAAAAAATCTTCCATCTTCTTCTGAGAGTTGATCTACGCAAAGTTTTTGCAGATATTCAGGGAATTAAAAGGTGAATTGTGCTGGGGTCAGATCCGGGTGTTTGTTTATTGGGGCACAAAAGCCAACCACGCCAGCTGATGCCTCCTGAGCCACTTGCTTCCTGGCACTGGGGCTGATTGTAATGAAAATGTACTGATTTCAGAGTAATCTCTGCCTGCTAGTTGGTCAGATGCACCGAAATGGAGGGTTTAGATCCTTTTTGGAGTTCCTTACCAGCTTATTCCAGCACCAGCTGGTCTTATTCCCCATCCAAATGCCAGGTTCTGGAGCTCTGTGGAGCTGCTGCCTCAGGGCTCTGCAGAAACACAGCCTGGGGGGCTCAGTGCTGCGCCTGCACCCCGCTTGTATTGGGGGGGGGGGGGGGGGGTGGGGGGGTGGGAGCGCAGGAGGGTGTGCAATCTGCTTGGAGATTGTGCAAAGAGTTGCTGCTTTTGCAAAAGGCCGCTTTCCTCATCCCGGCTCCCCTCTGGGGACGGCCGCAGGAAACTGAGCGGTGTTTTGAGGGCTCAGGCTGCTGCGAGGAGAAGGGCGTGCTGTCACTGGTGCTCCAGCGCGTCAGCCATCCTTTCCTGGCAGTCTGGGGGGCCGTGGGGATGGCGCTCACACCCAGCTGGTTTAGAAACCTGTCTCACTGGCAAAAAGGCTTCATCCTGTCAGCCCGGACTGGTAAGGAGTAGCCTTGAATAAAAGAGGAGGCTCTGACCGCGGCGGGGTGGTGAGGACTCTGTTCTTGTGATTTCACCAACGGTTTTCAGGCTTGGGCTTCACCCCCTCGCTCTGCGCTGGTGCTGCTGTACCCTGCCCAGTGCAGCTGTGGCGTTTAACCGCTGGCAGCACTGGTTGAATCCTGACTCACTGGGGCAGCAGCTACGCGCACCTTCCCTGTCAGAACAGGCTCGTCCCTGTCACGACGTGTAAGGTGCTCATTGCGGAAATTGCCCCTGGTGAGCACAGTTTTCCCATGTGCAAGGTTTTTTATTTATTTTTTTTTTTTCCCCCTTCATTTGCTAGGAGAAGAAGAAGAAAAAGAAGCACAAGAGTAAGCAGTCCTCCGAGTCAGGCTCGGACAGCTCGGACTCGGACAGCGAAGGGGCTCAGCCAGCCAGCAAGAGGACCAAGCACTCGGGGAAGCCCAGCAAGGCTCAGAAGAAGAAGAAGAAAAAGAAGCATAAGAAGAAGCCCCGGGATTGAGCAGTGGGTGGGGGTACCAGCATTGTGGGGCCCTGGTGCACACCACAAGGACGAACAGAACTGAATCGGCGTACCCCATGCTCCAGGGAGAAGGAGTTTCCTTTTAAGAATAACTCTTGGCGTGCGATGTTACAGGTCTCGACCGTTGATACAAGCTGTCCTCTGTTACCTTCGGCGTGGGCTGCCGTTTTCTCCCACTCCCAGCTAATTGCGCCCCCGTGTCGGCACCTCTCCCGTTCTGTACCCTCGTGTTTCGCTCGGTCAGCTGCCAGCGCTCGGAGCCTGCCTGCCATCAGCCCACATCCAGTTGTCTGTAGAAGGTGGAGCCGCGCAGCCACGCTCTCCCTGCCCGTCGGTGCTCAGGGACAGGAGTGGGTGCCGCCGGGCCCTGCGGTGGGGCCGCGTCCTCCCAGCCGGTAACAGTGCGGGGCGGCTTTGGTACAAACCCTCCCCGGCCTCATTCCTTTTGTCTGCAAGCATTAGGAGTGGAAGAGTAAGAAGCCAATGGGGGAGTGGAGATATTTTAAGTAAATATTAACTGTGGTGTTGGTAAGTGATGGAAAATAAATCTCTCCAGTCTCCAGTTGTACTTTGTACTGGGTCTTTTATACGCTTCGCACTTCACCTTGGTCAGTTGACAGGGCTGGCTGTGTGGGAGGGGATGAGACCTTCAGTGAAGGGTTGGGTTTTTGGGTTTGGTTTTTTTTTTTTTTTTTTGAGTCCTGGCTGTCTTCAGAAGTTCCCTGGGGTGAGAAGGGGGGTGTGTGCTGAGGTGACCCCTATAGAAACCTGGTGCCTTCTGGTAAGGAGCAACTGGAGCATAAATCTTGTAACTGGAGCTGAAGGTCAAGAAGGACGGGATGGCAGAGGGCCGGGCCATCCCGTGCCGGCTCTGTGGGCGCTCTGGGCTGCGCTGACCGCAGAGGAAGTCTGTGGGGAGTAGCTTCTCCCTGCCGGGGTAGCTGTGCTGAACGAGGGGAGCTGAGTCACTGCTGCTCCCTCTGACCACGGGGAAGCGAGAGTGGGGCTGGCGGTGGGGTGTTGGTGGAGCAGGAGGGCTCGGGGGGTCACTGGGGCCATCCTGCCCCTTCTCCCTGTGCTTTGTCCTTTCCACTGCTTCTCGCTCGGGTTCCTCAGGACTGGGTCCCCCTTTTGGGCCAGTTCCCTCCCCAAACCCAGCCGTGATGTTCTCATGACCTTGGTTGCCAGCTCTGCTTGGCCGCTGCCAGCAGATGCTTTGGCAGAGAGCGCCCACTTACTGGGAGAGATGGCTCCCGCCGGGATGCAGCGTGCCTGGGTGCAGGGCGGTTGATGATGTGGTGGGAAGAAAGAAATATTCCCCCTGGAAAAGAACATTTCTAACTGTAGCGACCTCTCATTGCTACAGCTCAGGGGACCAGCTGAGACAGACTACTGGGATCACTGGTCGCCAGGTGCCTTGGCTGGGTTTGCCCGTCTCGCTCCTCTGCACAGAGCCGCGTGGCTCAACGCTACGCGTGAGCATGTGCCAAAAAAGCCTTTTTCTAAATACACCGATCACAGAGCTGTAACAACATTGCCTTTATTATTTTTTCCATGTGGCTTTTCCCATTATTTATAAAAAAAAAAACAAAACAACCAAACCATGAAACCAGCACCCAAGCCCCAGGCAGCCCCCCGCGGTGATGGGGACGGGGACAGCGCACGGCCCCGGCGGGTGGAGCAGGCTCCGCGGCCGCGGTGAGCTGTGCCCAGCGCGGGGCTGGGATGGAGGCGATGTGAGGGACGAATGTGGCACCGGGCGACGGACGGGGGAGCTGGAGACGGCGTCTATGTTGCCTTCTCGTAGGCGCGGGTAGAGACGACGTTGCCCATGGTGAGAGTCTGGTGCAGAAATGGCAGTGGGGGGGTCAGCTGTGCTGAGCCAGCGCAGCTCCCAGCTCGCCCAGTCCTGGGCTGAGCTCCCCCTGCAATCTAAAAATCTTTTCTCTTTCCTTACCAGAATTAATTTCCCATCCTTCAGCTCCCGGACCAGGGTTGTCTCCTTGCCTTCCCACTTCTGCACATGGGTGAGTTTGCCTCCATCCAGCGTGACCACGGACTGCGGGAGAGAGCAAGACGCTGTTCTCCTCCTCTCCGGGGTGTCTCAGGTCTGGGGGTAATGCTGCCCCGTGCCCCTCCAAGGGAAGGGTGCTGAGTGTCCTTGCGCTCACCCTGGATCCCCGTGGGGCTCAGGGACCAGCTATGGGTGCCCTCCTTGGCTTTGTCAGCCCAGCCCAGCATGGGCCGGATCCTGCTGTGGCCGCTGGCTGGGTCATAGCCCGGCTGCCCCCCAGTAACCCTGCCATGGGCACCTTCACGGGGACCCTGCCCGGGGCCGCATCCTGCTCCGGGGCTGCCAGGACCGGATCCCAGCCACTCCCAAGCGTGGCTTGCTGGCCCCTGTGCCGGAGGGCATCGAAGAGGTGGGGCAGGCGTCGAGGCAGGTATCTGCGCTTTGAACCCAGCCGTCCTCCGTGCCGGAGGGCCCGGCAAGGGCTTTGCGAGGGGCTGATCTGGCAAACACGCCTCTGCTCGCCGGGGCCGCTGTTTGCACAGCCGCTGCTGTTGACTCAGCCCCGAAAGCCCGGCCGGTGCCAGGGTTGGTGTGACAGCCGCTGGGCGCGGCCGTGGGGCAGCACGGCGTGGGGTTGTGCTGGGACAGGCAGCTCTGTGCCCCCACCCAGCTCTGAGAGCCGGGTGCTGCCGCTGCAGCTTGGGTGTCCCAGTGGCTCCAGGGTCCCATGGGTTGGGTCTCCCCGCAGCTTCGGTGCCCCTGTGGCTTCGCCCTCCCCATGGCTCAGATCCCCCCAGATCCGGTCTCTCCACAGCTGGGATGTCCCCACCACTCAGGTGCCCCAATAGCTTGGGTCCCTGTGTGGTTTGGGACTCCGCACACCTTGGGTTCCCCCTACGACTTGGTTTCCTTGCACAGCTCGGGTGCCCCACAGCCCTGCACCCCACACATCCTTGGGGTTGCGTGCTCCACGGCTCTGCGTACCCCACAGCGTGACAGACCCCGCTTGCCCCATCGTGCAGCCCCGTAGGTCGGGCACCTGCAGTCAGCTGTCCCAGTCCCCTGCCCTGTCGCGTGCCCTCTGGCCAGCGGCCAAGGGCCGCCTGAAGGGCACGTCCCCGGGCCGCGGGCAGGAGCTGGTGGCAGGTCACACGTCTCTGCCACTTCAAACATAGTTTCCACCAGCTCCAGCGCATCCCAGCAGTGGCAGCGCCGCGAGCAGGGATGTGCCCGGCACTGTGGTCTTGCTCACGCTCGTCCCGTTTCAGCCCATCCTCGCTTTGCGCCCAGCCCTTGCGCTTGCTGCTTCAGTGCCGGGAAGGGACTTTGTGTCCAAGGAACCCCAAGGTCCCCCCCCCGAGGTGCCCTCCAGGCTGGGTGGGGAGCACAGGGCTGCTGGCTGCTCCGTGCACAGCACCGGTAACGGTGCGTGGGAGCGGCAGCTGGGAAACGAGGAAAAAGCAGGGGCTGGATCAGTCCTGTGAGGGAAAATATCTCTGCAGGGTGGGAGAGGCCCCGAAAGCAGCTCTGACCTCTCTCGAGGTGGTTTTTTGCCTTACTTTTACGGGGAGGAACAGCCTGACCTAGGTACCGACAGCTTCAGGGACCCCCGGGGACGCACAGCCCCTGGAGAGGCCTTGGCCAGGCAGAGAGGGGGCTCCAAAGTGGGTCCTGTCCTTCTCCTCACCAGGGAGTGGGGACCACACTGGCCACCACCCTGGCACATGTCCCCTCACCGCCTCTTGAGCAAGGCCCAGGGCAGCGGCGTTGGCAAGCCTGGCTCTTGCACAACCTTCCTGGCAGCGCCGCGGCCCCGTGCTGCTCACTGGGGGAAAACCCAGCTGCAAACTGGGGCGAGCAGGGGGGATTGACTGGGTGAAACTGGGCTCGAGCACCAGCCCCGAGGGGCAAAGCGATTTTACCCTTCCAAAGGCAAAAAGGGATGGAGCCCCAGAGC
This sequence comes from Tetrax tetrax, assembly GCA_009806455.1. Classification (NCBI taxonomy): domain Eukaryota; kingdom Metazoa; phylum Chordata; class Aves; order Otidiformes; family Otididae; genus Tetrax; species Tetrax tetrax. The sequence goes on along the minus strand of WHYT01015238.1, from coordinate 27,270 downwards.
TGAGAGCCGATGGCCGGATCCGGCAGAGCCCCCAGACCCATTTTGGGGGATCTGATGGGGGGGAGGGGGCAGAGCTGGAGGCTCACCTTGACGTGCCTGTCGTCCGCCGTGGTCTCGTCAAATTCCTCGCCCAGCTTGAAGCTGATCTCCGTGTTCTTGAAGGTGCTTTGGGTCTTCACTGTGATCTTGTCGCCCTGCACCTCGATGATGGTGGTGGGTTTGGTGAGGCTGGCCACCTGCCGGGTGGCGAAGCCCACGCCTGCGTGGGGTAAAGTTTTTGGGGGGCTGAGGGTGCGTGGAGGTGCAGGATGTGGCCGTCAGCCTCCGGTCCCTGCTGGCATCACACCACAGCCCTTTCTCCCCAGATGTTGGGGGCTGAACCCCAAAACCGCTCCCCACCCGTGGTTCTGGGGGTCCTGTGTGTGCCCGCTGTGCTTTGGGGGGCCTGGGAATGCTGCCATTGCTTGGGGACAGATCCTGCACCAGCACCCACCAGCTCCGGGGCTGGGCGGGGTCGGGGGGGCATCGGTGTCACCCACCCACCCCTCCCCAGACTGTTCCTGAGCGGGGACCCACCCTTCCCTG
>WHYT01015238.1:10674-26497 GCA_009806455.1 Tetrax tetrax | reverse complement strand
GACCCCCCCACTTACCCAGCGCCTTCATGTACTCATCGAAATTGGCCGAATCCACCAGCTTCCAGGTGCCCGCGAAGGCATCAACCATGATGAGGGGGTGCGGGGGGGGGACACCCAGCGACACGCGTGTACGGGGAGGCCTGCGGGTCCGGCCGGCTGTGAGCGTGGCACTGCGCCGCCCAGCTCGCAGCTGCCTGCCGGCCTCGCAGCCTCCTTAAATAATGTCCTCATCACATGATTGGAAAGAGCACAACCGCGCTCCAGAAATACTCCTCGGCAGCGCTGCCAGCGGCCACCTCGGCCCCGGGGGCCACCCGTCACCCCGTCACCGGCCGCCAAACCTCTGCTCGGACCCCCTGGTCGTGGAGGGTCAGGCTGGGTCAGGTCAAAGACGGGGAGAGCAGAGTGGGTCAACGGTGTTGTGAGTTGTGTCTGGTCTCTGCACTGGCCATGCTGAGTTGCCAAAGGGTGTGGGATGTGGGGAAACTGAGGCAGGGCAGAGCTGGGCACGGCAGATGTGTGTCCCCTCTGGCAGTGGCCAGGTGTGGGGGGTGCTGCCCGTGGTCTGCAGGCAGAGGGGCACAGCCAGGACACGGGGACACCAGCAGTGGCAGTGTCCTTCAGGGTAACGTGTGCTGGGGACAGGGAAATGGAGCTGGGAAACTGAGGCACAGGGAGAGGCAAGAGCCAGGGTGGGGAGGTCAGGCATCTGGGGGAGTGTGGGGACACATGTGGCTCTGTCCTGGCCCCGTAGGTGTAGGGGGGACACACACACGTGTGACCCTGTCCCTGCACTGTGTGGGGACATGCATGTGTGTCCCCAGAGATGCTCTGTGTGGGGGACGCTGGGGACAAGGACGGCCATGGAGCTGTGGGACCCATGGGGCCATGTCAAAACCGTGCCTCCACTGGCTTTGGTGGCAGTGAGGTCAGGGCCAGCACGTCCCCTGGTCCCCTCCCCGCATGCCGGGGTCACCTGTGGCCATGGGATTCAGTGTCCCCACCCTGGCTCCCTGGGGCTGCACCGTCTCCTGCGCCTGTCCCCGAGCAGCTGAGGGGATCGAGTGTCCCCGAGCCCCACGGCCACAGTGCATCCCCCCGTCTTGGGGACATCGGGGTGAAAGTGACCAGGTCCAGGAGGGACACGGGGACACTTTCTCCCTCTCCCTGGCCCCAAGATGTCATCTCAGACACCCAAAAATAGCAGGGAGCTCGTGTTCAGCCTCCTTCCCCGGCACTGCCTCCAGCGGGACCCCCTCGCCTCATGTGCCCGGCGGGGGGGGACAGGCACCAGCCCCCGTGGGGTGGGTGTCCCTCCGCCCCGGCTGGGACACCCCACGGGGAAGGTGGATGAGTTGTTCCCCAGACGAGGCCCTGGGGAGCCAGAGCCCCCACGCACACCCAGCCCCACGGCGTTCACGTGTACAGCCACCCACGCACACGGACACCCACGCACACGGTCACGCACACACACGGACACCCACACACACGGACACCCATGCTGACAGACACCCGCCATGTACATGGGTACCAATGTACATGAGCACCCATGTGCATGAACATGCGTGCGCACAACTGCCCGTGGACACGGACACCCGTGCACAGGAGCACCCACACACATGGACAGCCACGCACACAGGCACCCACCCGCAGAAGCTCCCATACGTGTGGACACGCATGGTCACGGAGACCCACCATGCACATGGTCACCCACCCACAGGTGCACGTGGACACCCACCCACGGGACCACCCACACATGGACACCCGTGCTGACAGAAACTCACCACACGCGTGGGTACTGATGCACACAAGCATCCATGCACATGCACACACGCGCACATGCCTGCACACGCAGACACCCACACACGCAGACACCCACCCACAGGAGCACCCATACACGCAGACACCCGTGCACACAGACACCCATGCACATGAACACACATGCAGACAGCTGCCTGTGCGCACATACAGTCACACACGCAGAGACCCACTCACACAGAGCTCACACGGACACTCGCCCACACGGACACTCACGCACACGGACACTCGCATACACGGCCACCCATGCTAACAGAGACTTGCCACGCGCATGGGTGGCCGTGCACACGAGCAGGTGCGTGCAGGGACACGCATGCACATGAACACGCATGCACACGGCTGCCCGCGCACGCAGACACCCACAGGAGCACCCATGCAGGCGGCCACCACGCAGGCGCACACCCATGTGCACAACACACGCACACAGATGCACCAAGGTGCCTGCACGTGTGGGTGCTCCGTGCACACAGACACGCACACGCGTGCCCGCACATGTGCACATGTCCCGGCCAGGCCTGGCCTCCGCACCAAGGGACGGGCAGCCGGTGAGCCCGGGGACGGTCAGGGCCACCCTGGGGCGCTGGGCACGGGCGCTGCTGGACGCGGTGGTCTCGCGTGTGGCCCCACGCAGCTCTCCCAGATGCGGCCACCACCCGGCCGGTGGCCAGAGTGGCCCCGGGCTCCGGGATTTCTTTGCTGGTCCCACAGCGACAGCTACGGGTGACCGTCCGGGATGGAGCCGGGCCCAGCGCGACGTCCCACCGCTCTGCCCCACTCCAGCCTCCGGCCGGCAAACCCCAGCCCGGGCAACCAGCCACCACCCACCTCGGTGCCTGGGCGGGAGGGTCCCCGTCCCACCCGCCCGTGGGAGTGGAGGTTTTGGGGAGTGTGGCCAGAACGCGGAGAAGCCCCTTTCCTTTTCGCACACATCCCCAAAGTGCTGCAGGACCCGGCCGGCCCCCCGTGCCGCTCCTTCCCTCTCCCTGGGGTTTCTCCAGGGATGTGGGGGGATCCCAGGGCTGCTGGAGGGGAGCTGGCATGGGGACCTATGGGTCCCAGCATGGGGGGTTGGGGATGCCCAAAACAGCGTTGCCTTGCTCACCCCATCCAAAATTACCGGCAACCCCTCCAGAGGCAGAGCTGCCTCCCTCCCGCGGGGACCTGGGGCCAGCACAGAGGGTGACCTGGGTCAAGGAGCCAAGACCCTTGCGCTCCCGGGGCAGGGACCACCCTGGGTGCTCCAGTCTATTGTGGGAACCCAGGGCTGGGGGGGCTGTTGGGGTTGTGCGGTGCTTCCCCCCCAGCTTCCTGAAGAAGGCTCCTGGCTCTCCCAGGAAGAAAAGGCCAGGAGACGGTTTGGTACCCAAAACATCACAGTGAACACCACGCTCGGCCAGCAACACCCGCGGGGCTGCTCCTGCAGCCAGGAGAGAGCCCCCCGGCAACCCCCCTGCGCTCGGCTCTGCCAGATGCCCCAGAAGAAAAATATCCCTCCCTCGGGGGTGGCAAAAATATCCCCCGCCCCGAGTCCTTGTCTGGGGCGCGGGTGGCGATCGCCCCTCCGTCACGGCAGACCCCCACCACGCGACGCTCCCCCATGGCGGGGGGGATGCCCCCTGATGTTCTCCCTGCGGTAGCACCGAGGAAAACCCAGCGGACTCTGGCCGCGCTGGGAAAGCTGGGCTGCTGCCTCACGGCCTCCTCTTCCCTCCGCTGGTGAGCAACGTCCCCCGCCGAGGAGCGCGGTTAGGACGTGTCCTTCAGCTCGGGGCTGGGGGGCTGCGGAGGGGGCACCTCCGCCGAGGGCGACTGCATCTCCTGGGCGCTGCCTGTGAGGAGAGAGGAGGAGGTGAGCAACCCCGCGTCCTGCCCGCGCCGCACCGGCCGCCATCTTCCTCCTCGCCTACCTGCGCTCAGGGACATCTCGGCCAGCTTGAGGGGCAGGTCGGAGGGGCTGACGCCGGCCGGCGAGCCCAGGATGTCGGGCAGGGCATTGCGTCGGCCGGTTCTCCCGGAGGATGCGAAATCCAGGACGGGTTCCACCTCGGTCATGCTAACCCTGGAGAGACACGGTCCCCCATCGCCATTGGCACCAAAGTGGTACCCGGGCTCTGAGCGCGCAGGGTGGCTCTGGTTTGCCGCAGCGCCCCGGGGAGCAGGGCTGAGCCCTCTCCAGCCCCCCCGCCCACCCCGACCCCAGGCTCTCCAGCTGCGAAGGCGGGGGCCACCCTACCCAGGAGATTCCCCCCATCCCCAGGGCTGGCACCTTTGGGTGCCGTGATCTTTGCTGGGCACCACATTCATGGAGGAAGGGAGGTCCTCAGGGGTCCCACGACGCCCACTGCCACCCCCAGCAGTCTTACCGGGCGCCCTCCAGCCTGGCCTGGCGCTGCGTCTCCCCCGTGTCTGGGGTCCTGCTCCGCTCCCCGGCCTGGAAGTTCCCCCTCTCGAAGTCTCCCAGCCAGCGAGGGACCCCACGGGAGGTGGGGGCTGCGGACTGGGTCCCCTCCGGCTCTGAGCTGGGGAGGAGGCAGAGGAGGGGGTCAGCGGTGGCTCCTGGGGCTGGTGCCAGTGGGGTGGGAAGGAGGGAGCGGGAGCAAGCGCCGCGCTGGGAGAGGCAGTGTCCCCATGCAGGGCACCCACAGCACCCAGCACCCAAGGTGGGCTGCGAAGGGCAGGGTCCCCTTGTCCCCGGATGGCAGCACGACGGATGGAGAGCAGGGACGGGGACACAGAGGTGACACCCAGCTGAGGGAGGCTGAGAGGGTGCAGCAGGACTGACTGCAGCGCCAGGGGACAAGGACACATCGTCCCCAACCTGGGGACCCCACCGCGTTCCTTGGAGAGTGGCTCAGGCTGAGCCAGGGCAGGCGGTGGTGATGCTGGGGTCCCCCTGGGTGGGTGGGGGGCTCTCCCGGGAAGCCCCCAGCACCGTGCGGACCCCACTGGTGCGGGTCCGACCTCAGTGCACGCCGCTGCCGGGACCTCACCGGGATGTCCACTCAGCTGCGGGCTGGGGTGGCACAGGACCCCCCAAGCCATCCCCCCAGTAGCCCCAAGCAGGTGTTGGTGGGAGCTTGTCCCGTGGCGGGGCCGCGAACTCACCGGTGTCCCCCTGGGAATCCCTCTGGGACGGAGAATGAGCCCAGGTCCCCGCGTCCCTGGGCGCAGGCGCTGTGCGGAGCAGGACGGGTGACCCCGGCTGCGAGGAGGAGAGGTGAATGATTAACTGGGGAGGCGACCGGTCACAGGGCGGCCGCCCTGCCCGCGGCAGCGCCCCGGCCCCTTTCAGGTGGGGAAACTGAGGCACGGAGTGAGGCTCGGGGTGTGGCTAGGGCAGGGTCTGCGGCCCCGCGAGCGGTGGCCGTGCTGCTGAGAGACACGGCGGAGGCGAAATGCTCCCTGTGCCGGTGAACACGCACCATCCGCGGCACTCGGGAGCTGTGTGCGCTTGCGTGTGCATCGGCACACGTGTGTGCATTGGCACATGTACGTGCATGTTTGCGTGCATCACCTCTGGCTGGGCTGTTGTGTGTTGAGTGTTCGCGTACATGCAGCTGGAGCTGAGCCCCAGGCTGTGCATGCGTGGTGCCCTCTGATGCACATGTGCATGCATGGTGTCCCGTGGCACACATATGTGCATGCCTGGCATCCCTTGACACGTGTATGTGCATGCATGCTGCATTGCAGCACACGTGTGTGAATGCATGGCATCCTCTGGCACATGTATGTGCATACGTGGTGTCCCATGGCACATTTATGTGCACTCATGGCATCCCCTGGCACACATATGCACATGCATGGTGCATTGTGGCACACGTGTGTGCATGCATGGCACCTCGTATGTCGGCGTGTGGGCTGCTGCCAGCCCGTGTTAGCGCTGGAGCCGTGTCACCTCCTGGTCACACCCCACACGTTCCAGTTCCCGTCCCTCATCCGGCACCGAGTGCCCTGCAGCAACGCCTGCTCGCCCGGCAGGAGCCCTCGGCCCTCAGCCCTGGCTCCGGGCACCGGGACACGGGCAGGCGCTGTACAGCATCCGTGACGGCACCGCAGCGCCCGCCAGGTCACCCTGGCAACCGGCTGGGAACAGTGACCGGGCAGGGCTCACACGCCAGGCCTGTGTGATGGGGTGAGCCTGTGAGCGCGCACAAGCACACGCGTGCACGCCCGTGTGTACGCTCACGTTCACGCAGGAGTGCAACCGTGCGTGTGTGCAGATACACACACACAGAGGCAGCCGTGCAGACACACGCGTGCATGTCCACACGGATGTACATGTGCACACACCTGCTGCGCACACACGCACGCACACGCACATGTACGCGCAGTCCAGCGAGACGGGAGCCCCGCGGGGCTGGATCAAAGCTGCCCGCCCCGCAGCCCCGCCAGCTCCCGCTGCCTGCAGCGCTGGAAAACCAGGCCACAAACACCCCCAGGACCCAGCCGGGTCCTGCTCCTCGCTGTCCTGCAGCCGAGCATCTCCAGAGGACCGGGCGCCTGGGATGGGGGCAGGGGTTCCACCCCATACCCTCACCCAGCGCGCCACAAAGCTGCGCAGAGCCATCGTGCTGGCGCAGCCCGAGAAGCCACTGGGACCCCCGAGGGGACCTCAACCCCTGGGGCCGGAGAAGCCCTGAGCTGGGCCACGGCATTGCCGTTGCAGGGAGCCCATCAGGTGTCCCCATCCCTGCGCCCCTGCGCTCCCGTGGGAGCAAAGGTCCGAGGTGCCAACGCCTGCCCCGTGCCAAGCGCTGCCGCTTCCTCCCAGTCCCACAGGCAGCGAATCCAACCTGCCACTGGGCAAATAACATTGCGTAAACCCCAAGCCTCCGCCCGGCCAGCGGCGTTTTTCCCGTCTAAGCAGGGCCCGTTTCTGGGAGGCTTAACGTGGTCTGAGCTTAAAAAAGCTCCTGGAGTCACACGGAAGGTCCCCGAGGTGGCCGGCTCCCACTCTAATGCCCCTAATGGGATACAGGAGGGCAGGGCAGAACTAAACCTTAATCCCTCCTGGAGATGGGCTGTGCTGGAAGATACTGGGAAGAGGTGGAGGGAGGACACGGGGCTGGGATTTGTCCTGTCCCCTTGGTCGAGTCCTTCGGGAACTGAGCCAGCCCCACCATGGCAAAAGCTGCCTCTCGCATGGAGGCCACTGGGGGACCAGAAAATGTCCTGCAAGGCCAGGTTGAGATGTCCCCAAACCTCTGCACCTTCACGCAGCATCCTCCCCACGCGAGAGCTCGATCCCTGTGGTGTCGCGGAGCCTGGACACGGAGAGAACCGCGGGCGCACGCTGAGCCGCGCGGGCCGGGCTGGGGATGCTCAGCAGCACCATTTGGCTGCGGCGATGACTGATTAAAGCGCAAGGGAGGAAGGTGATGGCCTGGCTGAAGGCCGGCGGGTGAGCTGCTAAGTGATCACGAGATGAAAAAGAGAAAAGCGAGATTTTGCCGTCCCGTCACGGCTGGGATGTGCCGCTCCTCATGACGTCCTGCTGCGGATCCCCACCCCGTGGCCAGTGCCCAGGCTGTCCGGACAACCTGCACAGAGTCAGACCTCGCCTGCAGCATCCAAGCTCCTTGCAGGATGACCTGCTGCAGGAAACATCTCCTGAGCCCTGTTTTGGGTGCTGGCCCACTGCTCATCTTCAGTGTTCGGAGCCTGGAGCAGCTCAGGGAGCTCCTGCACCTGCAGGCAGTGGGAGGAAGGGTCCCTGTCCCAGCCCCTGCTCCCTGCTTTTTGCTCCAGACCTCCTCATCCAAGCCGAAAAAAGCCAAAATCCATGGCTTGTGAAGAGGGTGCTACAGCTGGATACTTCTGCTGAGACCCAGAGCGTCAGCCCTGGGAGGGAGAGCAGTGAGGAGCACCCAACCTCCTCTTCCTCCTCCTTATCATCCTCCTCTCCCAGCCTTGGGCCAGGGAAGCTGCAGGATGGACCCAGCCAAGGGACTGAGCTGCGTTGGAAGTGGCCACCCACTTCCCTACCACCCGCAGGCAGTGACAGTGCCAGGCGGGGACGCGCTACGGCCGCCCCGTGCTGGACGTGGGCTTTGCCATCAACGGGAAGAAACCAGCGAAGGGCATGAGGAGGAACTGGGTCCTGTCCCACGAGGGTTTGGGTAGGATGGGCAGCAGGGTTTGGTGGTGGAGCTCTCCCCTTCGACGCGGCATCATTCCTGCTCAAAGGTTTGACCTCGTCTCCTGTTTCCCTGGATATAAAAGCCCCAGAGGAAGGAAGGAGGATGCTGAATGGGCAGAGAAAGGTGTGAACCACCCCAGGGATGGAGCAGCTGAAGAGATGGAGGGTTCAGTTCAGGGTCATACCCCTCCACGGGCAGCACATCCGTGAATCCTCCCCAGCGGTCAAGGCAGGGATGTCCCCTCTAACATGACAACTTGGGGTGCTGGGGATGGGAGGGAGCAGACCACGCTCATGGGCTCACCCACCGTGGTGGTGTTGAGTTGATGATTGGACTTGATGGTCTTGGAGCCCTTTTCCAACCATAAAGATTCTATGAAAATATTCTCTGTGGTTGCTGCTGGAGCCCGTGCCCAGACCATGAGGACCACGGGACGCCTTGCCATCCCCACCGTGGTCACACCATGCTGGGCTAGCTTTGCCAAACGCGTTCCCCCTCCCAGGGCACATGAACCAGAAATGCTCCGGGGCGTTTAGGACCAGGGAGCTGTTACAGCGAGGGCTGTGAAGTTTTGTTAAGGATCCATTTACCCATAGGCATGAGGATTTACTTCTTCAGCTTCTCAGCAGCTGATGGGTCATTAGCTCATCTGGACGTGTGGGTTTGGGCCATTTAATGTTCTTGGCTTTCTTTCTCCTTAGAAAGGGGGTCTTCACCCTCATGTAATCCAGCGTGTTATGGGGTCTGTGCTGTGCCTCTCTGACGACAGGCTGGGAAACGCTGCAGCCCTCCAAAAATCCACCGGTAACCCCGCGCCGTTGATGTTATTAGGAGATGATGAATGCGATGAAGGACGGGAAGAATTTACCAAGTTGTAACTACAGTGTTCAACGAAACGAGGACTACAAGCCACCGAGAGAAGAGCTGTCCCAGACCAGAAGGAGATGAGAGCATTATCCAAGAAAATGAGCGATGAGTACGCGCGGGAGGAAAACCCACCGGGGCTGATTTAACCAGAGACCGACAGCCACCAGACAGAGAGAGCAGCCCCTGAAGCCTGGAACAGCAGATGGCAATAATTAAACACAGGATAGAATCTGGAGTGATGAAAGATCTCCCAGGGAAGCAGCGGGTTTGGTCCCAGCGGTTTCATCTCAAGGGATGCAGCTGCAGGTTCCTGCCTGACGTAGCGGCAGCGCTGCCGATGCTGGAGCCCGGGAGATGGTGAACAATGGGCTTTGTCAGCTGTCAGCAGCCCACACACAGCTCCCAGGATCCAGGCGAGAGGGAAGGATGGGAATAAATATTGTCCCAAACTCATCATCTCCAGGGCAGGGGGCAGAAGGCCACAGGGACGTTGGCTGGTACAAGGATATTTAACGTGGAGATGCGGAACGACATGGAGAACAAGGTTTGCTTGAAGCCCACAGCCTGAAGAAGTCTCAGCCCAGGTGTCTTGAGATGCCGATGCCGCCTGGAAGCGATGCTGGGTGGGACGTGGCCTCCAGCACCTGCCCGTCAGGGGACGCTGGCACCCCGCTGCCCGCCCTCGGCAGCAACACCACTCCGGCCACAGACTGGTACTTCTGTCCCTAAATCACCAGGATTCTGGGTGAGCTGGGAACACACCTGGGCCAGCTTGGATCCCACCTGGCACCTTCCGAGTGGTGGTCCAGTGGGAAGCAGTGCAGGGATCCAAGCAAACCTGGGCTTGGAGCGTCATCGAGGTCTCTCACTATTTTCCCCCCATTTTTCCCTCACCGTGTGGCTCAGCTCCATCCCAAAGCTTTGAGAGACCATCCCAGGAGGAGGTTACGCTGGCAGCTCCCCAGAGCTCTGGCTCAGCCTGAGGCGGCCCAGCACATCCCAGGACCCGTGGGGCTGGCCCCTCCAGGCGACGCACGTCCCCGCAGACACTGCTGCCCAGAAGGCATCCAGCACGTGGGCTCCCACCACCTCCCCTCCTCGCTGAGCTGCGGATCTTCCTCATTAGGCTAATGTACTTACAGCAGTAATTCTCGTTACCCCCTAAGCCCCTTCCCGTTGTGTCCTGCTTTGCGCTTTGACCTTCCTCCCTGCTCTTGCTCTGCCACACCCATCCTCACAGCCTGATCCGCTTTCCCTCTCCTCCACTGCTCCTGCTTGCGCTCGGATTGCCCCATCCACCGGTTTTGGAACATGTTGAAATGTCTCTTCCTCCCCACCATCACCCTGACATCCCTCTCCTCATCCTCACATCCCTCTTCTCCCTTTCCCTTGCTCCCTCCCCAGTCCCCATCGCCGCCCCTCAGGAGGATAGGACCCGGTCTAGGCTCAGTCCCATCCCAGCTCACACTCCCAATCCTGGATTATCCCACCCAAACCTCTTCCTGGGCTACAAGGATGCTGTTAAAGCCCACCCTTCACTTGCCTCGATTCACCATCTCTTTCCTTTTTGCATGCTTTAGGGCTGTAGGACTTAGAAATTTCTTTTTAATGCTAAAACCTGAGCCGTGTCCTAGCTAACGCTGGCCTAGGCTGAACACCAACGCTTCCCTTCACCGGCTCTGCAGCGGGGCTCTCCCAGGCTTGTTGGGTATCCGTACCTAAACTCCCGTTCAAGGCCCGGAGTGAGAATGAAGGGCTCCGAAATGGGACACCGATAATCTTCACTCCCCGTAATTCCCAGATGCCAACAGGGAATGAGCACAAGAGTGGGGTTTTGCTGCCGACATCCACGGGATGGAGTTGCTGGGAGGAAGGAAAGGCAGGTTATTGCTCCATCAATCACGGTCTCACTGCTCTCCAGGATGATGGCAGAGTCCAGCTCTGTTTAATATCCTCACAAAAAGCAGGAAAAAAAAAAAAAATCCAACCTGAGTGGCTCCAGACAGGATTTCAGGCTGTTTGGATAAACTGTCACTTTGGCTTATAACACTGCAAACACAAATCAGAGCAAGTCCTGCTCGAGGGCCGGAGTGAACCCGCTCACGCGCTGGCTGACAGCCCAACCCAGAGTTTCCCCCCGCATCTGCGGGGCAAACCCAGCCTCTGCCAACCCAAACCGGGGTGTCTCCAGGCCTTGAGGGGCTCACATCATGGCCTGGCTCCCCCAAGGGGTAGTGACCGCAGAGAAAATCCCCTTTGGATCCTGCAAGTCTGGATTGGGTCGGGAAAAAGCGCTCCGGAGGACTTGGGCAGTTTAATCCCGCCGCAGCCCTGCCGAGCACAGCGTCTCCTACAAGTCCACACAACGATAAAATCGAGGCATCTTTTCCCATGGGAGCAGCGCATGGGGCATCCCAGGCAGATGGCGAAAGTACCGGGGAAATCTGAACGCGTGACGGCCCCTGGAGCATCCTGGTTTCATTCCTGGACCAGCCCGAGTTGCTCTCACTAAAGAGCGAAGCGCTAAAAGCTCAGCAGGCAGGAGCACAAGGATGTGGGCTGACAGCATCACTCCCAGGCTTTGCCAGGGATTCACCCTGCACCCAAAAGCTCCCAAAACCCCGGCGCGGGAGGGAGGGGGTTGGATAACCTCAGCTGCACGGGCTGTGGGGCGCGCATCCGGCACTGCTCACCCAGAGAGGCAATAACCATATCCCAAGTTGTCTTCTCCATCCTTCCCAGCCCAGAGCACGTCACTGCTCCCCATCCCTCCCAGTCTCCCCTGGGTTCCCAGTTCTCCCTGGTGAAATTATAGAGAGGAAAATGAAAAGCACCCAAAAAATCCCCGGCGATACTCCGATCGCGGCTATTTCCCATGGGGACAGGGCAAATCCTTAGGGCCCACAGTGCTGGCAGCTCCGGGCCTCCCAGGGACAGTGAGGAGGTGGCAGTTGTGACCCAGCTCGGCACCCCCAGGCAGGAGGACGCACCCAGCACCAGCACAGCAGCGAGCCAGCCCCCCACCCGCGCGTCGGTGTGGGTGCAGGTGTGGATCATCGAAGAGCAGCTCCCCCGGCCCGCACCCGTCCCCGTGCCCACACACCGGCAGCCTGGACCACAGGATCCTGTTCTCCTCCCCAAACCTCCCAGACAGGAGATGCTGTCCCATATCCCAGGGATGGATGGAGGCATCCCAGGGAGGGATGCAGGGAGAGGGATCCCACCGCATCCCAGGGAGAGGTCCCAGCTGCTCCCAGTTCAGCCCAGTGTTTGCCAGCCTGGGGGCTGTGACAAATTTCAAGGCTCCGAGCATCCCTGCCCACAGGCCCATCAGTTAATTCCCTTCCATTGCTGGCGCGGTGAGAGGAGAACAGGAATTTCCCCTGCGGGGTTCAGACACCCATCGAGGACCCCGCAAGGGTGCTGGGTGCTGTATGGGAGGCCCGAGCCCATCTCCCCCGCGCTCCTTGCCCCGTGGGTCCTCGCTCAGTCCCAGCGTCTGCATTCAGCACCCAAGGCCAAACGCAAAAACTCAACAGCCCCTTTGGCGTGGGGGTGATGGAAACCCCCCCACAGCCCCCGTGGAGAGGGACTCGCCACCGCGGGCAAGTCAGCGCTCGCTCCCGTCGCCGAGGGAGGTGAACAGGAGCTTCCCCGACCGCGCGCCCCAGTCACAGAGCGGGTGATCTCACGGCAGGTAATTCCGATGGCTGAGCCCTGGTAGCACAGCTCCCACCGTAACCTCTAGTTAGCTGCTCCAGCGGCAGCGCAAACTATAATTTTGCATAAAAACATGTCACCCACAGCTAAATGGGTTTAATTCTTCAGCAGTTTCAGGCTCCCTCCTCCCCAAATGGCTCCCTTCGTCAGCCTGAGCCCCTTGGGTGGGAGCCGACAGACCCGATCTGAGACGATGGGGACAGGGACGTCCTCGATTCTCCCGGCTGCGGGTACAGAGTGCATGGGTGAGCGCCACAGAGCAGGGATTGCTGCCAGGGGAAACTCAAGGAGCCCCGAGGATGCTGCGACACAGGCTGGGGGCTGTTGGGGGCAGGGAGGTCTGCTGGGGCATGGGGTGCCAGCTGGGTGCCACCAAGCATGCGCCTGACCATGGGTGACATGAAGCACTGGGCATTTCTGAAACGCAGCCGGATGGCCCTGTGCTCGCCCATGAACCATGGGAGCCTCTTCCCCAGCTTCTCCCATGCCAAGGTTCCTTATCTCCATCTGCCACCAGTTGGCACCATGAGAGGACGATGGTCCAGCTCCCAGTGATACTGGTCCCACCGCAAAGCCTGGGCTGGTCACACCGAGGAGAGCCCAGTTCAGAGCGCGGGTGCTCCCGTATCCCCACAGCAGCGGGGAGCCCCGGGGAAGCAGCACTCAATCGGGAGGAGGCTCCTCAGCTCTGCCAAAGCAGCAGGAGATGCGCAGGCACCCGGATAATTAATTTTGGGAAGCGGAGCCAGCTGACGACTTCACAGGCCACGTGCTGCAGCCACCACCTCCGGCTCCCCGGGGAGCCTCTGCCATGTGCTTCCCCACAGGTCCCTGGCAGCCGGCAGGTTTTCTCCGTCCCGCCGCAACTCATCCCAGAAGGGAGGTGGAAACCTTCCAGGGTGTCCTGCTCCTCGAGTGACACCCCCTCGGGAGGGACCGACGGGCCTCCCTCATGGTGAGGTCTTGCACGGAAGTGCTTCAGATGTTCTCCCCCCATCCCTGCACGGATGCTGGGAGCATCATCGGGATTCCCACACCAGTGACACCCACTTGGCCCCCGGGGAGCTGGCGGGGAAGGGACTGAAAGCTGAGGTGAGAGGAAATCTGTGCAGGCACCCTAGGGTGGGAGGGGAGGCTTGGAATCCCCAGCCCTGAGGGAGCAGAGCCGGATCCATCGCCCCTTGGCTGAGTCGCGGTCGGAGCAGGGCTGTGGCCCCCGTCCCCATCCTTCACGGTGCCATGTCCCCACAGGGGACTGGAGCACCCCATCCTGTGAGGGAGCGCAGGGCCAAATCCGGAATGAGGGCCAGAGCTTTGCTGCCTGAACCCGGAGCTGAACCTCAAGGCTTCCCCCGAGGGTGGCCGTAACCGCAGCCAGCGACAGCCGCCCCCCCCCAGTATCTCCCGGCTCCCAGCCGCCTCCTCTGCCGTCCAGCCCACCTCTCGCCATCTGCCCGCAGGGACACCCAGCACCGTCCCCAGGTGGGGGGGAGCACAACTCTCCAAGAGCCCCCAAAGCCCCTTGCAGCCCCCGGAGTGGCTGGGAGGGGAGGGGCAGGGATCGGCAGCGCTTTTAGAGCTGCAAAAATCCCAACACCCAGTTTAGACCCTTCGGAGGTCTCTCATGCCAGCCTGGGGTGGGGACAGCTCACGGCAGCCCAGCCTGTGAAGAAACACTGTGGTCCCCCAGTTTAAAAAAGGGAGGAGAACTTGGCTCTGCCCACCAGCCTTCCCCTTTCAAAACCTCCCACGTTTTGGGGGGACATGCTGACATGGTCCCAAGGTCCCATGCTGACCCCCCCCACGGACAGGGACAGTGGCACAACTGTTCTCCCCTCCCAGTTAGATCTCCTGCCTCTCCTGTCCTGCTGTGACAAGGGGGGACATCCTGGGAGGGGTCCAGGCAGCCCCCCGTGACAGCAAGGGCCGAGATGTTCCTCAGCAACAGCCCCAAGGTCATGGGCCTTGAGTATCTGGGGTGAGCAGAGGACTTCCTGCCTCTGCCACCTCCTCGGTGGCACTTGCCACCCAGTCAGGGGACAGGAGCCAGCTCCGGGGACCAAAGGGACCGGATCCAAGCATCTGCAGGGGCAACCTGCCAAAATAACGCCCTGAAGGCAGCAAGGAGGGGTTGTCCCTGGGGAAGTCCCAGAGGATGCCACCCAGGAGGAGGCACAAGATGAGCGTGTTCCCTGCACAGAGCGGTGCTCAGTCCCACACCGGCTCTCCCTGGGCTCTCTTGCTGCCTGGGACCCCCACAGCTTCCCCAGGCCCCAGATCATCTGGGAAGCACTAATCGGGGAAGCGGAGAGTGGAGCTGGGAGGGTCAGGGTACCTGAGATGGGGGTGGAAGGTGGAGGGAGCAGTGGTGACCCCAGGAGCTGCCGGGGAGGAGGGGGCCAAGAGAGGACAGAGATGCCACCACGGGGTTGACCAGGAGTGCCCACCGCAAGAAGGGAAAGTGTTGCTTGGTGCCCCACCACTGCTCACCCCAATCCTCCCTGGAGCCACCTGCCCCTGCTGGGATGGGCACAGACCCCCTCAAAAGCCCTCAAAAGACACCGCACTGCCCTCCTCAGCACCACAGCCTGCCGTTAAGTTTCATCCCCCCAAAATCCATCTGCCCCCCCGAGGACACTGCCATCTCCTGAGCCTCCTGCCTCTCCACCCTTCCTTCGCTCCATGGAGGTGCCCAGGCTGGACACTCGCTTCCCAGGGCGGGCACCCTGTCCCCATGATGGGCACCCGGTCCCCAGCACCCACGGGCACATCATCCACCGCCACAGCCCGGGGCCTCGCTGCAGCCACGTCACCTGCACCCAGCACCCACCGGCTGCTCACCTGGGCTCTGCCGGAGCCGGCGCCAACGTGACAGCGATGCCGATACCGGTGCCGGTGCTGCTGCCGGTGCCGGTGTCGATGTCGATACTGATGCTGATGTCGGGGTCGGCGCTGATGTTGGTGTTGGTGTCGATACTGGTGTCGGTGTCAATACTGGTGCCGGTGCCGGTGTTGATACTGGTGCTGATGCCGGTGTCGATGCTGACGTCGGTGCTGGTGCCGATACCGGTGCTGATGCCGATGTCGATGTCAGTGCTGATGCCGGTGTCGATGCTGATTCCGGTGCCGGTGTTGATCCCGGTGCTAACGCTGATATCGGTGCCGGTGCCGATGTCAGTACTGATGCCGGTACCGGGCCGGCCGAAGGATGCCGGGCGCGGGCAGCAGCCCCGGGGAAGGCTCCGCCTCGCCCGCAGCCCTGGGGCACCCGGGGCCGA
>WHYT01015238.1:0-10654 GCA_009806455.1 Tetrax tetrax | reverse complement strand
CCTCGTGGGCTGTGCCCCCACCCGGTGTCCCCCTTCCTTGTTCCCCCCCACGCTGACACATTTTGGGGGGACTGTGACATCTCCCCCCATATGACAGTGCCCTGCCATGCACTGGGAGCCTCCCCAGCCAACTTGGGAAAAAGTGCAAAAAAAAAAACAACAACCCCAAATTTCTTCTGAATCAGGGTCCCTGGTAGCAGCCCTGGGGGAAGGAGTCCCATGGACCCGGGAAGGGTCTGCTCTGGGACAGCTTGGTCCCAGCCCACACACCTCCCTGCGCATGAAATAAAGCCAAAACCATTACCAGGCTCTAAACTTTTGCAATAAAATAAAAAAAAAAAAAATTGAAAAATATGTGGCGTGTGGTGCCCAGGGGCGTGGGTGGGCTGTGACACCCTGGATCCACCTGGTCACATCCCAGCCCCACGTTCTGCCCCACACGAGGACTGTCCTAGCGGCAAAAGGACGTTGGGCAGAGCGCGGTGCAGAGCAGATGCCGCCATCTCGGCAGCCCAGGCTGCTCCTGGTTTGGCACCAGCATCACCCCGACGAGGGGATGTGACCCACACCGAGCACATGCGACCCCACCCGCACCCCCGAGTGGGATCATGGCAGCGAGGGACTCAGCAATGAACGGAGCCACCCCGAGCGTGCGTTAAACGCAACTCAAATTTGCGCGCAGGAGCGATATCCCACCTCCCCGGGCTGCTGCTGGTGCTCTCGCCTGCGTGTGCAACAGGGAAACAGCACAGTTTTGGTGAGAGGCTCTGAAATGTCCCCTCCTGGCTCTTGAGGTGCACGGATGACGTCCCCGGGGCTGGGGAAGCGGGGTGCACCCGGGCGACGGAGCCCCTCCTCCCCTGGCCCTGCGCCGGGATGCTATTCCCAGCAGGAGCGGAGCTTAGAGATGTATTCCCAAATTCCCAGCTCCGGCTGCCCTCCTCTTCCTGCTGACGGCTGGGGGTGATGCTCAGCACCCAGAGCAAGGTGCTCATCCTGTCCCTTCCCAGGGGGAGCTCAGCATCGCTCCTGGGCCGTGGGGAGAAGCCGGCAGCTCAACTGGGCCCAGTAGAGGTTGCTGACCCAGGAAAGGCACCGCTTTCCTGACCTCTGCCCCGGCCAGCAAGGCAAATTCGGATGTCCCTTGCCATGCTGGGGCTGTAGCGGGACAAGAGTCACCAAAGCGGCCAAGGACATGTCTCCGGTACCCCTGTACCCCCAACGGCCCGGGGGGGCTGCAGCCACCCCGCCCCGCCAGCCAGCGGGACGGACATTCATCCTGCCCGCTCACTCATGCGTGGTGACGGGCGACTGGCAGCTCCCACGCGGCCGGCGGGGAGGGAAGCCTTCGCCAGCTGCTATTTTTAGCTCCTCACGCTCCGTTTTTCTCCTTGACTGTCTCCTCTCTCCGGAGCAGTCTCAGGCCGAGCAGCGGCGATGTTTATCCTGCCTGGCACCCGATCGGATGTGACACTGGCTGTGGCGGGTGAGAGGGACGGCTGCCATCCGTCTGCGCCAGGACATGTGTGGGAGCAAGGGAGGACATGGCGGGGGGACAGGGAGGGAGAGGAGGGAAGCCCAGGAAGCACCCTGGGGTGAATCTCCCTTTCTCCAGCTCCTGGGTGCCCCCAAGGGATGCTCTGCCCTGGGAGAGCTGCGGGAGAGCTACAGCGTGGTCCCCATTTCCACCCAGGTCCAGCGCTTCCCCCTGCCAGTGTGATCCTTTGGGAAGGGCTGGCCCAGGGGACCTGGGTAAACTGAGGCACACGAGAGGTGTGTGAGTCCCTCCACATGCAGTCAGTGCATCGCTGGCACCCAGGAACCTCTCTGACCTTGCCTGCAGTTGGGACGTGGTGAGCACCAGGAGGCCAAACTCCCAGCTGAAGCTCACAAAACCCTTGGGTACCAGCCCCAGCGATGAAAAAGAATGTCAGCACAGCGGCTGCAGAGGGAAAACGTGTTCCCTTACCAGGCAGCACCCGTTTGGTGTGGGTGGCCGTGCCGCGGTGCTTGGTGCTGTTCTGACATGGGAGCAAAGGTTGCCCTGCTGTTGGGCTTTGCAGATGTTAGGATCCCCTTCCCAGAGTATTCCCAGCAGGGCGAGCGTCTCTGCTGGTGGGGGCCCTGGAATACGCTGTCCGTGCCCTCCCAAGCATCGGGAGACGCCCTGCTTGATCCATCAGGGAGGTGAAGCTGGTGAGGACAGGGTCAGACTGCTCCCTGCACTGCCACCCGATATAAATCCTATTTCCTCCTAAAAAAAAAAAAAAAGGGTCCAGAAAAGGGAGGGAATAGGCTTGGGAGAATCTATTCTCCTTCCGCTGTCAAGCTGCTTTATCCCACTTGCACGGGAAGGTCTTTAAAAGCCACCGACCCTCCAGAGGCCGTGGGGCTGGGGCAACCCCCCAGGGATGGGGCAGCATCCCCCTGCGCGGGGGTGCAGGCAGGGCAGGGGCAGGGCTGTTTCCCGCTCGCCTGTGCAGCCTCGCGGGCTCTGATCTGGGCTAAAAGTCACCTCGGCGCGACAGCAGCGCTTTGCTGTTCTTCTTTTAGATGTCTCTTCCCAATTTCCAGTCCAGTTTAGACCCTGATTTCTCGCTGGGTACGTAGGTGACGTGGAGGAAAGGTTATTTCTGAGCTGAGCTCACCCCTGGGCTGCGTCAGTCCCTCCGTTAAGGTGCTATTTTGGGACATGGGTCACAGGGGTTGGGGACCTGCAGGTTGCTCCCTGCCTGGGGACAGGAACTTTCCATGGGCCTGGGCAGGACACGGCCCCTGGGCCACCCCTGCATGGGGGGTACCAGCCCCAGAGGGATGGAGGTGGCTCCCGTGGGATGGATCTGCAGGAAAAGTGCATCCCACTCGTGTCATCTTGGAGGCCAAAGGCAGCGAGAGCATCTCATCGCCAGGAGGATTTAAAACAAGAAGTAAAACGCCAGAGAGGCAATTTGTCACGAGGCAGGGTGGAGCGTCAAGCCAAGAGGAAGGTCTGGACACCGCCGCCGCAGCAGCAGACGTTAAAGCCATGGCAGATAGCGATGACCTTCCTGGGTGTCCTCTTTGGTCCAGGTACTTGGCCATCCGGACGGGAGCTCGTCGCACCGCCCTTCACGGGGTCACGCAGGACCATCTCCCCCGAGGCACCAGACGATGGAGGTGGTGGAGACCTTCCCCTTGCTGCGCCATGCAACTGAGCGGCCCTGGGGTGCCCGCACAGGCCAGTGCATCCCTTCCGCGACGGGGGACAGCAGCTGCTTTCCGTATTTCTGTTGGTCAAGGCAGCTTGAATACCTGCAATGAGCTGCACGGGTCTTTGCAACCCAGCTGCAACTTTGTCTCTCCCAGCAGAATGGGAAAATTCAACCAAAATAATGATGACTTTTGGTTCTTTGCAGCAGCAGCAGAAGCTCGTTTCTGACCCAAAGGCATCGTGGATCACACAGTCGGATGCAGCCGCAGCTTGGGGCGCATCCTGCAGCCCATTCATCACGGAAGCTGCGGTCCTGCCGGGGAAACGAGCTCCCCATGGAACGACTGCAAGTGCCACTCTCGGGGCGCAGCCATTGAAATGGTCATCGCCTGCCCCAACGGACAAGCAGAACATGCGAATTATTTCTGGGACAAAACAGCCACGGTTTGGGAAGCCACCTCTCCTGCGTATCGGCTCTCGTGTCGGCTTAAAGCCAGCAGTTTCTGGGCGGCAGCCTGGTTTGTACGGGGGGACATGAGCCCAGGCCTGGCCAGGTCAGCGCAGGAAAGCCCAGAGCAACACGGGAGGGTTGGGAAGACTGGGCTGTGGTGGGCTTTGTCCAGTTTTTGCTTTAAGAGACCAGGCGTGTCCGAGTTAACCAAGCATGAAGGAAAAATCCTGAAAAGATGTCTGCATGGGCAAAAAAACCCCAGCTCGACTCTGTTGTTCATGCTTCAGTAACTTCCAGGTGCCTGGGTGGGGATGCAGGGAGCCTCAGAAACACCTCCCAGCCTCGGGGAGCCAGCTGTGCCTGCCACTGTCCCCTGCCTGTGGAGGGGGCTGCCTGCCCCAGAGCCCTGGGATTTAACCAAACCCACCAGATTCCAAGCCCCCTTCTCCCCCGGCAGCCCCTCACTCTCTGACCGGTACGCCGGGATGCTGTGACCCAGCCAAATCAGCCCAAAACCACCTCACCCAGGAGCCATCGCCCGCTGCCACCCAGACAGGGGAGAGGTGGGCGCCGCCTCCAGCTCCAGCGGCCAGAGGGATTTGTGCAAAGCTCCCAGCGCCTGAGCCGGGCTTTTTTTATCCCTGGCTGCTCTTACGCTGACATTCTTAGCTGTGCCACTGGCTCCGGCGCTGCTCGCTAACCCCTTTTGCAGGTGGCTAAATATAGCCCAGGCAGCTAAGCAAAATCTGCTCGGTGGGGCCACGCGGGGCTCAGCAGCGCTGCCACAGCCTCAGCCGGGGCGCGGGGTCTGCCAGAACTGGTAGGGGATGACAGGGTCCTCGCTGGTGGCATCTGTCACCCCTTGGTGTCCTTGAGCATTGCCGCTGCCTTGATGCTCCCAAGAGCACCTCATTGCTTCTCCCCGCCTCGCCGGCTCCGCTCCTCTCCCGCGCTGGGGTTTCGTGGGATCCTTCCCCCCAGGCTGGGGTATTTCACTTCGAGGAGCATCTGGATTTCATCAGCATCCCTGATCCTACAGAAACATGCCACAAAACCTCCGCTCGCTGCTGTGCTTAATAAAAAACAGCCGCGTGGAACCGGGCGTCTGCCAGGCACCCAGTGCGGGGCGCAAACCCGAAGCCTGGTGAGGGTTCACCGGCGCCCCACAAAGGGTCTGCAAAGTGGGGGGGCATGGCTCCCACCCCACGGCACGCTCGCCCATGGGTGCAGCGCGGTTTGTGCCTCTGCTGTCAAAGACAGATATTTCCGCCAGAGCCATGAACTCATTAAGGAGACACTGATCTAATTGTCTCTGCACCGGTGCCTGTGGGTTGGGTTTTTTTTTCCTTTGATTTTAAACGGCAAGGAAGGAGGCAAAAGGCAGACTGGAGAAATGTAATTGGATCCCCATGGCCCATTAGCCATTTCTCTGAAAGGAAAAATCGGTAAGGCTGAAAATGAACAGGCTGGAAAACCGCCTGCGCCATGCGCAGATTTCCACGGGCACCCCGAATTTCCAATCCCCCCAGCATTGCCTGGGCTGGGATGCCCGGGTGGCACTGGGGACACCTTGTCACCCAGGGGATTTTGGGAAACTCAGATGAGAGGCTTGGGGAGGCTCGTGCTGGAGTTTGGAGGAAGACTGGAGCCTTTGGGTGCCAGGAGAGCAAATCGGGGGGCTCAGACCCAAAGCTGGGGTGAGGGGCAAAGCAGAAGCACCCATCAGCGTGGAAGAACCAGGTCCTGCTGCGAGGGGGACCAAGGACACCTTTAGATGAAGGTTTCATCCTGCTCCTTCCTCCCTCAACCTCCCGACTTGAATCCTGGGACCTTGGGGAGGACATTTAGCTCACAGCGGAGTCACCTCCTCCCCAAATTTTCCACCTCATGAGAGACCCAGCAGTTGTGACAGCACAGAAACTCCTGCGTGACACTCCCATCCATCACTGGCCAGGCATCTGGCCGCCGCCACGAGAAAGACAAACAGCGTCTGTCCAAACTCAGCGGGGAAATGCCGAAGCTTTTCCAGCCAGCCACTGCCTCCGGGAGCCCAGGCTAAATCAAGCTTCAAGGACAGAGGATGGCCAGCGTTTCTTGTCTCTTCTGGCTGGGAGAGGCTTTGGGGAGAAGACCCCAGCCCGTTGGGTGACAAGTGACAGGTTTGGTGATGGTCTGTTATGGAAATCACCGGCCACGTCAGCTCCGCATCACCCCGTTGGCCTTTGAGGCATCCCGAAACAGCAAAAGGTCCTCAGAGGGTCCCAAACGCAGATCCCGAGGCTCAGTGGGTTTCCCAGAAGCGAGGCCAGCAGATGGGATGGGATCACTGGGTTCAGCGGGTTTCCTCGGTCTCCTCTGATGCATTTGAGATGTGTTCGGCTGCTAAGCCAGCGGTGTTGGAGGACGGAAGGGTCCTGGTAAAAGGGACAAAGCAGGAGCTCAAGCGTAGAACATTTTGCAGGTGCCCGCGGTGACCCTCCAGAAAATCATCCCTTTTATTTCCCCTGGGTTTGGATTCTGGCTCCTGCGACCCTGAGCACCCTCCCCCCCCGCCTCTGTCTGTAATTAAAGACCAAGCAATCGCCCGTTGCCAGTCCTCCCATCTCTCCGTTTATTACAGAAGAGCTTAGCGGAAAACCAATTCCCTGACTCGAAGGCATCCTTAGACTGGGGGGAAGGAGATCCTTCAATCTCAGGACTTTTCCATTTGTCCTTCCCATCCCAGGCTTGGTGTCTGTCTCCCTTCTCGTCTCGGGGCTGGGAGCCCCAGGAGAGGCAGGATGGCTGAGAAAATATACTGGGGGCAGTGAACGGGGCTGTGTTCATCCCTGATCTCCTTGCCCAGTCTCCCCTGCAGCCCAGGAAGGGCAGGGGGACCCCCCACACCTCCCAGCACGGACGAGCAGCACCCTGAGCTCATGGAGACAATTCCTGACAGCGCCCGAAAACACAAGGCTGCGATGTGCTTGCCCGCAGCTGGTGGCCAAGGGGAACCATCCTGGGTGCCCCAAAAGCCCTGAGCAGGAGCGGGACCAGCACGTGGGGCACTGGAGGTGGGACAATCCCACGGACCGGGGGTTTGTCAAACGCTCCTTACCCCAAAAACGCACCTTACGGCGTGCCTGCATCTGCCTGCGCCAGACGATGCTCTGGATGAAGGGTGCTTGGTGGGTTTAGCTCGATCAAATACAAACCCGAATATTAATGATTATTAATTACTGTAATGCAGGTTTATCCATGAGCATCATTGCTCAGGCTCAGCAGGATCCCTTCTGGCTGCGCACACGGCTAAGCTGCTGCTGTCCCAGATACAGTCACGTGAGATCATTCCTTCTCCCCCCAGGTCCCCAGGCGGGAGGACATCCCTGGCAACCGCGCTTTGCTCCGCTCGCTGCCGGCCCTGCGGGCTGGCCCCATAACCCCCCCGACCCCTAACGCACCAGGCACCGGGAGGGGAAGAAGGAGACGTCCCCAGCCGCACGCCTTGGGGATGCTGAGCGATGCAGGAGAAGGAGTGGCCATGGAGGCAGAGCTGTGGGTGGTGGCAGTGGGGTGGCCTCTGCTCTCCAGCAAAAGTCAGGCGCGGGGACACCCCCCCAACATGGGTGGGGGGTCCTCTGCCTCCCGGCAGCCAGGGCCCAGCTTGGCCACCCAGGAACGGGCAGGGACGCAGCCCAGCCACTGTCCCCACCATCCAGCAGTGGTGTCCACTGGTCTCATTCCGGCACTGCCATCAAAGGGCACGAGGGGATGGCGAGGGGAGCGTCGGTCCCTCCGGGGTCCCTGGAGCCCCTGGGATTTCTGCTCCCGGCCCTGCAAGGCACATGGGGACAGTAGGACCAAGGGGACAACTACCCCTCCAGCCAATGTGCTCTTCCTTGGAGGACGAGAGTTGAAGGACACTGCTGCTGCAGGTGTCACCAGGCTCTGGTACCCAGCCAGGAAGGGATGGGAGCTGCCAGAGCCCCCACCTCCCAGCCGGGGGGCTGTGCCGTGATGGCCCTGAGGCCGCTGCCAGACCCGTGCCCGCACACGGCCGGGCCTGGCAGGTCCCCAGCACACACCCCAGCCTCTCCTGAAAGGAAGAGCAACCTGAGATCAGCTGAGATCAGCGAGCAATTTATGGGCGCCAGCCTCTCCTGTTGCAGGGCTGCAACCAGCTGGCAGCTTTGGGGAGCCCAGGGAGGCTTAGAAAAGCTTGGTTTAATTTGTGCCAACTGCTGATTAGAGGTCAAACCCTGGAGCTTTATCTCTGGAGCAAGAAGCGTGACACCCTCCTCTTCCTCAAGGACACAACGGGCATGTTCTCTCCCCATCTGCCCCGTGCCCCACAAAGCCTGCCTCACATACCTTCCCTGCTATCTAAATTTAGGGTCTGGAAGCAGGCTAGCACATGCCAGGTTACCTCAGCTCCTGAATTATGCATGCAGCAATCGCCACTCCGGGCGGACATGCCAGACTTCGGCTGGGCAGGCAGAGCACAGAAACCCGCTGCCTGCCCGGCCCCGGCTCCCGCCCTCGGCCCCCCTCACCCAGGGTCTGGCCCCGCGGAGGGAGCGGATTCAGGCTGGAGGGTCTGCCAGAGCTGGTGGGTCTGCTGGAGCTGGTTAGCGTGTTGTCAAAGCCAGCAAGAAGGGCTGTTATAGGTGACAAAAGGAAGATGAGGGAAAATATGGGTCTATTGCTCCATGAGATGAGGGACCTGGTGCCACAGGACGTGGGAAAGGCTGAGGAACTGAATTCTTTCTTTGCCTCTTGACTTGCAAGATGGATCTTCAGGAAGCCCAGGTGCCAGAGACCGTGGGGAAAGGCTGGAGCAAGGAAGACATATCCTCAGTGGAGGAGGATCAGGTCAAGGATACTTGAACAAACTGGACATACATAAGTCCACAGACCCTGCTGGGATGCACCCACAAGTGCTGAGATAGGTGGCTGATGTCATTGCGAGGCCACTCTCGTCAACCTTGTATTGATCACGGTGACCGGGAGAAGAGCCCGAAGGCTGGAGGAAAGCAAATGTCACTCCTGTCTTCAAGAAGGGTGAGGAGAACCCAGGGAACTACGGGCCCATCAGCCCCTTGATCCCTGGGAAGGTGATGGAGTGGCTAATCCTGGAAACTGTTTCCAGGCACATTGAGGATGAGAAGTCAGCATGGCTTCACTGAGGGGAAGCCAGGCTTGATCAACTTGAGGAACTTCTACAATGAAAAGACTGGCCTGGTAAACGAGAGAAGAGCCGTGGGTATCATCTACCTAGACTTCAGGAAGGTCTTTGAGACTGCCTCCCCTAAGATCCCCACGGAGAAGCTATTGATGCAGATGGAGGAGCAGACAGTGAGGTGGGTTGAAAACTGGCTGAACGGCCAGGCCTAAGGGCGCTGATCTGTGATCTACCTGGAGGCCAGTCCCTAGTGGTGTACCCCAGGGGCCTGTACTGGGTCCAGTCCTGTTCAACATCTTCAGTAACAATCCAGATGACGGGGCAGAGGATAAGCAAGTTAGAATCATAGACTCACAGGATGGTTTGGTTGGGAAGGGACGGTTAAAGCCCATCAAGTCCAACACCCCTGCAAGGAGCAGGGACATCTCCAATCACATCAGGTGGCCGTCCAACCTGGCCTTGAAGTTTGCAGATGACACCAAAGTGGGAAGCTGGCTGATACAGCAGAGGGTGATGCTGCCATCCAGAGGGACCTCGACAGGCTGGAGATATGGGCTGACAGGAACCTCATGAAGCTCAACAGGCGGAAGGGCCAAGTCTTGCCCCCGGAGAAGAACAACCCCAGTGCTGGGGGATGCCCAGCTGAAAAGCAGCTCTGCGGAAAAGGACCTGGGTGTCCCCAGGTTGAACATGAGTTTGCAAAGTGTCCTTGCAGCAAAGAAGGTGAAGGGTGTCCTGGGCTGCATTAGGCAAAGAATTGCCAGCAGGTGGATGAAGGTGATTCAGCGACGGATGTGATTCAGTGATCAGCATCGGTTGAGGCCACCCCTGGAGTGCTGCGTCTGGTTCTGGGCTCCCCAGTACAAGAGAGACACGGACATACTGGAGAGAGTCATGAAGATGATTAAGGGTCTGGAGCGTCTCACGTATGAGGAGAGGCTGTGAGCTGGGACTGTTCAGCCTGGAGCAGACAAGGCTCAGAGAAGATCTCATCGAGTGCATAAAACCAGAAGGGAGGTGCGCAGGGGATGGATCCAGGCTCTTTCCAGTGGCACCCAGTGACAGGACCACGGGCACACACTGAAACACAGTGGGATCCCTCTGAACTTCAGGAAACACTTTTTGACTGGGAGGGTGACCGAGCACTGGCAGAGGTTGCCCAGGGAGGCTATGGAGCCTCCGTCCTTGGAGATGTTCAAACATCATCCAGACACGGTCCTGGGTAAGTGGCTCTGGGTGGCCCTGCTTGAGTAGGGGGGTTGGACCAGACGATCTCCACAGGTCCCTGCCAGCCTCAACCAGTGATGTGATTCTGAGATGGTGGGTGTGCTGAGCTTGCAGGGCCTCATGGCCAGGAGCAGCCCAGCACTCCGCTCTTCCCCGGCCCCGAACGCCGTCACCGAGCCCGTGTCTCCCCTGGGCGTCGGCGGGGACGGAGACCCCCGGCAGTGGGGCGGGGGGTCCCGTGCAGCTCACGCTGTCGGTGTGTCCGTGGGCTGCCGCTTGCCCGCTCCGACGGGCTGCGGGGATGCGAGCGGGGGCTCCCCGCGGTCGGGACCCGCCCCGCAGCCGCAGGGGCCGCCCCGGGGGAGGCGCGGCCCGAGCTGGGTGTCCCGGGTCCGGCCCGGGCGGAGCCAGCGCGGCCGCGGTGCCGGGGGGAGCGGAGCGGCGGCGGTGCCCGCGACGGCGCCATGGGGGCCTGTCTGGGTGTCTGCTCCCTGCTCGGCTGCGTGAGTGCCCGCCCGGCCAGGGCAGCGCGGGGGGGAGCGAGGCGGGGGCAGCGGGAGGGATGCGGGACTGCGCCGGCTCCGAGCGCCGCAGCGGCGGGCGCGGCCCGGGGGGCGGGGCGGGG